>WAAE01016549.1:208866-248365 GCA_013400495.1 Nicator chloris
GGCGCAGCCAATGGCCGCGCGCCGGGACGTCATTCCCTGAGGGAATCCCGGCGCGCGCGGCTCGCGCGCCCCGGCCCAGGGCCCGGGCGGCCGCTGCTCCTGGAGCACCCCGGGACAAGGACCCGCCGCGCAGCGCTGACAGCCCTTCAGCCAGCGGGGGCGGCCGGACCCCCGCAGGCGTGCTGCGTGCGCTGCCCTCCTCCCGCGTACCCACAGAACTAAGGTGCTGCTAATCTCTGGAAACACTGGAAAGTACCACGCATCTTGCCACCGGGTGGATGCCGAAACAAGTCCACATCTCACAGACGCGAAACAACCCAGGTGCCTGCAGGCAGCCGGCATCTGCTCCACGTTGCTCAGCTCCTTCTGACCAGAACACAACCAGTACAACTTCCAGGGGCTCCGCTTTCGAAGCGATCAAACCAGTAAACCCGCCCGAAGCTGACTACTGTAGTCCTGTACACAAACGTTTCACCTCAGGCTTAAAGCCCTGCTGTTGGCTCTAATGGGTTTCTAATGCCGCTTCTAAGCCAGAATGTAAATTAAATGGAAACAGCGTAATGTAACAATCATAACAATGCCAAGACCCCGAGTGATATGCTGATACTGCTTCCAAACCACTTTGAAAACCACTCCTAATGGGTAAAGATCCTGGCTTTCATCAATAGATTGTACTGGGATTTAGTTTATTTCTGATTTAAAAGAAGTGCAGTTATTGGAAAAAACAGGGAGTAATTTGTACACAATATATGTATTCGATTTTCATTATTTTTATGAACAAAATGAAGACGCATGTCCACACTAATTTAGAGATTAGGCATAAGTGGATTCACTTCTGGCTTTTTGGAGAACAGTGCTCTAGTGGCTCCAAGCCAGGTGCAGGTCATGCAGCCAGATCTGCCAGTGCAGAGGAAGGACAGCGCTGTTCAGCACGTGGGTTTGTCCTCATGGATCTGACTGCAGGACAGGTGTGACAGGGTGCAGACATTAAACACATGGCTGATCAAGTGTTACAAACTCAAACCACCCTGATGTGCACAATACAGAAATGGGACAAAACTTCAACTATTTACCTGCCCCCTCTCATGTCCCACAGACTTTGGTGGTTTGGATGAAACACAACAGTCGTTCGGGCATGTTTCATCCTTGGTTTTGAAGAATAAACAAAACACTTCTCAGGTCAGCTGGGCTTGCACTCTATAATTACTGATCATGTGAAGCTTGGGATTTCCATAGTGGATTGCTTGGATGTTGGCTGACATTGATAGGAGAGGTTGGGGAATATTTTCATAGAGAAAATAGCTGGGTGGCAAATATGACCTGCAATGGCATTTGAAGCAAAAATATATCTGATAGTGGTAATAGTGCACAGAACTTCACAGGAGATAAGTTTCACACTTTACTTCTCTACAGGAGATGAGTACAGTAGTTTCATGGGAATAGGACAAAAATAATTTGCCTACTATTTCCTTTGAACATGGAAATGTTACATAAAATTATGAAGCTGATAAAAAGCAGTGAAAGCAGTCCTGCAAGAGTCCAGAGAGTGTATGTATATTGAGCCAACAGAAGATAGAAAATCGATACAGGGTTTGTAGGTTTTTCTATTTGTTTTGGATGTGTACAAATTAATGTGTACAGGTTAATTTTCTTAAGACACGTATATTTGTGTGTATGTGTGTTTACATACACAGAAACATCTTTATAACAAGTTATGAATAATGAGAAACAAGGCTGTGAAGAATAAAAAAGTGCATCCACACAGGCCAGCTAATGGAGAATCTGGCCCTGAGTTCACTGAAATGAACGTGTGCTGCTGTGTCCATCTACTCCACACGGACTACAAGATGACTTTGTACAAAATTTCTGGAGCTGAAAGAACGGGTGCTGTGCACCTGCATGAACCTTTGCTAAGCACTGGGTGGACCAAGCACAGTCTAAGTCGCAATAAACTCTTGTCATGTTTTTAAAATTCTGCTTATTTTTATGATAAACGTCTAATTCCCAAGCTGTCCATATTAACTGAACGATACTTATTCAACCTCCTTGCTCAGAAGCAGGGGAAAGCATTTCCCCTTGAGTGTCAGTGGTGGTGTGCCTGAATGTCTGCATCCCGGGCTCCTCCAGCCAAGAATGTACAATTCGTCTCTGAGAAAGGCAGAACCCACATTTTCATATTGAGGGGTTCTAGCAAAGAGGAACCCCTGTACTTTTAAATTATGCACAAAACTTAGAAGTGGTGGCATTTCTATCAAAACATTGATATGGACAGGATACCTTTCTAAGACCTAACTTGAAAAGATTTAAGAAAAATTTCCTGTATCAAGAACTGCCATCATTTTTTTTCAGCGTGTGTATTGTCTGACAGTCTGTCTGGTTAGTAACACCTACAGCTCATGCACCGAAGTGCTAACATCAAGAATTATTTTGAGGATATTTTCTAGCTGCAAACAGTTGCTCTGCTTGATTCTCCTGATACTGATCACTCGTGCTAAGCTTTGGGGAAATATTTAAGCACAAGCTTCACTTCCATGCCTCAGGAGGTTTATTAGCTTAGCATTTGGGACTTGCAGGGGTTGGTCCAGGCTCAGCACCCACTGAAGTGACTACAGTGGTGCAGCTGGCAACTCACACGTGCCTTTCCACCTACCCACTGCCTGAGCAACACTGTGTGCCAGCACAAACAGGGATCAGCCTGGCGCTAAACTGTGGAAAGACTGAACTGACTGAAAATAGAACAAGGTCTTTATCTCTGGAAAAGCCACAGAATAAAGCTTTTCCTTGCTCTCCATTCTAAAAACATTATTGTGGCTTCAGAAAGAAATAACTCTTATGAGAAGTCAATGAATCTGGAAAAGATTAGAAACTGTAATGAAATAAGCACTGCTCTGACTGCTTCCTAACTGGCTAAAAATGACAAAGGGAAAAAAAGCCATTCGTGCTTTTCTCTTACTTAAAGACTGTAATTGAAATAAGTTTTGTAAGTCACATATTTTTCTTCTGATGAACAGAATAATTTAATTAATATTTTAATTAATGCTTGAAAGCTATTAAAGTAAGGCTTAATACCCTTAACAACACGTCATTCTTTTAGTTAGAAAACCACATAATCTGGTATTTCTTACAAAGATGAAGGACTTGTGTAACAGAAAAACAAATTATATTCGATTTAGAAAACTTTAAAAATTCAGTGTAGTTTAGTTTCCTGTATTTGCCTTCTAAAGAATAAACAGACACTTATGGATTGTAACATTTTCTTCTAAAATGCAGATGGTTATACTCTGCCTTCAGTCACACTTGGAGCTTGTAGAATTCTACTTACAGGAAATAAAAAATGGGTTCAGCAATTTCTTCTTGTGAAATATAGGTAGGGAGAAACAAAATGGCATATATAAAACAAAGGCAAAATTTTATGACTTAAAATGTGTTGAAATCACTTCAGGGATTAGGACAGGTGGGAAAATAGTATAATCATTGTAGCTTTCTGTAACTCTCTGTGCCTAATAAAATTTCTTCTTTCCTCTCTGTTGTTGGCCTCAAATGAGAGCAGCATTCCTGTTCAGAAAACATGCCCTTAAAGGGTTCAACGTGTCCGTCCAAAGTACCACTGGAATAAAAAATACAGCAACAAAGTCACCAGCCCTTTTTACATCCACTGCTTGGTTTGAGGCTTTTTAAGGAAAAATAGCACGTGTCCCTTTCACTCTGGATCTGATTAAGAGAAGCCTCAGATGTAAGAGATACTTAGAATTCACAGAGTTGAGTTTTTCTTCAACTGCAAACCAAAACGTATGAATAATGCTGTTATTTGCAAGGCTGGCATAAACCTGGGAGAAGTCCACAAAGACTTGGTGACTGAGGAGTTCTGCCTCCTGTGTTCCTGTGACTGAATTCAGTTATAAGCTGTGTACAACAACATAATTACAAGGATTTCTTTTTCCCTCAGAGGTAGATTTTTTGCAACATTACACAAGCTTTTAGGATAAAAACTTTATGCTATGATGGGCAACCTTACCCAACATCAAAATTAACCTTACTCTGAGCAGGGAGTTGGACCATATTCCATCTGAGGTCCCTTCCAGCCTAAATTGCTCCATTCTGTAATTCTGTAATTATTTAAGTGGGACTCAATTAATGAGTGAGATAGTTGAAGACTCCAGAATAAATTAATATTCTTGACGTTGTGCCTTGATAAAAAGATTGTGATGGGAATTTGCCTTTAAGAAATTAAATCTACATGTTCAGTATGAATTACACTGAAGATGTAATAATATACAATAGCTTAGTACCGCTTTAGTTAGAAACATCAAGAAAGTGATACGAGTACAAAAAATAATGATGTCTGATAACACAAGATGAAAAGAGCATCCATATGGGTCAAACCAAAGACCATTGACCTCAGATCCTGGTGGTGTGAATGTCTTGGAAAGAGTGTAAGAGAAGAAAAGGATTTTCATGTCCTGTCCCTATCTCTTGGCCTCCACTGTTGCCAGACAAGGCCCAGAGGGAGAAAACAGGCTGAGAGCTGTACATGTACATGGAGGTACATTTTAATGTCCTTTTCAAGACTGCAGTAGGAGGTACAAATGTTATGTTTTTAAATTAAAATAACTTCAATTGATTTGCTTCAACTAACAATTTGCTTTCAAGCCCTACTCTGCAGACATACATAGTCAAGATAACACTGGGTGTCTTGAGCAGCCCTTTAGCAAGGAAAAACCACTAGGCAGGTGCACAAAAACTACACAGGGACATGTAGTTAGTCTAGAGATTTGTCAGGTCGGGGAATACAGCTGTGTACATCAGTGAACTAGAGCAAGTTCAGCAGAGGCTAGTGAGATGGTTGGGAGCCGGATCCCTGAGGATGCAGGGCTTGCTCAGCCTGATGAAAGCAGACTTTGGGGATCTGGCAGGGCCCTCCAGTATCTATGATGAAGTCATCAAGATGGCAAATTCAGATCCTTCATAGTGGCATATGGTGGGAAGACAATATAAATGTAAACAAGAGAGCTTCTGACTGGGTATAAAGAAAATGTTCTTTCCTCAGCAGCCAACAAGCATGAGAACAGGCTGTCCACTGAAGGTGGACAGTCTCCATCCTTGTAGGTTTTCAAGTGTAGGCTGGGTAAAACCCTGAACAACTGTATTTGGCCTCATCAGTCACCTCACTTGGGGCAGAAGGTTGGACAAGGGTTCTCCTGAGGTTCATTCTAAGCTGAATTGTCCTACAGTTTTATGACTCTCAGTTCATAGTTTTCAAAACACCTATGGCATGTTTTCTCTCTGGCCTGATCCTTTGATGTGGGAAGTACTTTAAAATAAATAGGTCAATAAGAGTGTGGATTCAGACCCCACCTTGCTTTTTACAATAGAGTGTGCATGGTATAATCCTTTTATCCTTCACATTTACCAGATCCCTAGTCCTGCAATGATTGGTTTTCCTATACAACAGTATGGAATGTTGCATGGATTTTAACTAAAATCAGAGACGATCTGTTTCAAAGTGAACTGCTGCAGTAAATTCTTCTCAGATTTCGCTTACATTTGTTTACCCAAGGTGGTTGTACCAAAGTCCAAGGAATGTCACAAGCAAGAAACAAAAGTGAAGGCAGACACACCCTCTGTGGACTTTGTTTTTCCAGTAATACTTTCTCTTAGCTGACACGCCTCTGCTGTGCAAGCAGATGGATTTTATTTGCTGTGATATATGAAGTTATACTGAAGCTGCTTGTTAGCTCTTGTTTGAAAATGTAGCATGGAAAATTTATAAACAAGACTAATATTTGTCACTGGTTTTAATAATGTTATATTCTGACAGGATTTGATATACGCTCTGGAAAAACCCATGCTTTCAGTCACACTCTCGGCTCGTTTGCACACCAGAAACTCAGAGTCACCGCTGTTTGTCACCACCGAACTTTCTGTCTGGAGGCCGGCGTTTGCTGGCGCGGGAGGCGCGGGCACGGCCCCCGCTCCCTCCGCACCGCTCGCCCCCCGTGCCGCAGGGAGCACCGCTGTTTGCGGGGCCCTTCCCGTCCCTCCCCGCTCCCCCAGGATCGGGCACTGCCATGAAATAGCTGCGAGGAGGGGGCGATGCGAAGGGCTCCCCCCGCCAGGGCGGCAGCGCGTTCCCATGGTGACGGCGTCCTGGCAACCGCTCCCGCTCCCGCAGCCCGGCCTGCGGCGGCCGCCCCGCTCCCAGCCGCTCCCATCCCATCCCATCCCATCCCATCCTATCCCATCCGCTCCGCGCAGCCGGCCGGGAGGGCGGGCGGACGGAGCTCCGGCCGCGTACCGGCGGTCACAGCGCTCGGGAACGGCCGCTCCCGCGGCGGCAGCGCGCCCGGAGCGGAGCGGGGCTCGGCTGGCGGCGGGGATGCGCGGGAGCGGCGGGCAGCCCTGCCCTGCCCTGAGCCAGCACCGGTGAGTGAGCGCAGAGGCTGTCCCGGCTCTGTTCCCCCGTGTTGCATGGCCATAGAGCGGTGCCTGCACCCCGGTGTCCTGTCGGCTGTCGTACACCCCGTGTCCCCGCAACCTTCGCCGCGCCCACCGGTGACTCCCGCACGGCGGGGCCGGGATCCCCGGCGGGGCCGAGCCGCGGGCGGGGCAGGGCAGGGCAGGGCAGGGCCGGGCAGGGCAGAGCGCTCGGCCTGCTGCCGGCGGGGTTCCGCCGCGATCCCCCCGCTCACGGCGGCTCGGCACGGGCCGGCACCGGGGTCGATCGCACCTATTTTTCCAGAGGGCCCCTGGCGTGGCTCGGAGCCCCCCGGCCTGGCTCGGAGCCCCGGGCACGGTCACCGCGCTGCCGGGGGAGTCCCTCTGGCACCCACGGCACAGCGCGTGTCCACGAGTGTCACAGCCGCGCACAGGGCTCGGCACGGCTCCGGTTCTCGCTGACGCTGCCGGGGTCTGACCCATCCCTTTGCTGAGCTGCAGCACAGGGACTTTTTCGCTTACTCCGAAGCGTTGCCCCAGCGCACTTCAGAGTAACACTGGGAAGGATCTGGCGGCTGCCGGGGTGGTGCCGTCACACGCTCCCTGTGCAGCAACCGAAGCGGTTTCTATTTTAAGAAGAAAAGAGTGATTAAAGTGTTTGCCTAGGCAGGTATTTCAGCCTGCTTTGGTTCCCGTGTGATTTGTGGCAAGTCACATAGCCCGCCCCGTGCTTCATTTCCCTACCAGGAACAGAAGGAAATTGTATTTTCAGGGATAATGATGTTTCCTACCTCACAGGCATATTGTGAGAATGAATGTGAAAAACACTCCGAGGTGCGCAGACATTACAGCATTAGTTGTAGGTTATCATGGAAGATGGGGAACTGAACACTACAGATATGATTATCCTTCAAAACAGAAGAAATGGAGATCCCACAGAAAATAAACATGCAAGGCAGTCTGAGAAGTGAGGAAGGGAAACCACAGCACAAATAGCAAGGAGTGAACAGCACACTGTGAGAAGTGGCTTTTCATCATGTCCCATAGATGATTTTTTTTTTTCCAAGCTTTTGCACATATTATGTCAGTGATTTAGAGAAACACTATGGAAGCACTCCACATTTGTATGGAAAACCTGCCTTAAGTATCAAGTGAACTGTTATTTTTGGCAATCAGGCGTATTGTTTACAAACAGGAAAAAACTTTTATCTTGTCCATGTGACAAGTATATTTGGAATATTCAGTAATTTAGATCAGTTAACCCAAATTTACTGGGTTAATATATCATGACTTAAATTGCTTATAGCAGTATAAGCAGGAAGCAACATCATAAAAAAAAATTAAGCACTTGTAACCAATATTTCAACTGGTATCTACCTGACCCCAGTTTACTGCCATTGAAAGAGCCATGTGAAATTATGCTCCTCTGAATCTAAGCATCAGAACACCTTATGGTGTCTATTTACTAGTCTAAGTTGGTATTACAATCATAGAGAAGGAATTTGTCATCAGTTCTGACACCTATTTCTTTATCGCAAATATCTCCAAACTCCAGGAAAGTTTTGTACAGCTGCCAATCAAGGTCTTAGATCCTTTCTGTTGGATAAGATCAAGAAATCTGATACTTGCTGATGAGATGCTTCACTGAGCAAAGAGAAATGAATGAGAAGTTCATATGTAGCTTTTGTTGCACATCCACACTTACTCCAGATATTTGCATTTAGCTGCATTTCTTATGGTAGACTGGCAGAAAGAGTTACGACTTCATGCAAACCTCTGCTTAGTTAGCTGCAAACATCATTTTCCAATTGATAATAAATGGGTACCAAAGGCTATGAGACTAAAGCTTTGTTTGGCTGTTTTTTTAAGGTGCATTTCACTAAATTTCACTAAGATGCTGCTAGATGTATGGACTTTAATATTTGTTCTTTGTTTTTCTAGGTAGCATCCAGTGGTTTGCTGCTGCAGTGCACATAGCTCTTCCCAAATCAGTGGGATAATTCCTGTGTTTACAGCTAAACTGTGCTTAAAAGCTTCAATGCATCAAGATCATTAAAATGTATTAAGACCCAGAAGTCTCAGGCCCACTGAGACCTGGGTCCTGGTGGTGTGACCTGCTGCAGGCTGGTGGTGTGACCAGGAGGGACCCCTTGCAGAGTGCTGGCATTCCTTAAAAATCCAACAACTGGGAAATGATGAGTGTGAGGAACAGACTGCAGAATTGGACATTCAGTGTCTGTGCAGAACTTTGAATGCAGAAGCCACCACAATGATCCCCAGCTCTTATACTGTGTTTTTTACTTACAGCCATGTAAGAAACTAAACAAGGAGGTAGGTATGGTTATCTCTCTTACTTATAGGGAAATGGAGTCATTACTCATGGAAATAACTAGTCGTAAGTCAACAGGATCAGAGATTGAGCAAGGAATTCAATTCAGACCTTCTGAATTCCTGTCTGGTGTCACTGCTGCTCAGCAACCCAGCTTCTCTTAAAACTGGTTTTGTTGTTTTTTTTTTTTTTCTAATTTGTAGTTTC
The DNA here is from genome assembly GCA_013400495.1 of Nicator chloris. Classification (NCBI taxonomy): domain Eukaryota; kingdom Metazoa; phylum Chordata; class Aves; order Passeriformes; family Pycnonotidae; genus Nicator; species Nicator chloris. The sequence goes on from WAAE01016549.1 coordinate 217,838, forward strand.
CGAAGCACTGTGCTATAAATAGAACACACACACTGTGACAATGTTTGCTCTCTGCTTTCAGGCAGTGCTTTCATACATTTCTAAAGCACAAACATGCTTTGCATTTTGAGACCTCAAAGGGTAGCCCTATTGCTTCTTCACTATCAATATTCGACTACGGTGTTTCCATAACCCCATCTTTCTCAGATTGCACAGGATTTCATCAGCAATTGTAAACTTCTTTTCATACATCAGCCTTTATTTTTCACTGAGGATTTTAGGTTCCCAAGGAGATCAGGCTCAGGCCATACTACTTCTCTTCATACTTAAAAAATGTTTCTTTGTTTTATGTAGGGGAGATTAGTTGGATTGGATTGAGGCTAACATCTTTCTCATTAATTTCTGTCAGCGAACAAAGCTGCTGAGCCAGGTACTGGTCTCACAGTAAGACACTAAAATACCTTTCTGAAGCTATTTAATAGATCTACTCTGCTGCAATGTCTGTCACAGTCTGGCTGGCTGTGTCTAATGATTAAAACCAGAATTTATATTCTTATCACAGAAGAATTTACTTACAACATGAAGTGTAGTCATTAGGATTTGATGACAAATTAATACAAGACTCCGTTTTGATAAATTATGCTGATGTCACACATTTTGTTTAGGTTTCTGACTGCCAGTGCTTTTATGAGAAAAACATCTTACTCCTAATAATCTGCTGTCATGAAACACTGGTATTTGATTCTCCAGTCAATATTTTCTACAGTTTTATGATCATCCTGTAGACCTTACTTTATTATTCATTGATTAATGATGTCAGAGACCAGTAGAAGATTGCGGATAAGAACTTTGTTTACCTCTAGCCTGTGGGTAGAGGTAACCCAAATTACCTCTAACAAGTAACAGATTCTGTGGGTCAACACCAGATTTCGGTTTCAAGGCTGTCAACCTTATCTTTTCAAGTGTACAATTTTCACTATAAAAAGCTTTTTAGCAATTTTTAGACTTTATTCTTTTGTATTAATTTTTATTTGCATTTATTGCATTAGCAATATTTGAATGCCATGATCACCAATGTCAGGATAATATTACACTTTACTTAAAGGTGCATTGAAAGCAAAAGCTTTAAGTCATTTCAGTACCAGATATAAACTATTCAATAATTCAATTTGTACTTTTTCAACAGACGTAAATTATTGACCAGAGAATGGCCCACCGAAGCCCAATCTTCCCAACCCTTGCCCCTTCTGAAAGGTACAGTCTGGAATACAAAATCAAAAATCTTCATATTGCAGAGTATTATGTATCTCTTAATTCCCTATATACAGTCATGCTGTGACCTGGGTCTTAAGCATTAGTGTGCAAAGCAAAGTGAAATACCATAGGCATTCAAATCATAGCCCAAATCACAAGTCCTTACTCAGCTTTTCCTTAGCCATTTCCCAAAGGAATTAAATAGCTTAAATCTCACTGACTAGAAGCCCAAGAACACTTTAGCCAGTGTTCCAATAGCATGGAATGATTTGTGAACACACAGAGCCAAAAGTGACCTTTGTTGGAATCCTCATACATGGCTGTCAATATCATCATGGTCAAACTGAACTGCTAATTTGGCTCATTAACAGGAAACAACATAAGAATCCACAGTAAATAACAGAGTTCCTAGAAAAAGTGGGGTTAACTTTGTTTCCTCCACTTATGCTTCTGAAAATGTTGTTATTCTTCACAGAACATAGTGGCAGGAAAAGGTTGCATGCATTACAAGCCTCATTTTATTACTTTCAGCACCCATGAGCTCCACTGCTTTCCAGGGGAGCTATGCAATGCAGAGCACTCCTCAAAAATCTAGGTAATTATTCAAGGTACCCAAATATAAGCTATTTTGGGGGGAGATTTAACTTCTAAGACTATGAGAAGCTTGTAATAATTGTGGTCTTAGCTCAGTTTCTATGCCCACATATGGTCCTGTCCAGTTCACAGCGGAACAAGCTTCTGTATGGTATTACAGGGGAGCTATAGAGACAGAAAAGGGATTGACACAAGCTACTCTTTTTTAATCCTGATCTGTTTTCATTTAATTTACAATACCTACCTTCAACTGTTACAGCTTTGATTAAGCCTGAAAACTGTAAAGACAAATAACATTTGAAACTGAGTAGAAAGGTTTGAAATTGGATTCTTAATCAAATTATAGTTCTGATTTGTAACTACTTTTATTATGCTAATGTCCTTTCCTTAAGATCCTATACTTTTGTAAGCTTCTTTAAAGAGTATGAAAAAAAGCCTGACCTGCCTTTGTACAAGGCACACAGTAGCCAACACAGCAGCCGCTTATTTGTAGCAGTGGGTGCTCTCTCTGGGAGTATTTTGGGGCTCCTCCCCAGCACTGCCAGTACTCAGATAGTGTCACACCGTCTCCAGTGCAAAGGCATTGCAGAGTTTTGTGTGAGAACTTAACAAGATGTGGATATTGTTCCCCTCTAGGCGGGTCCGAAACATCCCGCTGCACAGCCAGGCACTGACAGCGGTCCCGCTGGCGTCCGCCAGCCTGGTGGATCAGCTGGAGGACAGGATCCTGAGCCATGAGAAAACAACAGCGGCCCTTGTGGAACACGCTTTTCGCATTAAGGAGGACATTGTTTCCACGCTGCACCGAATGCAGAACAAAGGGGGGGGTGACCGGTTGGCAAGGCAACTCCTGGAGGAACACATCCGAAACATAACGGCGATAGTGAGGCAGCTCAATCGGGACATCGAGGTATGGCAAGAATGCTGCACAGCACCAATGCCATCTCAGCTACTTATTGCTTCTAATTTCCTAACAAAGTTTACCACAGGATAACTAAAGGTCAGACAAGGTCTGAAGAGCCTGTAAGCTTATAAATTGTTTTTACAACTTGAAAAAGTGTTTGCAAATTACATAATTCTTTCAGTGGCTATGAAAATAGCACAGGATATTAGCATATAAACACAGGAGCCTTTGTGGTTCTAATAAGCTTGCTTTCAAAAGCTGCACTGGAAAATCTTGAAAAAATGAATTAATGCGACACTAATACCCAGCTCAACTCCAGTGCAAAGGCTGTGCTGTATAAACACTAGGAAATGCCTTCTCTCTATAATAAACTTTCTTTCCCTTCTGACTCACTGATGACACGAAGTAACCAAACCCAAGTGCTCATTTTTATGACCTCACCATAGGCAGACACATGACTTCTTGTGTGACCTCCTGCTGCTGAACAACAGGGGTGTGGTGGGGACAATGAAAGGAGAAAAAAAATTTAAGAGTCCATTTCACTGTCATGTTATACTTTATATATATTATGGTAGTTGTGTGCAGATTGGACACTAATAATAACAGAATACCTGAGAGGTATCTGGGTATAGTACAAGACAAAGCTTTGAATAAAGTAATAATAAAATGGTATCTGAGGATACTGAATTACTGAAAAATAATGAGTGACATTTAAAGTGTACATTAAATGTGACATACTGAGGTTTTATTTGCATATGAATGCTCTGTAGATGCTGCAGGAGCAGATACGTGTCAGAGACAATCTCAGCTATGGAACAAATTCTACCCTGAAGAGTCTTGAAATGCGGCAGCTTTCTGGCCTAGGAGATCTTCGGGGAAGAGTTGCAAGGTAAAAGTCCCTATGGAACTGTGTTTTAGGGGCTAGCTAGTCTTGTTTTAATCCTGAACTATTAATGATAATGGGTTGAATTCAACTTTGGCAAAATTCCAAGGATAATTTTGCTCTGCGTTTTCAAGGAAATGAATAACAATACTTTGCATTCCAGTATTACATATTAAATTTGACAATATCACCCTTAATTCCTAAAATTCCTGAAATTAGTTCTAAATAAATTACTTCAAATTCCTTGGGAATTTGGATTTGGTTCAGCTTTTAAAAAGAAGTACTGTGGTTAGACTCATGTCTTTGAAACACGCTAATTAGCACAATTATAAAGGCAGCAGGGAACAATCTGCACTTGTGAAGAACAAAATAGTTGCGCATTTTTGCATATATTTTAGAAGTAAAAATCTGCACATTCAGTTAGTGGTTAGCCATATTAAATCCCACATGGGCTACGTGACACACAAGGAACAGAAAGCTGTACAATAACAGAGGTTTTACAGGCTGCCTGAAGCTCCAGGTTGCAATTCTGCAGCCACACAGACTTCAGTTGTGCCATCGATGGCACATTTACAAACCTCAGCACAACAACATTTGCTTAAGGGTCTGTAAAGTTGAACACGAAAGAGAATATGTACAGCTACAGGAAAAGGACATAACCTAGCCTATAGCTGCTTGGGTAATAACTTTGGTGGAGTTACACTTGTCCTGAATTTGACCTGTTGTCTATATTGTACAGGCAATTTTGCTTCCTTTCTGCATGTTACCTCATTTAGTGATAACCTTCAACAACATACAGAAATAATCAGAGAGGGATTTTCATTGAGCTAAGGTTTTCTCATAAATTACTCAATTGTCTGAAGCTTCCACTGTAACTTTTATAGCCCATTTTGTAGAAAACACTTTAGAGAGGTTTCCAACAGAATTAAACATTTAGTAAGTTATGCACTATCCTTTAGCAAACACAAATGGACTAGTTTATTTTTTTCAAATCAGAAAATTAATGGAAAAACCTATAGAGAGATACACATACACATATCTATCCTGCTGAGAAATCCCCCCAAAATGTACATGCTTACACCTTCTTGCTTCTTTCTATAAAAATACTTTGAGATCACATTACATCCTGAGAGAGGTTCTATGTGGAGCAGCAGAGTTACTGACACCTTGGGAGGCAAAATGTGGTGCCTGTGCCCTCAGTCAGGGAACTCAGGAGAAGAAACACGTGCTGGCATGGGTTTCACTGCAGGGCCCTGTCCTGGCCCTAGTACTCAGTGTGGGTGGGTGGGGATGGGCACAGGCTGTGCCAGGGCTTCTTTATTTCCTTAGGGCACCACCCTTGTGCTGTGCCTGGGTTGCAATTTATCTGCAAATTGTGTGAGATTATACCCATGTGCCTTATGTCAGACCTTGTGACAAATGCAGGTTGTTTGCATTCATTCCTGTAAGAGTTTATTGCCTTTTAACTGCTACCTTCCATTCTGCATCCTATGCTTCTATTCAGCATGCTTGCTACAAACAAACAAACAAACAAACAAACAAACAACCTCAGGAAACAAAAAACTGCTCTGAATGAGGAAAAAAAAAATCTTCCCTTTATCAGAAAGCAATTTAAAGTAGTTGTCCATGAGAGAAAGTTCTTTGCCTTTATTTACAAACATATTCTACTTTGAAATCCGTGTTCCAGTGAATAATGATTATAGCACTATCTGGAGATTATGGTCAAGACAGTGGTTTGTTGTGCCTTTGGCACAATACAGCGACTTTCCCTGAGACACACACCTTCTGATTACTTTAGCCTATGTTCCTTACATAAAATACACTTTACTCAGCTAGAGTTCTTTTACCTCTAGTAGTGCTATCTTCCAGATGAGTTCAGAGTGAAACATTAGCAACACGATCAAGTTACTCTGGGTTACCAACTTCCTGTGCATCAACTTTCAGCCACAGCAAAGGTACATTGAGAGGCTCAGGCTGCAGTAGCTGCGAGTGCTGTTTGCTCAGACTGGCAGTGTGCAGAAGGACAGTGGGAATCAGTTTAGCCAGTAAATCCCAAAGCCTGAGCCCTTTGTCATGTAATAACTTCAGTGTCCATCTTAGGATTCTGGCCAAATTTCAGTTCCAGTAATTTCATGCATACAAAACATCCTTTTCAAGTTCAATATTGCAGAGAGGGGTGTTTATTTCCTAACACCAACTGTTGTGTAACATGCCAATATATCATCAAACAACTGTCTCATTATTTCTTGAGGGCTGGTGCTGTTAATGATGGGAACAAGGGGTCCCTACATGCACATGCAGGTCTGAAGCACAGCTCCAAACCACACTCCCCACAGCCCTGCAGGAGTGAGATTCTAACACACCTCACTCACATCCCAGAATCAACTAATATTGCTATCGGATGATGATAGAATACACATTACTGCTCATGTCTCTGAAGCCTTTCTCAATAAACACAGTTTACTGATGAATTTGTAAAGTGTTATCACAGCCCTGAATTATTGCTCAAAATCAGCATCATTATTAACTTTAAGAAAAAAAACTACCTCTGTAAAATTCAGTGACACATTTAGCAGAAGATTACATCAATGCCAGTAGATCAAATTCTCCAGCCTCCTGTCCCTTATGTTGTCAATCTTCTATTATACGGATTTACTAATTCTTTTTCTAGTGATAACAGATCATAAAATTCATTAGTGGCTTATCATTTATTTAGAGAATTACTTGTGGATAATAAGAATTTGTCCGGAAAATTTAAATCCAGCAGCCTGCTTGGAACGATAGCAGTAGCTCTTCATAAAAGCTTCCTGAGAGCTGAAACATCTGGAGAAATGGCAACTATGTGTGTTCAAATTGAGCCTACTTTGCATATAGAGATGACTTTTCTGTCTACATTATAGAACTGACTCATTTCGGACAACCTGGACTCATCACACGTAGGCAGATTTTCCTGCTGCACAGATTATGAGTCTGATGCATCTGGGCTGCACCACACTGACAAACTCCCAGGAACAATAAATGTGCTGCTCTCTGGCCCTTGCTGTGTGGGAGGTGGCACCACGAGGGCAGCTCTGGGCTCCCTGCCCCAGGCCAGCACAATCCACCAGCTCTGCTGCTCTTGCCCAGTGCCCCCACTGAGTATTTCAGAGTGCTTTTCACTACCTGTTCTCCAGCTACCTGTTTTTCACTGAAACACTGGCATTTTAATTGAAACATCTCCTGTTACAATAAACCAGGAACATTAGAAGCTCTCTCCATACCAATACAGCATATGCATATAGCAGCCAGCTGCAGAGTACTGGCACAGTTCTCATGTTATCTATGCCCCACTGATACTGAATGGAGCAATTACTTGTCTTTTGATTTCTTTGATGCTGAACATTAATATTTTCTTCCAGGTCAAAACCAATCATGTCTTTGTGAGTGTGTACAACAGGGACAGAAGATAAACCAAAATAATCTGATCTATGCATACCAGGCAGACATTAAATTCATATAGTCAGAATTTTAATGTTTCAGTTACCAAGGAACTATGTGAACCTTTTGGCCACATAGCTGAATTCCATGAAGAAGAGAGATGCTCTGTGATTAAACCCAAAACACTAATTTACTTTAAAAACAATTACATTAGCTTGCTGATTACATTTACTTCTGTAGTTTCAAAGCTGTTCCTTTTTATATTTTCTGCCATGCCTCAGAGAAACAAAACTAACCATTTTTTGGAGCCCACAACCTTTTGGTAACTAGGTGCAAGATGATTCTATTTCTCTGATTCTCTGTGATTGTAACATGGAGAGATTTGGCTTCTCTCATCTTTCTAAAGAAACTGCCTGATTGTGAGCCCTACAAGCTTGTCACTGCTATGTAAACCCTAGCCAGGCTTCCTGCAAATATTATTAATGGGTCTTACAATGCTGAACCGCTACATTAGAAATTAATTTCCTCAAGTTTTATAATGCCTATGTGCTATTTTACATTACTGATTATTTTCATATTGAAACTGTACCACAGTAATAAGCAGATGCTTCATTTGTCATTTTAGCTATGACTTTCCCTTCATGTTTAATGATAATGGCACTTCCTGTAACTGAGGGGATGAAAATCCATGTTGAAATGAAAGCTTTCAAACTGAAATATGACTAAAAAGACGACAAAGTGTGTCATTGGTTTAGGTAATGATGTAACATGCCTCAGCTTGTTCCATTTTACTGCCTTTTTCTCCCTCAAATTGTAACTGCTGTCTGTTCCTCATCAGTTTCCTATATCAAATTTGGTAACACTGATGATTACATATTTCCCTTAGCAAAAAATTATATATATATGAGTCACACTTCACAGAGGTCTTACTCCTGAAATCACAGTACTCATATTTTTTACAGCTCAGTTAAAGCTCTTGCTGCATTACTGTAGATGAAATCCACCTGATCAAATTATTTTTAAAATCTGGTAGAAAACACACATGCTCTATAGCATATTTATCCTGAAAATGTTACAGCATCAAGAAGTGTTCTAATGTGAAGAAAGGAAACAACCATTATTATGTTGCAGGACTTCATTTTATAGCCTTTTCTGAGACAAAATTGCCATTGCTTTCAATGCCAATTTATTTATTCACCTAAATAAAGACTAAGAACCATAAAATTTGCCCCACATTTTTAACTACACATATTACCTGTATACTGCTATTTCACAAATAAAAATGCAAAGCTACAATAATGAAAAAATGGTCCTCAGTTATTTAGGCTATTAATCATGTAGGGGAACTCATACACATCTTATCAGATATGTTCTGGAGTATGACAAAAAGACACAGAAATGAAATTCTGCATCTTTGCATTTCTGATGTGATTTCCCTGTGTGATAACACAGCCCACCTATATCATGTCAGTACCAAGAACGATGGAATTTGTGTATCAGCCTACTTGACCTCGAGGTTTATTTGGGAGCACTTTGCTGAACACTATAAGATGTATTACCATTCTTACAGCCTCAAAGACATTGCTTCCCCAGCCAGCCAGGAATTCCACAGAAATGGCCAGTATGAAATGGATAATTTAAAAAGCCTGGACCTTATATTCTATTTGGCTGGTGCTTTGTTTTTTATCTATTCAAACAGGTGTGATGCTGGGTTAGCCAGGCTGTCTGCAGAGCATAAAATTACGTATGAAAGACTTCAGAGTCTAAGTAAAGACCAACACACCTCCAAGCTGATCTTAGAATCTAAAATCAAAGAGGCAGAAATACAGGTATGGTATTTAGACAAGGCAATCCCTGTACAGGTAAGAGTTCTAGTCTAATTCACATAGACTCCATTACTGTTAATTATTATCCTGTGAGGTCACAGATTTACAAATGGAGAGGTGTATCAGCTCACAGTCCTTATTACATTGACCATTGGTACCTAGATGTATTACTGTACTGCTCTAACTGAAAAATGTCTTTAGTTTCTGCCTGCAGTATGCTGTGTAGAAGGTATTAGCATGTAAAGGCACAGGCTCAACAAAACTACAGTAATGCAAGCCTCTGTGTCTTTTGCTGTATGTTTTGGCCTTCCCAGGATGATCCTATATGTATTTGAATACAATTTTTGAAGGTCTGCAAAACAAAACTCGCTTTGGGTTCTGTGAATCCATTAATCTGTCTGTCAGGTTTCTCTTCCATTGGGTTTGAGAATGGAAGTGAGCACTAGATACAAGCAGATATGAAGAGATATGAAGAAGCCTTTTCCTTAATGTCACTTCTCAAGGCCTTCCCATTTTCTTGGTCAACAAAAGCATTTTACATCTTCATTTTGCGGTAGGTAAATGGCTAAAATCCACTTTGCCTTTCTCAGAAGCCTCAGTGTAGTATATTAGCATGCTAGGACATGTTGTCGTGCATCTTGTAGTGAACCAGGACAGTATGTTTTGGGATGGTTGTTTTGGTGACAAACATTCTCCTGTAGTAATGACCTCTCCCCAGTTAAACCCAGCACTTCTAGCACTGCAGTGGCCCTTAGACACAAGTGATGGAGCATATCCCTCTATACTGTGGAGTGCTTTGGCACTTGTTTATTCTGATTAGGTGGCAACTTGGACATGTATGGATCATGTAAATTCAGCTATCTCAAGGGGGGACCAGGCAGAGATTTTCAAGGTGAAACTATTGACATTATTTAAGGCAAAAAATTTACAGTTTTCAAAATGCTGATACTTTCATATTGAGAGATAGTATATTTTCATGATAAAGTAAAAATATGCAAATTCAATAATTTTTGAAATGTTAGCAAATGTGAGCTCTCTGTAAGACCTCCTTTACTGTTATGAAAATGTCCCAAATGAAACTGTGGTGAAATGCTGTTGAAAAATAGTAAATTCTGAATTTTGTTTCAGATTTCTCATCTGCTGAGCAGAGTAGAACAATCGATAATGCAACAAGAGGCAAAGCTGAAGATTGCCTACAAAGAGAGCAACCAACAGCTGCAAGTCCTGGACACAAAGTAAGTGCCTGGGAAGCCTTGCTGCTGCTGCTGTGTACCTTGGGAGTAGGGCCTCAGTTTTCCCAGTCTGATGGGCTGTATTATATCTCCAGGCCTATAAAAGCAGCAACCTCTATGAATAAGTGTGTTTGCTCCACACATATTACAAAAGCTGACTGTCAAGAGGCACTTACTTTCACCAAGAATTCTGCCCATAATGTGGTTAGGCAATTCCAAAAAGTTGATTAAGTTCCTAGCAAGTATTCAGGCAGAGCTTACATTAAAGGACACAACTAAGGGTTCTTGTCAGAGTGGTCTGGTGCCTTTCTGCAAGAACTGTCCAAAGCAATGAATGCTGGAGGTGGCTGTCCAGAGCAGGGGAAAAGTTCAACTAAAGCAAGCAGGAAGCAAGATACAGCACTCCCAGAGTGCTATTGCTTTAAACTGGCTTCAAACATGAATATAACTGAAACAGCTAAATTATTAGTGATAAGATACTCTGTGCTACCAGACATTACATGGGGTCATTATATTCAGTTCAGATGTTAACTCCTCTCCAGGCATTTCACTCAGCAGCAGTCCTGGTATAAGCCATCCGCATCCTCATTTCTTACTGCTTACTGCTGTCCTCATGCAATCCAGGTTTCACATATTCACTGGAGAAAAGAAACAGTTTCACTGGCACAATTGATAGGTGTAAAGTTGAGGTGGGTATAAGCAGTGTAAGTGGAGCTACAGGAACCAGCATAGTCACCAGAATAAGTGGCTACCAAATCTTTGCTCAGATTTAATACATATGGACATAAAGTTTATAATCTGAATGGATGACCACATTCTGTTTTCAATGTCACAATGAATTTTCATCTACTATGATTCAAATTTTGTAAAGTGTTTCGTATAAATTTGCTGTGAATTTTCACCTTTATTTTCTAAACCAATGTTACCATATCCAATTTAATAGCCTTACAATTCAAAGGCTCACCTTAATATGGTGTGAAGAATGTATTAAATTGCCATTTTGTGTTTTTATGAACACGTTCATAAAAAAGTCACTATGGAATGACCATTAGTTCTCTTTTGTATCTGCTAATTTCTATTGTGCTCCTAGATTAAAAGATGCTGTTGAGGAGCTCAGCAATCAGATTTTGTCTGCACGGAGCTGGTTGGAACAGGAACACGAAAGGACTGGAAAAGAGCTCGTGCAAAAAATTGACCAACTCTCGCTGACTTTTAAGGAAAGCACTGTAAGTTTCATTCAAATGTCCTGTAATACTTCTCAGGAAGCATTCAAAAGCATTATTAATAACTAAGATGATGCAAGTGAGATATTATTTGAGTGAGATTTTCAGATAGCCTCAGAATTTGCCCAAGTCTCTTCATTGACATGAAGTATAATACCTACAACCTGAGGATCTTTAAATTAATCTGGTCACTGCTAAATAGATCAATATTTTAACCTACACTAATCAAGTAATTTGAAATGATTTTATGAAAAATTGTAATTCCTTACATTTTGAATTCCAGATAAAAGATGATTAATCAGTATCTATTTAATATTTTTAAAAGCCACTGTTATTCCACATGTAGAGTAAATAATTAAAATACTTTTTCCTGGCTCCAGGAAATGAGTGAGAGAGGTATTGAGATGAAATTCAACCAAATGGCAGAGAAAATTGAGAGAATAGAAGAAATGCAGAGGATAACCATGGAAGCACATGAAGCAAAACAGACTGAAGAAAAGATAAATATTCGCATTGTCAAACTTCAAAATGAGATAAATGAAGATATAAAAGAAATGAAAGCTGAAGTTAACGCTGGTAGGACCATAGTTATCCAGTTCTTTACTCTGAATTGTGGTGACAGTGATCGACTCATACTAATATGCAAAATGTCTCTGCTTGTATCAAAGTAGTTTAAATACTTTTGGGGCAGATGTAATGGCTACACCTGTGGCATTAAGAAGGATTTTCGTTAAGTTTGAAAAGCAGAGCAATAAGGGATGACAAGCAGCTTAGAAGTGCTCTCCCCAGAGCAGGCACAGCCATAGCTGGGCTGCCATCAGGGCATTTCTGCCATTAGCACACGGTTACACTCCATTTTCCTCCAGAACTTTTGCTGTGTTCCTAGTGCAAAGCAGAGCGTTATGGAAGGGCATTGTGATAGCAATGATGTGATTGTCTTGCTCCTCATGATGAACTAATGTAATTCTCACCTGCAATTAGGGTTTGCAGCTATCTATGAGAGCATTGGGTCTCTCCGGCAAGTTCTAGAAGCAAAAATGAAGCTGGACAGAGATGAACTACAGAAGCAGATCCACCAAATGAAGCAGGAGGTTCCAAGATGGGGAGAGGCTGGACCATGACTGCAAGATTTTGTCTGAGGGATTAGTGTTTACCTGGCTAACTAGGCAGACTCCAGTGTTGTTCCAGGCTGTAATGCCAATTACCTGCATGTACCAAATGACACGCTGCTGCTGCTGCTGCTGCTGCTGCTGCTGCTGCTGCTGCTGCTGCACAGGTGTTTGCTCACAGCAGTAAATTCAAGCTGTTCATGGATAACTGGCAATGAGCCTTCAGAGCTGAGGTGCTGCTTTGCCACTGCACTACTCCAGTTGCTGTCAGGAACTTTAGCACTGTGTAAAACTGGAGTAATACATCGGTGAAGCTGGCACCTAGCTTGCTAAAGGCATTCCAGTTCTGCAGGCTTGATCAGGCAGCTATATGCTTCTATATGCACCTGCACCCCTCCACCTTGAAAAAAAAAGGCAAGTTGCTATCATTTGCTTCATATGAATTTGGGAAGGTTCTCCACCTTGATACGAATTACTTAGTTGAAATCAATAGCTATTTTTACAGTGATTTTCTCTACTATTCATTTCCTGGGAAGACAGAATTGGCACTAAACAGACCAGTCTTCAAAATCTAGACATTACCATCAGGAAATCTTTGTTTAGGTTTGCAAATATCCTGTGTGAAAACTAGGTAGTGTTACATAATGTAGTTGTAGACTAAGATGATTCAGAAACAACGTAAGAAACTTAACTTACATGATCTTAAGAATTGTAACATAAAATAAATAACCAAGGGGAGTTGACACAAGGTAAAAGATGTATATAGAGTATTTTCTACTGGGCATGTGTTCCTGTGACTTGCTTCATTATATTGATAAAAACTTAGAAAAGTTTGAAAACTAAAGAGAAGGTGATAATCTAACCTAGTATGGAGACTGTAATGTAGAATAAAATGCAGCTTATGATCTCCCTAGAAACTTTCATTGAAGTAAAAAAAATTGATTCATCATATTTAAGTAGACCTTAATAATTTAGCAGACTCAAATTGCTAATTGCATTCACATTATTTCCAGATAATAATTTCCATTCCCAGAAGAGATTAAATAATGAAAATCAGCACCCATGTGGCATATTATCTAGATAGAAAAAAAATGTTATTTTTACTTCCTCATTCATAGCATGATATATTGCTCTTCATGTTTGTAAGCCATGCAGGATTAAACCCTCATGAAAAATAAAAGACTTTATCCAGCATCCTATTAAATTATAGTATTCATAGTAATTTATATACAGAAATAATATTAATTCACAGAATTTACAGTACTTTTAACCTAAATAAATTAATAGGATGTCTCTACACTGCCCTTAATGGACCTTTCATTCAGCTAGTATGGGAAAAATATCTTTTTAGTTGGAAAATCGGTGGCAAATATCACTTCCATAAAAGACAGTTTGGTCCACAGAGTCACCATGTATATAATGAACAAAGAATGAAAAAACCTGCTTCGAGAACTTACTGTCATTAACTTCAGTAAGTCAGTGTAGAGTGTAAAAATCAAGTAAATGCATACATCTTTACAGGATTAACACCTAAGTTTATGTTCACTTCCTCTGTAGTTGAAAGTCATTGGAGTCTCAAAGACACATTAAGCATTTACAGCTCTGGCTTCCAATGCTCTCTGATACAAACCAGGAATACCAGAGGCAGTTTTGTTATCATCCATGTCCCATGAAATATATTTGCAGTGGCACCTAAGGGGAAAGCCCAGTTCCCTAAAGAGAGACAATTAAATGCTTGTAGATATTTCTCGGGAATTGTCTTCAAAATTCAATCTTACTTCATGTATGTATTCTTATCTATTCTTAAATATTTAGCCATGTGCAGTAGAAAAGTTATCATTGGTGTTTTATTTAAAAAAATAAAATAACAAAGAAAGAAATGAAAAGAGACAGACCAAAACCAGAATAATTTTTTATATCTGTAATTGGAAGTCTGTACCTAAGAAAATCTGGTACGATGTGACAAACATACAAGGAATCAGAAACAATTTATATAGGACTTTAATAAATTGTTTCTCTTGTAAAAATCTTGTGTGATTGATCCAGATATAACAACAGATATAACAACAGATGAAACCCTATCCAATTTTACTTTTTCTGTCTTAAAAATGTTTTTTTCCTAAATCTCAGCTAAAGCAAATAAATCAAAACCCAAATAAAACAATATCAACCTACTGTCAAGCACTCTAAAGTGCTAAGTGGAGGGAGGCCCAGGGTCACTGTCTGCCAGGGAGTGCTCCTATGTGGTGAATGAGTCCTTCAAGGGAGAGCTTGGAGTGGTTTCTGAGGGTTGGAGCATCCTCTGATCATCTTGACATGTTAGGGCAAAACCGTCTCCTCAGACACAGCATCCCCTCAGGGGAACAACTGGGAAGCCACGAGGGCAGTGCTGCAGACACTGAGCTATGGAAGCTTGATTTTGCCAGCTGGAAACTGGTCCTGAAAACTGACCCACAGAGATCATGTAAAGCCAAATAGAAGGAAACAGCAGTGCTTGAAAACAGCTGCCCCCGTTGTTTTTTTTTTTCCCTTCCATGCTGGTGTCCAATGGGATTCCTGCGTTCCAGTCCTTCAGGGACACTTCTGATGGTGGGAATAATGTGCTTTCTTTGTTCAGCACAAGTACTCATGCTACGAGTCTCTAGTCTGGGCACCAAGTGCGAGCCTGCCAAGCCCACAAAAGGAACAAGGCAGTGAGGCAGTGTTTGTGTGGATGGCACTCCAGCAACAGAATGAGACTTGGGAAAGTATAATGCTAGATGTGCACAAAATACTATTTAAATCACAAAGTTCACTGACAGAACCATAAACTCACTGAAGGAAGGACTGGGAGGAGCCTTAGGAAGTATCTGCTCCACCTCTCCACTTTGAAATAGATCCAGCTCTACCTAAAATATTTGTCGTAGACACTTCTGTAACTTGCTTATAACAATCTTTTAAGAATAAGCCATTGATTAATGCAGTCTATTCCACTGCTTACAGAAGATTGCCTTGCCACCCAAACACCTAATCTAGGACAAGACATAATGGCCTTAAATTTCAAGCACAGAGGACACAACCCCCAATTTATTACATTATTTCCTGCATTTTCATTAGTTTTTTAAGGCAATCTGTGTATAACAGATGATTCAAATGAAGCTTCACAGGGATACTTGCCCAATATTTCTTAAGTTTCTTCTTCTTCCTACATCCATATAAAACCCATCAAACCAGCAACACCCAACCCAAAGAAACCACTCCCACAAAACTCACAAAACAACCAAAACCAGACCACTTGCTCTCATGAAGCTTTTAAATCTTTCTTTTGTCAGCTATTTCACGTGCATGAGGCTTAAATCTCCCTTGCAGTGTGCACACCATACTATTCAGTCAGCTCTGTAGCACATACTGAGTGCCAAAAGTTAAATTCACTGGGAAATATTTAACTGGGGTACATGGCTTTTCCATCAGTGTGTGATAATACAGTAGAACCATGGTACTGTGCAGTGAGGGACTTGGCTGGAATCAGAATTATGTCGGTAATCACAGAGCAATTGTGCTGTTTATACTCATTAAACAAACCAAAGGAATGGTGCAAGTAAGAAGTTCAAAGGATGACCCTAACTTCCACATGCAGTTGTTCATGTAGTAAGGTTTGTGTTGTGGATACCTTTATGTTGTGGATACCTTTATGTTGTGGATACCTTGGTCATTACAATCTGATACAGTTCAATAGACAGTTGCCATGTTAGAGAAAAGCAGTATGAAAGATAATGAAGAGCAGTGTATTCCTGTAACATCAATTTGAACTGAAATGCAAAATTTTCTTCTTTTCTCAATTTCTGTTTCATGTTCCACTTCTACAAGGATCTGGCCATGTGGAGCAGAGTGTTCTCTGTATCTAAGAATTAAAGTGCTCATTAGACATATCTTCCAATAATGGAAACGTCTAATAGGAGACAGATGACAATCTGATTGACCCCTCCTATGTGTAGGGGAGAAATTCCATCTGTGACACTCCCCGCTGTATAAGAAATTCCGCGGCAAATTTGAAAGAAACCCAGGAATTGGGCATATGGCCTCTACTCAATTTGCCACAGGGTGTCACTGTTACTCTTGGCAAGTGAAGGACGGGTCTCAATGTGCGTGAGTGATCCATAAATACTGCAATCCCACTGGGATGGGGCTGGAAGTATTTACGATGTACTTCGAAAAGAGAAAAAAACCCCCTAAGAACAATCTGAAGACGTCACTCTGTAAAATCACAATAAAGGCAGATGATTAATTAAGAAAATATTCTGAGAGTGATTGTGATGCTCCTTTAGACAATCCGTGAAGAATGCTGAGTGGGGACCAAAGCTCTCTGCTGCCTGTTCTGTCAGCAGAACTCTGATCAACACAAACTATTAAAAAACCCCAAACAAACTCCCAAACCCAGAAAAAAAAAATCGGGGACAGTTCTAAAGCACTAGATCTTAAATCATGTACAGCTCAAAGAGCAACGTGCCTTTCACACTGCTGCAGATGTGCAGAAGAGGCTCCTCCAGCACTGCCTCCTGCTCTGAGACTGGCTTGGGCTGAGAGAGCACAGCATAACCTCAACACTTACTACCAGATGAAGCTCTGGGCCCAGCACAAAAAGCTGCTCTCAATCCATGCAAGGATTATCTCAATAAATAATACAGTGGAATAGCCTCAAACATTACAAAATATGTAAGAGAGCCATGATTTTTTTGGCACAAATCGGTTAAAAAATGCTTTGAGCTCAGTGATGTACAGAGAACCAGGATCAAGTTTAAGAAGAAAACTGAGTAGTAATTGTCATAATACAAAAACCTGAATTGTATGAAAGGGTGAGTAGGAATTGCTGGCGAGAGAGGAGAAAGATTTGCTTCTAGGAGGAAGAAATTAAAATAAAACACATCATGCACTGCTGCACATATTCCAAACAGTTACTGTCATTAAACCTGGCTTCAGTTGCTGCTCAGGCTCATTTTCTAACACCAGTGCAGTAAACAGGCTTCCATTCCACGTGATTGAAGTTGAAGCAGACTGTAAATGAAGACATATTTCAGTGCCTGTGCTGTCTCATTGTTGTGCTGCCACTTCCTGATGGTATCAGGACAGCGAGGCAGGCACCTGCCCTGCCAGGTGGCCTTTGTGATCTTGTCATCTCCGCTAAGAATAATTTAGAGGTTCAATGATTGCATATTAGAATACCTCTACAGCTGCATAAATAACACTGAATTTTCATGTTGTCCATGCTCTTTCGTTCTTCACTAGCTTTGAGAACTGTGATTTCAGTACATTCCAAGTAACTTGCCTGATATAAATCATTAAACTCAAGAAAGGTATAATGATTCAAAGCAGAGCTTTTAAAATGCAAATAACGGGAAACAACTAAAGTTAAAACATACTTTATGCCACTGCCATCTCTGAAAAGATAAATGCCAGCCTGTTTACTACTATAAATAATAAACCTTGTTCACTTTATAAGATCTTACGGGGATTGATCACTTTGTATCTTACGCAAGCTTGAATATGTGAAGTGCTGTGACCCAATTCCACATATGCTTTCCTTTGTGAGATTAATCTTCCTAAAATGAATGTGGCAGCTCACAGTGTAAACTGCTTGCTTACCTCTTTGCATGTATAATGTCTCATGTTTCAAAACAAAAGAGACTGCTGGTCTCTAGTATGGTCTCCTGGTATCTTAGAATCACAGAATCATTTAGTTTGGAAAAGATCTTTCATTAATAGCAAAATCTTAACCGTTATTTAACATTTTGGGTTTCCTGTTATTGTGGACTAACAAGACAAAAAAAATGAATAGTATAACATTATCAGTGTTTATTTTAGTAATAGATCTCCATTTTCCAGAGGGCAAGAGATAAGGAAAATCCAATATTGACATCATGAGACAGAACACAGTGGTGGGATATTGAATCTCCTGATAGATTTTGGGCTGGCTTGGGCCCATTATCTATAGCTCTGTGCCCTTTATTCCAGTAAACTACCTAGTGATAAATTAATTATTTACATTTATCAGGCTGCCCAGACTGCAGTAACTTCTTCACCATGTTAAATTTAAAAAAAAAAAAAAAAAAACAACAGAGGAATTGAGTATTATTCTGTCCCTGAGGCTCCACTGCCACCTGATGTCACTATTCGTGTCAGGCAAAGGCAGGCAGGCAGGCAAGCAAGCTGTATGTCTGCAACCTTTGACAGCTCTGGAAAGGATTTCAGCAGGTAGGAAGCCCCAGGGAAATTTCACTTATTTCACTAAGTCAAAAGATTATGCCTTATGGACAGCACTTGTTAAGACAGATCCATTAACCAGGGCAAACACAAAGATTCAGTTAAGGGTAAGTCTCCTTGAAGTCTTGTGGGGACAGGCTGGCACTGCCTGACACAAAGGGGCAGGAACTCCACATGGCAAACACCAGAGCAGAGCAAAAACTCCTCCTCCCCTTGCATTGCTACAGCTCAGTTCCCAGTACAGCACACTAAAGCAGGAGAAACTCCACAAATAAGACAATAAGATCTATCTGCCACACAAGAGTGAAGCCCAGGCAGAGACCAAAAAACCTCATACATTTCATGTTGGCTGTGAAGCTGCCCCTGCCTGTCTTTGGCTCCAGAGTCCTCACCCAGCATCAGGGTAACAGTTGAGGATTCAAGACAAGATTTAAGTGACAGGGACAGAAAAGGAGTCACCTGCACACTGAGATAATCATCTGTGCTTGCATCTGGAAAGCTCGAGGGACCATTATGGCCTTAGGAACAGAACAGCAAGATTTTCAATGAGAAGATAATTTAATTGTCATTCAGAAGTAGCAGGATAAATAAGTAAAGCATCCAGCAATGCTCACTTGAGAGCCTTTTGCTTCAGGAGCAGGGAGCAGCACAAGGGAGGCCTGAAGGAACATTGGCACAGGATCTGGCTCTCTGGCCAAGTGGTATGACTGTGACTAATTGCAAATGGTTAAAAACTTCAACTCTTATATATACTCTTGCTCACAGAAGGATATAGTGGTTAACACTGAAATATCTACACATATTTACGCATGGCATCTAAAATACATCTTATATTTTGCATCTAAACAAATTTGCCACTTTGTGCATGATGAACCTGGTTTTCACAAGCACAAAACGTATTTTAAATATTTGGCTCACCTGGGCTGTCAGATACCTTTCTGTAACTCTGGTTTTAATTATACAATTAGCCAACAACCCATCCTCCCAGAACATGTTTTATTTGCCCTAAGGTTTCATGCAACAATCAGTCAAATCCTTATCTCTGCACGAGATAAAAAAAATAGCTATGAGGGACATAATTGACCCAGTTTGGTACTGATAAAAAAATACTGCAAAATAGTGTTCCAGACAAGCAACAGTCATTCTAACTTTTTTTTTCCTTTACTCAAGGCAATTTAATTTGTATATTAATGGAGTCTGTCTATTAATAATTAGCCACTATCTTTAATTCACCCACTGTGGAATCTGATGGTTTCAAATTCCCAGAAGCTGAAGAACTCTGTAAACATGTTCTTGCTGCGCTCTAGTTATGTGTAAGCACACCAATAGAATTTTGCTGTATGATGAAACAATTATCAGTTTTACAATATCCCTGTTAGACAGGGATTAGAACAATTCAGGTTATAGGAGTGGCACACCATTATTTTAGTCACCTCTCAAGATTACACAGCACAGCTATGACACAGCAAGTGTAACAGTCACTACCTGTTCCTGTGTACCAGCATTAACCATCCCCAACCACCAAACTTTCAATTAAATCACAGCAATAAGTAAATGCTAGTTATACAAAGCTTGCAGCTTGACTGTTTTATAAATGAGTATGTGGGAAGTAATGTGAAATATCAACTGATAGTTAATATTTAAATTGCTGCTCACTTACACTTAAGGCAAGTTTCATTGCTATTTACAGAGAGTTTCAAAGTTCAGAATTCTGTGATTCACTTCAAGAACTTTTTTAAATAACACCCTATTATAAGGGAAAAAAATAAAACCAAGTTATGATGAGTAAAACTTTCCCCCAGGAGAAAAGAATGTTTTTTAAAGACAGTGATCATTTTTTTACTTGTAGAAAGAACATGTTCTTTGGTCTGTCTTAAAAAAGCATTCAGAAAGGGGAATGCTTCTGTCCCAGATGCTAAACCTTAAAGAATTCTTCCAGAAAAGTCAGGAAATTGATTGTACATAATCTGCAGTTAGGAAGAACAATGCCTTTGCAATGTCATCGTTCACCCAGAGGGTGGTTGGGCACTGGAAGAGGCTCCCCAGGGAACTGGTGACAGCACCAAGCCTGCCAGAATTCCAGAAGCATTTGGACAATGCTCTCAGACCCATGGGGACTCCTGGGAGAGTTCTGTGCAGGGCCAGGAGCCGGACTTGATGATCCTTGTGGGTCCCTCCAGCTCAGAATATTCCATGATTCCATGATCATATACATCAACTAGTGATAGTTTATGCCATACAAATAAACATGCCTTGTTATTAATACTCAATTCCACCAGTAATACAAGCATCAATTGAAACAATCATACTTGTTTTTCCTAGTGGATTTTGAATCCCTTTCTATAAGGCGCTCCAGACAGACGGGGCACGCATGTCTTTAGCACAAATGGAGAGAGAGGAGCACTCTTGAGTCCTGCATGTAGTCCCAGTATTTCTCACCACTCTGCCTTGGATGGCTCTCCACCCACATACTGCTCTTCTCAGAGCCTACTCCAAGTTTTCCACATGTACCACCAAGCGCCTTAATGAATAGGGAGCTCACAGCTCAGTACCACAGCTTGGAATGAATCCAGGTTCCTTTTGTTAGTTCCTGATCATTAAAGTAATGAAGAGATTGAGAAGCAGAGCTCTGCTAAATATTTTACCAAATTTCATTTCAATTCTATTTGGTTACTATTTAATGGAATTTTCCTAAAGGAAAACCTTCTAGAATCATGTGGCTCTAGCAAGATGTTCAAAGAGAAAAATTCAAATCTTACCTGGCCATCATCTTCTTCCAACTCGCTTTGTGTCTCAGCCCCATCTTTGACAAGGAAAGTCTAATTTTCTTCATGGTCTATGCAGTCCCTGTGGGAGAAATTGGATGCATTGAAAATATCTCAATAATCCTCGCTGGTTTATTAATTACAGGAGTACCTTTCCTAAATTATTAACCTGAATATGTGCTAGCACCAACAGTAAGATGCTCTATGAATTCCCAGATGTGATTAAAACAGAAAAGAAAAAAGAACCCTGAAACCAGCAGTTCTACAATTACTTACTTTCCCAACAAAACAAACATCACTGAAGTTTAACCCAAATTCAGTTAATCCTTTCACTAAAAATAAGCCATATTATTTTCAGACACCAGTTCAACTCAAAAAGGGAAAAGAGTTGAATATATATATAAAGAGAGCCAACACTGTAATAAAGCCAATGCTCTCAAGATAACACCTCTGTCTCTTCTCTTCTGTCCTTAATCCCAAAACCAAGTCAGTCTCCCCGAAGTGGGAAACCTGTCAGCATCCTGCCCTTTATCACTGGGCACTTCCACATTCACAGAACAACTCTATTTTCTCCTCCGCTTAAAGGAATCCTGTCACTTCCTCTTTAGAACTAGGAAAATGCTACAATGAGACTGGAATTTGGGGCTGAATCTAGCAATAGAATGCACCAAGCACACAAAGTGTACACCAGCATGAACAGGCAGGAGCACAGCTAGAGCGGCTCAGGAGCTGTGTGAGGCACAGAAGGATTTCCTGGGCTGGCAGCTGCAGGGCAGGTCCGTGAGCAGCAGCTGGTCCCTGCCAGGCGGGGCACGGAACACCAGGAGCATGCAGGGCAGTGGCCAGGCCTCTGTCACCAGAGAGCCCCGAGCAGCCAGCAGCCCCTGTGCCTGGCTGCCACACAGCCTGCTCAGCTGAGCTCCCTCTGCCAGGGAAAGCTGGGGAAACTGTCCTTGTAACACATCCAGCTGGGCATTTCTGGACTTGGACATTCACAACTTCAAAATCCACGGGTTCCATGTGTCTGTTACACAATATCTGAACTTATTTTAATACCAATGGTAGGGTAAAATTTTCAAATACAGTTTGGCAATTTATTATTTATTTTATTGCTGAGAATAAAATGGAGCTACCTGCTTAGCAAACTCACTTTTAGGCATTCAAACTTATTGGGTCCCCCTAAGACTGAAGCTCCAAGGCAATGAGAATCTCTTAAAAAGGTATGACATAGGCTCTAAATCACTGCAGGGCTTTTAAAAAATGTACTAACATTTTCTTATGATCATCATCATGAAAACATTGATATTTTTGCATTATAAAAATCAGTACCACAGACAATCCATCAACAAACAGATAAATTAAATTATTACTCCAAATATTCAAGCCATCTCAGCTACTTACAGGCTATCCTTGCAGCCTGGCATTAGCAATGTCATTGTTGCCTCTGACCTGCCACATTGCATTATCCTCACAATTAACTGGGAATCCAGAAGAACAATTTTGACCATGATAAAATGACAGCCTTGAATTACAGCCATTAAAGAGACCCACAGAATTTTTATTTAGGCATCCCAAGAGATTTAAGAGGAGTAATAGGTTCAATTAAAAATTAAGGTTTACTTATGTAAATTAGCAAAGGCAGAAATACAGTTTTAGGTAATAAGATGTTCTATGTTGAGACCAAAACCAGACAAATCTCTGAAAGTTTGGTTTCATTAAAAGGCATCTGGGTATGCAAACATCTCTAGTTAAAAACGAACTTGAAATGCAAAAATAGAAATCTGCTGTAAGCTTCTTTTTTTATTTGCCTGGCTCAGGTAAGCGTGATAATTTTTCTTATGCTCTCAGCGTAGCAAACACATCAAACTCTAGACCAATAGAGTTATAAAATTAGGGATTTCACTTCTTATATCTGCACTAGCAAGACATGCAGAAAAAGATATTCCTAGAGCCATGTGAGGCAAAATTCTCTCTGAACATAAGAAGACATTCCAAATATGTTGGTCTAATTGGTAGGCAAACTTTAAGTCAGATTGTAATGTTATTTTTATTATATTTTAAACTTCTAATTAGTCATTAAAATAATCAGTGGTCTAAAATTTCTCCTGCAAAAGCAAATACCTGAAAGCTTATCCAGGCTTGAAAAATCCTCCTACCTAATTAAAAGCATTGAAAAATCCAGACAGTTGCTTCCTCCCTCTCTGTCCCCATTCTCCCTTTTTTCATCCTCTCTGTCATAATAAAAAGACATTTTAGAAAAAAACTGTCCATAATAAATGTATGAACTATCTGTGGTCTTTTAAATCTAGTTCAAGAAAAATACACTGAAAGCAATTTGCATTCAGTCATGACTAACAAAAACCCTTTTGATGTTATTGGAAAAGAGAGAAGTTTTATTTTGAGAGCTAACTATCACAAAAATCAAAGGCAGGTCAAATACTGGAAAAGTCCTTCCTCTGTGCATGTGTCTACTGCGGTTGCTCACCCCCAGCTGGCTGATGAGATGGTTCCTTAGACATCTGTGCTGGGGCTGTTACTTGGTTCTTTCCTCTGTCAGGTTCTCCAGTGCTGAGGAGATGAATCACAGATGACCGAGGGCTCTATTTCCTTTATGCTACTTAAATATGTGATTACAGGACATTCATTCACCCAAGTGCACCAGCCTCCATCTCTGGCTAATCAGCAGGGGCTCGTGTTAGGGAGTGCTGGGCGCTGGGGGCTTGAGATGTGCTTTGTCACTTGCCTGCCAATGCTGCCCCCTGAGCCGTGCTCCTGGCACTTGGCACCCCCACCTGCACTCACGGGCTTTGCAGCTGATGGAACGCGGAGACCGGCTGCGCTTTGGATCCAGCAATCAGTAGGGAGAAGTCCCACTGACTGTCACAAACAGTAACATCAGAAGCCCAGGGGCAAGAGGGATCCACTACTCCCACACACTTGGCCATTCCAGCAAGCCTAGGAGCCAGCAGGCGCTTTCTGCTGCTCACATTTGCTGTTTGGGAAAGCAGAGCACGGCTGCTCCATGCTGTGCTGCCCGTGTGGAAAAACACAGCCTCCATTCCTGAACGTGGCAAACCCACAACCCATCTTCAGTGCTCCAGAAACACACCAACGAAGTCTGTATTTCTGTAAGGGATTCAGATAAAATAGATCGTATCTAGTGTTTTGAATTGTTTGTCGTGAATTTTCCATCAAACCTTATATTTAAAGTAGTTTCAGTTCCTCCTCCAGCTGTCCAGCTCTTCATCAATGAAACAATCTAGCAGCTGCTTCGATAGTTCCTTTGAGTCCAGTAAAGAATCTCATTTTGAAAACCTGCCTGTCTCTAAAGGATCCACAACCTCCAAATATGCTGTGTTCTGACAGCAAAAATTATTCATTTTTGTTTCCATTCTCTGAGTGCTCCCATTTGCAACAGTTTCCATCAAGGACTGTCACCAGCTGGCTGGAGACAGCATTTTGCACTGAGCCACAACTGGCTGCCACTCTCCAGTGCTGTGAGCAATGAATTCCTCTCTGGATTCCTCTCTGAATTTCTCCCTGTCTCCTGTGACACTGGGGCATTTGCCCTTTGTAGCCCTTTGTAGCCCTGCTGCCTCTCTCAGGGTGCTGTGCCAGAAGCACAAGATCTCTCTTCAAACAGAAGATGATACGTGACGGTTGTTGTTGCACATGCTTGAAAAACATCAGCTTCACCAGTGATTGGTTAAAATAAATCACACAAGGACTGGACTGATGTCCTCAGTAGCAATACTGAGACTTTGCAGGAGAAGTTAGGAAGGAATGTAAGAGAGTGCTGGTTTTATGCAAGGTAAGAAATACAGCTGTAAAGTTCTAATTCATGCATTCCAAGACAAAAAATTAAAAATTATTTTTCCCCAAAGCCACATTAAAAATTTATGTGTTTGATGAACTGAAATTTAACCACTAGGATTCTAAAGGCCAAAATTCAGTATTCTCTAGCAGATGAGGGCACCCTGACTAGTTTTCCTTTCAGAAATCTTGGCTGTAGAAATTTGGCTTTGCAAGACTAAACTGTCCCATGTCCCCTGCCTCAAATATAAGTCCCAAGTTTAAATTAATTTGCTCTCAGTTTTGCTACAACATTCTGTCTTTGAAAGGGTTTGAGCTTAGCTTTATGGTCAAAAGTCTTATTAGAATGGTCTTTACAGACCAAGTGACCATTTTTGTGGAATTCATGTTAGTTATTTAAATTGTAGCAGATGGTAATTTTTTCAGGAAAGAAAAATTTCTAGTGTGTTGCTTTAGGACAAGATAAATAACGTTGATCTTCAGATGCTTATAGATGAGGATCTGTTAAAGCTGTAGGCCTAAAATGCAGATTTCCTGTCCACTTTAATTAGCTTCTGTGAACCCTAAATTATGTAGTTTGTTTAAAATTAACCAGGGTGAAGAAAAGCAGTTTTGTCAACTTTCTGTTGTTCACACTCATCCAAAAAGATGGCAAAGCGACTCTGTAATGTGACTTATACCTCAGTGAGAACAGAATGCCAAACCCCGGAATTACAAAATGCATCAGAAGGACCTGACAGAGGCTGAAATGAGGGGAACAATAATTCCTTATACAGAAATCAAAGTGCAAATGTGCTGAGCATGATGTCAGTGAAAATGTGTGATATCTCTTTGGACAGAGAAAAGGACCTGTAGGGTAGATATCCTGAAAAATCTCTGTAGTTATAGCATTTGAGATGTTTCATTCACAGGATCGCAGTGATGCTGCCACTGTTGTTTAATATGTTCACAGTTTACTGTGAGTGTATGCTAACAGTCATAAAAGACAGGTATGAATTTTGAAAAATGTTTGCATTGCAGAAATGATCACGTCTTACTCATTAGTTATGCAGTCATTAGACAAGTTTGACAGATTCTTATTCCTCACATCTGAGCACTGTTCAGAAACACTCTCTGTAATTACTTTTTACAAAGTGGCAGAGCAGCAGCTTTGTTATTTTTAAGTAACAGAATAGTCTGTGCTCTTCTTTATCCTTCCCAACAGATGACAATTTGGGGAATGGATCATTTTCTGGAAATCATATACTGGTGTAGGAACTAAAAATTTGGGGAAGACACTGCCTTTGTGGACCTCTGTTCAAAGTAGCATGTAGAGAATATAAAGTTCAATCACAAAATTAACCATATTTCAGATTGCTAATTCATCCTTCAATGGAAAACTCAACATCAAAACTACTTGCTACCTCCTCCAAGGAAGAACCATATAATGTTTCAGGACATTTTACAGAAAAAAGTCAAGCTCATCACATGTATGTTCTCAATCCCTAAGACTACTCACTGGGCAAGGTAAACAACAGAGAATAACATGGGATGCAATTACTAGGACTATCTAAAAAAAAAAAAAAAGCAGTTAACAAAAAAGGTAATTTAACTCAAATAACATTCAAGAAAATGTGGGCATCTCACATGTGCTGTAAGTTTACCTTTTAAAATCCTAGCCTATTTTACCTATTTCTCTAAAAAGAAGGAAAAAGAAGGAAAAGCAGATTATTTTCTGATATGGAGCGCCAGGTCATTGCAGTTGCACAATAATTAGATCAAAGTCAGAAAGTGCTGCAGTCGCTGTAGATGGATACAGTACAAGATGGTCAGTTCTTCACTATCAGCCTCTTCTCAGGGCTATTTTATCATCTTCTGTCACATCAGGAAGATGCACGATTTTGTTCATCTGCAAATCTCTTCAAACAGAAAAAGAGGATATTTCTTGCAGTTCTGCGATATTATAAACCTTGGGCAACTGCAACATCTTGTAATGACTGCACACAAATCATTCTGAATGTTCTTCAGTGCCTGGCTCTTTTCACTGAGCAACGCATGAGATTAGCCTTGTAAACTGAAGTAGGAGGACAGTCTTTGGAAACAAACAATCATCTTACAGCCACGATGAGGGTCTCTTCAATAGACACACTAATTCAGAATCCTGTAGCTGTTTCTCTAGTAGCTCTGTGCCTCTCTCAGACTCAAAATAGACCTGAAACAGCACTTGAGTGAAGCTTTTTGTACACTGACGTATTTACTTCTTTGCCGATAAAGAAGCGATAGACAGCACACCGGTACTAGATCCACACTATTACCACAAACGTTTTCTATGCCTGACCTTGATACATGTGACATGATCTGTGCATAATGTTGTGTCCTTGAGCAATTGGTTACTCACAAACAGACAGACACACAATTGGCTGTTCCCAATTATGTCCCATGCATGTC
This sequence comes from Nicator chloris, assembly GCA_013400495.1. Taxonomy (NCBI): domain Eukaryota; kingdom Metazoa; phylum Chordata; class Aves; order Passeriformes; family Pycnonotidae; genus Nicator; species Nicator chloris. Next base: position 245,501 of record WAAE01016549.1, read on the forward strand.
AGAAACAAACAGACATTAAGGGCTTGTTTATATCCTGGCAAACACCAAACCGTGGAAGGTGTGCTGGGAGACCCACAAGGGTTTCTACAGCCTGTAGGTGTAAAGTGAACTCACATTCATCTTTGTGTCTAAGAAGTTATTGTCTAGAGAGGGGAAACAGCTGCCTCCAAATCACCTGGCTGGATAGCAGAGAGAAAAGAATCAAAGCTCAGAGAAGAGTGGCTATTGTCTCCAGTGGGCCCTGCAGGCAAATAAAGCCTCTGCTGGCCACAGACTGCACTGCTTGCTTTCAAGTTGTAACCACCAAATTCTACAGAGATAACCAGTGCCATAAATAACAGCTTTTAGAGGACTTCAGTATACTGGTTTTTGCCCCTTCTTTGCTAGTATCTACACAGTATCTATAGATGCTTGTGAAATTAACTTTTTTTAGCCAGGATGTCTACAGAAAGCAGATAAGACCTTTTCCTGCCATTTGTGTGCATTCACAGCAGAATCTCTGACTTGGAAAACCTTTAATAAGAATGCACCTCATTGAACACAGTTTAATCAAGGAGTTGAGGTGCTGATTGCTATTAAAGAATATCAAAAGAATTCCTGAAGTGCCTACAAAATTCAATTTGCTAACATCAGATGAAAATACGACTGACGCAAACAAAATATAAATCAAGATTTATCAAAGAAATAGTTAAAATTATTATTTCCTCACTTATACTACAGGAAATTGGGGTTTCAGCACCATCCCCTGAATGCTTTGCCTTTTGAGACCTTGGGCTGTGCACGGTGCTGACCCTGTGTTCATTACAGAGAGGTGAGGCAGCTGCCAACAAAGCAAAGTGAAAAGCAAAAAAAAGAGCCAACAGTAGAGGTCAGCCATGAACTGTAGATTTTCTCTCCAAATTTCTTGCCTGAACAATTCATGCTGTTTACTGAATACCCAAAAATATCTGGGGCACCTGTGCCAAAACAGCAGTGGATAGCAGTAGAAGGAGGAGAGAAAATGAGTCTTCTTCCAAAATGAGACAAGGCAAAAATCCAGATACTAAGAGCACTGCCACGGGAAGGTTGAAGTACAAATGAATAATAACACTTGTTTTTTCTGCAAATAACACAGAGCTCCCCTAGCAACTCAGTCTTGTCTGCTGGTTGGTCCAAAAAGGTCAGTATCTCATGGAAAAAAAAAAAAACAAAAACAACCAAAACCCCAAACCCACCAGCTATTACTTGGCTTTTGGAGAGTTAGCTTTACCACTTGCTGGTTTCTACTACCCCTTGGTAAAGTTGTCTGGCATGTTGGCTCATTTGAATAGGGGAACGTTTGAGTCCTGCTGTATGTGACAGCTGGAACAAGATGAGCCAATTGCTGAACCACTCAGGTTGTCCCAATACGCATCTGCTTTTGTGCTCAACATTAAAAATACTTAAACAGTAGCTACATAAATTAGGTCAGTGCTTAAGCTAATACAGATAACCTGGATTTTTAAAGCTGAGAATTAACATGGGTTAAATAAATTGCTGTTTGGTGGTAATTGGAAAAACAAACAGTTACCCCTTGCAAATGACAACATTCTTCAATACCATTCCTTTTTTAAGTGCAGCTGCTTAGGACATTCATTTAATGGAGCAACTGGATTTGAAGGGCAGGGACTTGGACTGAAAGGAATAACCCATCCATGGTCTCAAAATTACGCTTAGAGTTACAGATGGGAACCAGACAATCAACAAAATGTGCTGAATTTTCTAGGCCTGCTTTCCAACTGTGATGCATTTTACCTGTACCAGGCAGGAGCTCAGCCACCATTTTACTGCCATGTGTTTGTGCACTAAACACAATGCCCCTCGGCCATGGCTTTTTTTCCCATCTCTAGACAAAACATCCAGCACCTGACCCCCAGCCCTGCATCTCTGCTGGGGATTTCACAGCTGTGTTTGCAACATCATTGTGACCATTGCTCTCCCCCCCCCTAGATGTGACCTAAGCCAAGCTTCTGGTTAAGGCCAGCAAGGACTGGCCCTGCCCTGGTCCGTGCCCTGGCTGCCTTCCCCTTCCGCTGCCCCCCTCGCCCTCGGCAGAGGTTATCCCGCTCGGGGCACTCTGCTGCCCTTTGGGCTAATTCACGTCTCCCACAACAGCAGGAGCCGCTGCCGATGGTGAAGGAGAATGACCGGTGCCGAGGAGGGCCGGGGAGCGGTGGTGGACTTGAGGGCGGCTGTTGCCCTTTGGCTCTTAGGGCAGCGCGGGCAGGGTGTGCTCCCCAGGGCGGTCGTGCCGGATGCCCTCCCCTGTTCTCCCGACCCCGAGCAGCCGGGGCTCCCCGCGGTGCCGCTGCGGGCTCGGGGAGGGCAGCGGGCGCGGGCGGGCGCGGCTGCCCGGCAGGGGAGGGGGCCGCCCCCGCTCTCGGCTCTATAACGCCGGGCCCCCTCGCCCAGCCGCACCGCATCGCTCCGGCTGCCGCAGCAGCCTGCGAGCCGCTCCGCTCCGCTCCCTCCCCTGTCACCCGGAGATGCTCGAGGATTAGGGAAGGGAGGGAAATCCATCAGGAGAGAGGCAGGGCAGGGAGGCGGGCCGTCAGCATCCCTCCGCTCCGCTCCGCCCGGGCCGGCGCCGTAGGGCGAGCTCCGGTGCGGGCGCAGGAAGGGGCCGAGCTGCCGGAGGTGCCCGGGGCTCCGGCGGCTCCCAGCGGCCCAGATCCGCGGCTCGGGGCTGGCGGGGCTCGGCGGCGGGAGAAGCCGCCGCTGCTGTTGGCGTGTCCGTCCCTCGCGGTGCCGGCTCTCCCGGGATGGGCCTCCAGGAGCTGGCGGTGTGGCTGCTGGCGGCGGCGGGGCTCGTGCGCGGTGAGTGGGCGCCGGCCCCGCGGGCAGCGC
>WAAE01016549.1:248657-619285 GCA_013400495.1 Nicator chloris
GCTGGCGGCGGCGGGGCTCGTGCGCGGTGAGTGGGCGCCGGCCCCGCGGGCAGCGCCGGGAGCCGCGGCGGGGCGGGCGGGTCGGGCGGGGACGGCAGCCCCGGGTCCTCTCCGGCACGGCGGCTCTCCGGCCCCGGCCGGCCCCTTCTGCCCTCTCGCAGCCTCTCCTCGCCGCTGCGGCGAGGCTCGCCCCCGTCCCGGGCACTGAGGGCTGGCCAGCGCTGGGACCTGCCGGGAAGACACACGGGTGAAGGGCGGTGGGGATGCGGGAGCGAACTCTGGGAAGGGACTTAAATGGTGACTGTCCCAGGGCAGAGGCTGCGGCTTTTTGTGGGGGGAGTTGTGGACTAGAAAACTGGGAAGAGGGAAGTCCGTCTGGAGTGGGACAGGGAGGGCTCACATCCGGAGCACCTGTTCCTACCCTGTCGCACATTCCCCTTCATTCGAAAATTGCCTCTGTCCCTGGTCTGCTCTGCTCCTTTCATGTAGACCTGCTCCTTCTCTCCACAGAAAGACGGCAGAATAAGCATCCTCCCTGGATTTGAAGTGTAAAAAGGACAGAAATCCCTATATATTAGCATGTATATTAACGTAGAGCCTAATCATCTGTGCCAGGAACCCCATACCCCACTTCATTTATAACTGCACGAACGGAAAACAAAGCGGAGTGTACTTGCCCCAAAGAGTTCTCTGTCTGAAGCAGCCCGAGAACATGTTCAGTCTAACCTGTGGCCATTTTTCTCCCATTGTCTTACTGATGCTCTCTGCCGTATCTCTGTTCTGCTTTTCTGGTTCTAGCTATGCCAGGGCAGGTGTCAAATCACAGGTACTGTATTTCCTCTTCATCACTTCTTGCTGCTGGACCGAAGGGTGCATACATTGAGAAAGCATCATTAGCATTTAGAATGTATCACTCCTGGCCAGTCAAGAAATGATCAGAGGTAATCTCTCTTACAGGCTGGGATGAACATTTGTGATTAGGATTTTGTCGTAGTAGCTAATGAACTATTTCAAATACAGTGGCATTTTTTCTGGGAATGCAGTAGGTGTAACAATAAGTACATAATATCTGATTGGAGTGAAAAATCATGCCTCAGCTTTTTCTGATGTAGAATCCTTATCATTTATCTTTTTATTCCTGTGCCCAAAGAGTCCCTGCAAGGAGAGTTCCAAAGGAAGCTTTACAAGGAGCTGCTGAAAAATTACAATCCGTTGGAGCGACCAGTTGCAAATGATTCCCAGCCACTCACTGTCTATTTCACTCTGAGCCTCATGCAGATCATGGATGTGGTAAGTCTGCAACCTTCTAGGAAACTGTTTCAAAGGGTGGATTTTTCCTTCCTAGAAGGGACATTTGAGATAGCAAAGGAAGATTACAAGAAATTGGAAAGCACAACTCATTCAAGAAACAATACCAAATTTTGTCTGCATCTTTAAAGAACAAAACTTAGAAGAACAATTTACGTCTTTCTTAGATCCCTTGTCAGAAATTCCCAACACTTTTACTTTTACTTCTACTTTTAGCAGTAGAAAATATTTCAAGGGAAGCTCTAAACGCACACTTAGCCTTTCAAATCCTTAACTGTCCTTAGAACCAACAAGCAGTATAGTCTGTGAGAGATTTGCAAAACCAAAGTTCCTGATTTCTGGTGGTCGCTTAAGAGCTGCCTATTTTGGAAGATGGCGGGGAGAGGAGATCCCGGCCAAAATCCAAGTTATGTTATTTCCTTTGCTATGTAGACAAGATTGCTACATTCTATATGCTTAAATAGCTACTGTATTTACAACCACACTTGATTGGTATATCAATAGGTATTCCTGTACTTGTACAATGCACTGTAGGATCTTTTGGGGTTCAAATAGGACTGATTTAAGGTTGACTCTGTCACAGTGGCACAGAGATGCAACTCAGCATATAAGTGGGTTTTCAGTATTTGTTTTTACTGAATTCAACTAGCTGTGACAACTAATAAGGAAGTTAAAGTCTTAAAAATGTACTTAACCTCAAAATTCCATTATCTTCCCATTAGATGCCTAAAGTTCAAGACACAGAGTTAATTTCTTCTCAGTTGTCAAATTTAATTAAAACCCATCCAAAATGAAAGGAAAATATCCACAGATCACTAGCCAATCTGGGTGTAGTCAATGACTGGCAGTTAATATGATTCAAAAGGTAGCTTTTGATCCTATGTGCCTTTCAAGAACCACCCTTCACAGACAGTCAAAACCCTTAGTTTTTGCACTGGCTGTTCAGTTACAGCTCATTCTGCTTGCTATAAAACTCACTGCATTTCTTTCTCCGAGATCTGGGATTGACAGCCAAAGAAAGAAACCAACCATGAAGTAAATTAAGCTTCACGCTATAAAACAAATGAGTTTTCTTCATTGTCAACAAGAAGCAAATGCTGGTGGGAATGACAGCTACTTGCAATAACAATTACTGGTTTAACAAGCTAGAAACAAAACATGTCACCATCATACTTTCGTGCAGTTTATATATTCACTTTAATGGCTTCTCAGCTGATAGCCACGGAGTCTAATTGGGAGTTAGACCTCTCCAGAGCCAATCCATCAAATCCCTGCCAGAACAGATTGAGCCAGGCTGGATCCTGGTTGCTGCTATTCCTTAGGTGAAGTCTCTTCCATTCCACTCTGACTTTGCTGACAGGAAAAGGGGGACAGTATATGAAATCTTTCTGAAATACAATGGATGTTTCCTACCTTATATTTCTAGTTTTAACCCATCCTATTAAAACTAGAAATTTTTTACCTCATGGTTGTAGTTACGTTTTTTCTTTTAATGGTATTGCACATTAATATGCATGCTAGTATCAGCAATACATAATGAGGGATCTGTAAGTGCCAATTGCCCCAGCCTAGTGGAGTTCACTAGAAAATAGACTTAATTAATTGTCTAATTAATTAATCATCTAATTAATTTATTTATTAATATGCAAGCTGGTATAGTAAATTATACAAAATGGGGAGGAAAAGCAGTGGCAGCATGAGAAAAATGCAGTTTGGGGACTCATGACCGAAGAGGAGAGCTAGAAAAGCAATGGAGTGCTTAGAGAGGAAGTGGGAGTACATAGTAGGCCTGAGATACAGCAAAAGAATTTGGAAGAGAGGTGGAATTTAGATGGAAGAGGATGGGATGCAAAATGGAAAGTAAGAGGTTTGAAAGAGTGGACTTCAAAAAGAAAAATCTTAAGAGACAAAGACTAAAGCATACCTTAGTGGAAGGAGAGGAAGAGGGGCTAATGGATGGTCATAGCTTCAGTACAACGGCAGTAAAAATAACGAATAGAATGTAGAGGAGCTATTTCTTTTTCTCCACTTCTCACCTCATGGAAACCCCTCAATCTGCACATAAAACTAATCTTTGGCTTCTGCTTGTCTGGTATTTCAGTGCTGGCATGTAATCTTAACCTAATTTAGGCTTAAAAAATTTCCAGCATATACATTTTTGAGAAACAGATTATTAAAATACTATGATATGATATAATTTTCACACTGGAAAAAATTACAGCCACCACACTTTTAAATACTGTATGGAGCTAAATACCTTCTAACAGTGTTGTTTTCTCTTGTAACATCAATCCCAATAATAGTATCAGAAGACAATATTCAGCCACTGCCCATTGGTTTGGAGGGAACACTAGGAATAGACACAGAAGCAGTGCTGTTCCTACTCTCTTACATCTCATACAGAATAGTGAATGGCATAGAAAAACAAATGCAGTGAGAACGAGGGTGAGAAATTTGTGCCTAGCCTGACATTTTTACAACAGACGTATCTGTATCAACTGTAAGTTAATACAATTAAGAGGAACGTATCAGAGGGTATGTCATCCCCAAAAGTCAGAAGATGAAACCTTAGAAATTAAGTGGTCACACATTTAAACTGCAAATGACTGCTTTGAGGCACAAGCATAAAGAACTGGAATACATTGAGGTACAGAGTAATAGTTCAAACACAATTTTTACTGCTACCTAAATGAGTAGAAAAGTCACAATCTTATTTTTGTTTGGACAGGGCCTCTAGAGGTCATCTTGTCCACTCCCCTACTGCAAAGATGTCATAAATGGATCATGTTACTCAGGACTGTGTCCAGTCAAATGCTGATGACTTTGACAGCAAGAGTTTCCACAACCTTCCTGGGCAGTCAGTATTCAACTACCACCATGGCAGACTTTTCTTAACATCTAAGCATAACTTCCTATTTTTCAACATGGGAACAGTACTAAAAAACAGTTCTAGAAAAATGAGACACCTTTTCTTCTTCAGGAAAATAATAATTTAAAAAAAGATACTTTTGGTGAAGTATTCCAGATTTCTTGGCCATTTGCAGCAAGATGTGGATATTTCTGAATAACACAGCAGAAAGCTAGGAATGAAATCTTGGTAAACCCACATGGCAGAACTTGTTCTTAGAGTAGTTGTCAATGGTTCACTCTCAATATATAAGCTTTTCAGCTTTCTGGCTGGAATCTAGAATTTTTACCAGCTTTCTATGTGGAACGTAGGGCAGCACTTTGGGAGTGTCCTAAGCTGATCTCAGCCTTTGCTACTGGAAGAAATCTCTCTGAGTTCTGGGCTTGTACTCTCACAGCTTTGGCTTGTACCAGTGCTTCTCTGAGTGAGAGTTACCTTATCCTTTTTTGAGGGGTCAGTTCTCTACATGACCTGTACTTTGGCTTTAGATTAGCTTAAACTGCTCACAAAACTACCTGGGCTGGTTCTTCACTTAACATGTCATATATTTCAAAAAACACAAGTGACCTCTGATTGCAGTTGCAAAACTTGGGATCAATACCATCTTAGCTTGTGACTTCTTCAACAAAACTCACGGTGACAAACATTTTGGTGGGTATGAGCGTGACCGTTTTGGTTTACTCTGATCATAAATTAGTTAATTTTTTAGAATCAACATTTAATAACTTATTTTAAAAAGTTGAATTAAGCTATTTACATATATGAATATTCAAATTCTTATGTTGCATAACACTATTTAGTCAGGAATCTTTCATGGTTCCTGAAGACACTGGCTAATTAAATCATTTACTACACAACAGTTTTTGCTTATTTTCCAGTTTTCCCTGTTCCCTTTTTTAATAATTCTAGTTAGGGGAAAGTAAAGTGCTGAATAGTTGTTTGTATGTAGTGAGCAGCAGCAGAATCTCAAGGGAAATCCTGTTCCTTTAGGCTGTTCAACTCACTTGTGCAGACCAAAGGATAAATGAAAGCATGCAAACTTTTTTCCATTTATCTGAACTAAGTAAAAGTTTGCTTATCCTACATTGCCCTTGGTTACTTGCATGACTTAGTTTTATATATTCAAGGGCTTTTTCCTTGTTTAGTTTTACACAGTGAAGTGATCCAGCTGACTACAATGCCTTACATACAAGGCTTTGCAAAGCCTCAGCATAAGGATCTGCAATTCAGTATTGGCAACCCAATACCCCGGACCCATTGGGCAAGATAGTAATGTCAAATATCTTGAAATTCTGAAAAGAAAATTATACTGTCATTCAAAGAAGCAAAACAGCTTCTGCAAAGAAATAGACTAAAAAACAATCATCTTGCCTGCCAAAAAAGGGAAAGAAAAAAAGAAAGAAATTTAAATCTGGAAAAACAAATAAAACAACGAAATCAAGAGGCTCATTGAAAAATGGTGCTAATGAAGTTCCTAAGCTGTTTATCAGACCTCAGCAGCCTCTTTGCAAACAATGGCTGGGGCAGAAGCTCATCAAATCTGTATTATTCTTTTAATTTTAGCATTCATTTGTGTACATTAGAAAATATCTCTCCAAGCTTTATTTTCTTCTCAGATTGCTGCTTGAACTTTTTTCCCACCATGCTAAAGACAGAAACTCTTTGCACTTTTATCTTGCAGCCATTTCCATTCCACCATAATTTATTGCTGAGAGTTTAGAAAACTAGAAAGGTGCTGGGATATGCCTTCTGATATTTTTAGTTAGTTTAATATGGTGAAAGTTACTGAATTATAACAGAAAACAGAATATTTATTTTTCCATGAAATCTGAAGAACAGATCAGGCAAAAGTCTAAAATATTCTAATAGATAATTGATCTACTTTAACAAGCAGACAACACGTCTCCCTGCCCTACATCTCCCTGTGGTGAGAAATTAATATACTAGGAGAAACCATAACCTTATTTCTATGATATTTGTCCATCTTTCCTGTGCTTCTAAATATCTGCTGGATTTTTTAACTCTTCCATCAGCTTTTTACCTAGTCTCCTCAAACAGTGTTAGATCTGGAAAGATATTTTAAACACAGGAGGATGTGTAGGATGGAATGGGAAGCAATGAGTGTACACTAATTAAAGGCAGTTTGCAGGAAGGAGAAAAGGACTGGCTAAAGGCTATAAAAAACCCTCCTGGTAATAGTTCACTTGAGGACATTAGAGATGTTCATTGTATGTGAAAATCAGAACTTCTATTCTGCTTTCTGGTTCCACAGGAGAGCTGTTTGGAACTTCTTTGTAATACGAATCAGCTGGGGTTTTTCTGGTTGTGTGGGTTTTCGTTCTAATATGAGTAAAGTGAAGCAGTTTCTCAGACATTTTTCTTGTTCTTCATGACACAAATAATCAGTTTGAATCATAAAAACTCAATACCTCATATTTTGTTTTCTAACTGCATTGGTATGGACGCCCCCCTAACTTAACAAGTGACTAAACATCCATGTTGGTGGTGATGAAAAGGGCCTGTAACCTTCCTGTGAAAAGCATGGCTAAGGTGCTAGGAAACAGATTCCTCTGTGACACTGCTGTAGAGCACAGGGACCACCACACAAAGCCTGCACATTTTGCACAGGGCCTCTCACTAGAACAACAGAACCTGCAAAGTCACATCATCTAGTAATTATTAGTAGTCCTCAGTAATCAGCTAATGAAACAAAATTACAGTGCAAGATGGGAGTCAGACCTGGATAATACTTGGTCTTATACAAAGCTTTTAATTCACAGAAGTTTGGGACTGAAACAAATATACTCCTTGTAATATTCAGAGTTGTTCCTCTTTTTTAAAAAAGACTGTCATGTTCAAATACTAGACAATACACGATGTCTCTATTTGATACACAAGTTCACATATTTTGTTCTGACCAATATGGATCAGCTTGTTACCATCTATAGTAATTTGTACGGAAAGATTGAAAGACTCGTGTTTTTCTTCATAAATGTTCTTGTCCTTGGCTAGTGGAACGCCACTGACCTGCAGCGGCCAAGGATGCGGCTCCCTGAAGCACCAGTGCCAGCTGAGCATTTGCAGCCCTGTGTGTCTGGTGGATGGTTCCCCTGTTGCCAGGTTCCTGGGAGCACTGCGGCCTCGGGCCCAGCCCCGGAGGGGTCCAGGGGGCTCGGGCCCGGCCCAGGAGGGGCCCAGGGGGCTCGGGCCCGGCCCCGGAGGGGCCCAGGGGGCTCGGGCCCGGCGCAGGACGCGCCCACGGGCCTCGGGCCCGGTCCAGGGGGAGCCCTGTGTGCACGGTTTGGTCTCTGCTCGCCCAGACCAATTCCGTGCTCCATAAACCTGCTGCTGCTTGGGAAGGCCTCTGCTGCTGTGCACACAAAGATGGGAGCTGCCTTGCTTCCTCCTGGCTTTGATTTGCCTCTGACTGCAGTGTCAACATGCACAAGAAGGGAGTTCAAATGCAGGTGGCTGCCCCTACTGAACCCATTTCTTTTCTGGGAAGGCTTCTGGAAGTGCTGTGGGAGGATGCTGTGGGCTGGGTGAATTATGTGGGGAAAAGCAACTCCCAAGTAACCATCACGGCCTCAGCCCCACTCCTGTAGTGTGATCTATGTGGGTCTGCAAGTTGGCAGGAATGTGCTGCAGCAATTTTGGGGATGATGGCAAGGGAAGGCAGGAAGTGCTGCTAAAGCAAGGTGGTATTTCTGTTCCTGCTCTGTCACTGCTCAGGGCTGCATTCCCAGAGCCCTGAGGATACAGTGCCTGCTTTTCTCTCAGCAAAGCACATGCTATCAAAAGTTTCCAGTCATTTACAAATCTAATATTGCTGACAGTAGTTGAAAAAAGTGTTGTCAATGCACTGGAAGCAAACAATTCTGTATCTCTGAACAGCATATAACATAAATACATTCAAATGTTAATTACTTCAAATGTTAATTACTTCAAATTTGGCTGATACAGATGTGAATTCTTCAGTTTCTCCTGAACTCTTCACCATATTCAGTAGCCTGAATAGACTACTGAACAATCCAACTGCTCTCAATCTAAATATAACTGTGAGTTACAAAAATGGGAAAGAAAGAAAGAAGGAAAGAAGGAAATAGAGAAGGAAAGAAAGGAAGAAAGATCTCACAATGGGTAGGCAGAAGAGAGCCTATCTGTACAAGCACTTATATAGAAAAAGAAATCTTCTAAAATTCACTTTGAATTCTAATTACTTAAATAATTTACTTTACTGTGTTAAGAATTTATTTTTAATTTATTCAAAATTAAAAGATGTATTTTCCAAGAATTACCAGAAGCAGCCTGAAGTAAATGTCTATTCAGATTTAAGCTTCACTTGTTGCTTGCATTTTCATGCCTGTTACTGCAACTAGAATTTGATTTGTATAGAGGCAAGGCTGGTAACCCTGGCTTCAACAACAGTTAACTGTGAAGCACCAAAAGCATGGCATGAAGCCATGCTGCTGCTCATTAGCAGCAAGATAAGAATATGATATTTATCCAGTTCGTCTCTCCCAAATCTTCTGGTAGTGATGTGAAGCCACATTTGCATGGTTTATAATCCTGTCTCCTCATTCCTTGTGTGCTCCTCACAAAAAACTCCCCTGAAGGGAAGATGATCAATAGCCACGTGCAGACTTGGGGGACCCATGCACTTGTTTAATTATACAGCACTGCTATTTTGAACTTTTATTGGCTTGTTTTCTGTGTTCAGTCAGAAGTGTTTGCACATTTCTGTGCTAGGCATCCCCTTAATTGCTCTCAGTGCCTACACAGGTGTGCAGGTTTAGGGTTTGAGAGGAAGGCAGGAAGGAAGGAATGAGGCCTCTTACCCACCGTCTCCAAAACTACTAAATGCAAGAATGAGGACAGGAAAAGTAACAAGCACTGACAGAGCTCAAGAAATTCAGATGAGCATTTTTATGGGTTTTGGAGTGCTCACTCCATCTCTGTCCCCACAGACAGAAATAATCTTTTCACAGAGGAGAATTTGCTCTTTTGTGCTGCAGAAAAAGCAGCCTGAAGGACGGTGTAGGTGTTCTGACATTTCAGTCATGACGCTTGTTGCATTTGTGAAGAAACAGAGATATGGTTGATTTCCATCAAAGTATTCCTCTCAGCTAAGCTCACAGTTTCTTGGTGCCTTTGTAAGTGATTCTCTACAGGCATATCAGAGAAGTGGGGGCAGTATGGATTTTCATGGAAAGCAGGAAAGGAAGACCCTTAAAAGAGGACTCTCTAATGTGTCCATCAGAGGACAGAGGGTAAGGAATAACTAGAACCTCTGCAATATGATTCATCTTCTCGAGTTATTGAAGTGTCTTAGCAATACTTCTGTGTCAAGAGTTGCAGAGACATTCAGCAGGTTAAACAAAGCATTTTGTACTCTGCCCTTCCCCAGGAAGTTTTTTTAATTGCAATGGTGATGTCTGTGCTGTATCCTAGGTTGAACAGAGATCCCAAGACATCCAAGATAATGGGTGTTACACATCACAGGAATTTTGGAGCAACTCCTCTTTGCTTAATTTTCCTATGCTTGGGAAGATGGAGGTAGGATGTAGTATAGTTAGAGAGACTGTCTGGGATAAGTAATAGCACTTTGCTATCTGACCCTCTGAAGCTGGCTTTATAGGCTTTACCTATGTCCATTTGTAGTGCACAGAGCTATTCTTTGTGGTTGTGTAAGGTGCCTCTGTCTCTGTGGCTCTGGTGTTCCTCAAAGGTTTCAGCTGATGCTAAACCATGGAAAATATGCTCTGGTCAGGTGTGGAGATTTTGGTTGCTGTTACTCACACTAATGGGATAGATGAACACCAGCAGCAGGCTGGTGCTGTGTGCTCTGATCACACACAGGGAGAGGAAGAGACAGCTTTGGGTTCAGCTCCTTGTTCTCCCATAACTTTCTCTTCTCTCCTTGAAAAAATTCCTTCCACTTCAGTCTGCTGGTACATTCAAGTGTAACAACCTGGCCTTTCAATTTCAGTGTTTAGCAGCTAATCTCTAAGAAAATAAAGCAAGTTCAAAGGCTTTGATTCCCCCTGATTTTAACACCATGTAATGAGTGGGGCTGTGGGGGCTCTACTGCTTGTTCTTGTCTTGTGGTGCCCGTTGGTAGCTCCCAGATTCCAGCATGTGTTCAGAGCTGGGATGCCTATCTGTGTCAGACTGGCAATGGCAATCAGCACCTAGAGCCAGTATTTAACACTAATTCAGGGTTCAGTCCTCCCTACAGGAGTCTGCTACAAAATACACTGCAATCAAGAATTATTTGTAAATAAAGCAACAGAAGACAGTTATTACTTTTGCATGTTTGCAAGAAATTTAACTGCACTTTAAGCTCTATGCTATATTCAAAAATTGAATTGAGCGAAACCTACAATTAACCACAGAAATTCATGAGGTAACTTGAAAAATGCAACTTGCTCTTCAAAACATTTTTGTCACGCAAGATGTGCTGATGTAGTTGATTAGTTATGCTGTACTCTGCTCATTTCATATGCCTTATCCCTACTTGTCTTTGCAAAGATGAATGTGTTCATATCTAAATACAATCTCTTGTTAACAATGACATACTAAAAAAAAAAAAAGACAGACTGCTGCTACAATTACATCCCCATGGTAACAAAAATGGTACATCATGAGGCTCTCACATGCATTTATAATCTCAGCTTCTTTTTCCTGGAACTCGGTGAAAGCCACTTCTGCAGCCCAGTGCCAGGACAAAGCCCTGGTACAGCCAATGGCAGCACAACCTCGGACATAATAGAGCATATCTGGAACATAAAGACCTTCCTACATCCTAAGAAGGCTCCTCACACAGATGCTCTGCTCAGAGTTAAGGTCACTCTTTTATGCTCTTTCTGCAGCAGCTTTTTGCTCTGATGGATTTGCATCTATCTGGGGAGACCTGTGTATGGTCTGAGCAAACTGCCTTTCTTTTAAAGCAATATAAAGAAACTGGGGAGAAAGAGAATGCTTTTTGCAAAAGCATGTAAGATGAGTTGGTGTAGAGAAAATGCTGGCCTTTTCGAGACACAAACAGTGCAAGTTTAAAAAAAGCAAAACAAATAACCCTCTTCAGATTTCACCTGAATTAGGTTAAGCAAAGTAATCAGACTCCTTATCTCATACTCCAAACTCAACCTTAACCCTGGTAAAATTCAAATTGTATTTTTCTAATTCTTAAGGAAAAAAAAGAGATATTGAAAAAGCCAGAAATTAATATTTACTCCTATCCCAGCAGCACAGAATGCTCTAGTAATATTTTAGCATTTTAACTTTAGAAACTTTTCAACTTTCTCAGAACTTTATCTCTAAGCAGAAGCATACTTGTCTGTTGTATTCAGGTTTACTTCCTCACTGTTTTGTTTCACTCCATGGACACCTGGACAGTGCACAGGACAGAGGAACTCCAGGCTTCAATACCTGTGCAGAACATATCTGAAAATCCCCATTTCTTTCACACTTCCACATAGGCCAAACTCTACAGTTACTAAAGTCTGAATTGTAACTATGTGTAAGCTCATAGTAAACCTTGTATTAAATACGTACTGGCTCAAGTGTTAAACACAGACCAGAACTGTAAACTAGGGCACCTGTCCACCAGTCACACCTGGAGCTTTCCTTTCCTCCTCTCCCATTCCCTCCCTCCCAGCTGCTGGATGCTTTTGCTCAGGAGTGTGGCTGAGTGACTGCAGAGCATACTCCTGCAGTTCCCATCCCATGGAACCTGGAGCTCGCTGTGGCTCCAGCACAGCCTCTGCACCCCCTGGCCCAGCACCAGGGGCTGCTTCCCACTTACACTGAGCTCACACTCTGCCCAGCCTGGCCCTTCTTTTGCTAGAGAGGCACAATTTTCCTTGTGTTTAATTTGCTGAAAATAATGTGCTTGTAGGTTAGAGGGAAGGTTTGCAAAGTAATTTAAAAAAATCCATTTGTTGATTTTCTACTCATATATTCACATTTATAATAATTTAATTAACAAAAAACCCACAGGAGAATAAATAGTCTGAACAATTTAATGTGTTCCAGATGGGGCATGTTTACAAACTATCAGGACAAGAAAACACTCAATAAACACTAAGCAGCATATTCTATAAGGTAATTTAAAAAACTATATTATCTGTATATACATAGGCCAGCCTGGATGAGTGCATTTCAAAGGAAAATTATATAAGTAGGCATTGCTTTGAAATAAAGCTTCCATATATTGAACTTTAAACATTACACGGTAATTAAGGAAACATTTATGAAGATAGGATATATTTTTTGAAGGTGAGAAGCTGCACAAAATTGAACAACACCAACACAGCACTCTGCTAAGGAGAGGTAACTTGAGCTGGAATGTTTGGTTTATCCAGCATTATTTCTATTAAGTGGGGCCCTCTACGTGATTTATAGAAGAAATAGTCCTAGTAAATAAGGCCAGGCTGATGAATTACTGAATGTAGGACATGGTTCCAAAACAAGACAAAAAGTAAATAGAATGAAAATGCAGAATCAGACCTTAATCTCACCTGTTCCATGCAGGAAACGTCACTGGATTAACAATGGCCCTCTCCTACAAATATTTTAAATTTGTTTATAAAATTGAGCCTACACATTCAACAGTCATTAGCCCAAGCACTCTGCTTTCAGCGTTTTCACAAAGAGTCTTCTGCTGCATTCTGTTTTCCTGCTGTACATTCTAGCCTTGGTTCTTGTTCAGAATTGCCACAGCACTCACAAGATTCAGACAGGAAACAGAGGAACTGCATCTGGCACAGCCACTCTGCTTGTCAGGGTTATGGAACATCCTTAGGACAGCGGACTGAGTTGAGAATATGCCTGGCAAGTTTAACCCCAGCCAGAAACTAAAACACTGCATGCAGTTGCTCACCCAGGCCCCTCCTCTGGTGGGGAGGAGAATCAGAAGGAAAAGGTAAAACACATAAGTTGAAAGAAGAACCGTTGAATAAGTGAAACCAGCCCAAACCAGGAAAATGCTAAAGATTAGGGGACTTTGATAACCTTTATTCACTATTACAACTTAATGGGAGGAGGAGGGAAACTCTAGCTGTTTCCCATATATAACAATTAAATATCTCATTTAACCCCAGAAAAGCCATTTATTGCCTTGTTCCTCATTTAATTTGCAGTCCAAAGTCAGCTTTCCTAAAAAATCAAAACGGATAATGGCAGCAATCTGTTCCAGTCTGTGTTACCTCTATCAACAAAACTCCACTTTTCCCAGTAAGCAGCAATTCTCCTGAGCCATTCTTTATTTGAGCTGCTGTGCACCAGCACTGCGGGCAGGGATGGGAAGTGCAGCCCTTTCACTACTCTGCATGACTTCGGAGGATCTTGGATTCATCCTGCCATTATGGCTGCCTGAAGTATGGACATAGCACCAATCTTTTGTCACCTGGCCAGTTCACGAGTGCTTAACTCACCCTCCCACCCATCCTCTCAGTACTAATCCTGTAGGAATTCAGGCTTTTTCAGCTGATACTGTTTAGTGAGCTCAGTGCATGACCCAAAACAGGAACAGGAAGAAAACCCCAAGCTGTGTGAAGCAAAAATTAAACATAACAGGATTTTAAATGACATGGGGGAAATGTCATTAGGCACAGGTAATTTGACATTGTGGATCAGAAGGTGTTGAAAATGTTTAACGAGCAAGTGCTGAGACAATAAGAGCAAATGAACTGACTAACCTGCTGGTTTCAGTAGGACGACATTCAAACACATAAAAGTGAAAATCAGTAAAGAAAGTATCTTACATGTTTCTCCCTGGCTGTCAGGGTGTTGTTAACTTCAGACTACACTTATTAGCCTCAGTTTCGCTAGAGGGTAACAATCAGGAACATAGTATTATGGTGTAACAAGTGATGTCTTAAAATGTTCTTACAAAGTCTTTATTAAGGGGCAAAGTAATTGAAGCCCAGTTCAAACAGCCATAACTTTGTCTGTAATTTAAATGAGATTCAACTATGAAAAAATAAGGAATCTAAATTTGAAGTGCAGAAATTACAGCTCATCTATTTTAGTCAGGATATCACCTTATGCTAGCCCCTGGAAAATACATGTTTCTTGCTAGGTACTGCACATCACTGCATGCCACTCTCTAGACATGCAGTTTTATTTTAGTTCATTTTTTCCTTGCAGTTGCAGTGTAGCTTTTCTAGTGTGGATGCTACATGTGCTGAAATCCTTTTAAAAGTCTACAGATGTCATTACAGAGTTTATAATGTTGAGGCTAACACCTTTCACAAAGCATTATCAAGTTTCTATCTCTTCTTTTATATATTCTGATGAACACAGGGTAAGGGAAAGATAATTGGAGACTGGTAACTGTGTTTCCAAACGTGATCAGTCTGATGGATTGTATAAATTGAAAAAACAGACAAAACCAGGAGTGGGAACTGGAAGAATGGAGACAGTGCAATTTCCTTCCAAGACGTGCAGAAATTATTACCTCTACCTTCAAAAATGAATGAAGGACCATTCAAGTCTCCTGATGACAGCTACTTTCCCTTCAATAACTGCACTGCCACAAAATAACATGACAAGCAGTCCAGTAGCCATTTGCCATCTGTCCTCTCAGATCTTGACTGCAGCTAAAGATAGAGATGAGCAAAGCAGCCTTCACCCACCTCCCTCTGTGCCAAGGAAACCTAACTCTCCATTAGCAGGGCTCCTTGGCCAGTTACTGAACAGCAAGTAACTTAAAGCAGCTGGTATGGAGGGAAAACCACACCAATCCAAACAACATGAAACAGTGCTTGGTCTCATTCTCTGTTGGGAAGATTCTCCAACAGCTCTGATTATACTGTGAAGCCATTTTTCTCTCCTCCTTTATAGCAGAAAGGGTTTGTAATAGGAGCTTCCCTGTTATTGTGCTCAAAACACATGAAGTGTTCTGTAAGTGTTTACAAAAGGAAGTGACAAAAACTGAAGTTCTATGAAGCATTTCAAGCCCGCCCATCATTTTATGGGGAGGTACTGCACAACTCTGTTGAAAAGAGTGTTCATGTAGCTTGCTGTGAAGCATTTAAAACAGTGCCCAAAAAAACTCCCCTAAGCAGGGAGAAACCCTGCAGGATGTCTCCTGCCCCACCTTTTACCAGCTTCACTTGGGGCCACAGAGAGTGACAAATCCTCTAAAATCAGAACCTTTCCTCTAGTGATGGATGAGTCAATGCAATAATTACTAAAATGTTGGAAATTGTTTGTTCCAACAAACAGTATTAAAAGCTCAAAACACTGCTATAAACCAAGCCTCAGCAGGCAGTAAAGTTTTTATAGCTGAGAAGCAATGGTAGGATTTATGATTCAAACACTGATAGAACCTTAAATATAGTGATCCAAGAGGAAATTACTTAGTTCATGCATAACCCTCTTTCAGACTTTAAATGCTTCAAATAACAGAAAGAACTACCATGAAAACAGCATGGGCCATCCTCACTCAGGGCTTATCTTCACAGTACAAGTCACATTTGAGTCAGTGCTCTCAGAATAGGCTCTTTGAGCTAGATTTGAGTGAAAGATCACACTTCAGAAAAACTCTAGGCTTTCAGAATATGCTTGCAGAGTGTCCTGCATGCCAACCTGCGATGCTCTGCCATGTGCCTGGAAGTGGCAGGCAGCTGAATCATGCTGCCAGCAGCATAGCTGGTTTAAAAGTCTGCTGTCCCCCTTGGCTCTGTTACTTTGAGTGCTCAGTGGCAGCTCTCTGTCCTGGGTCCGTGATGTGCACTAATAGTAGAGTTCCTTCCTGCCACTCCTAAAATAGTTCCCATGCCTGTGCTGTGGGCTCAGGCCCTCCCAGCAGATCCCCGTGGCACAGCATCAGCTCAAGCACCAGCAACACTCCAGCTTCAGTACAGTCTCTTTCTGCCTGCTGAAAAGGACTTTTTGAAACATCACTAATTTAAAGCTGAGGCCATTCATGTGTAGAAAGAGATCACACTGGGAATAAAACGAGAGTTTAACTCAGGATTTAACCATGCAGGAGTACATGGCATTCAGTTAATAGTCCTGAAACAGGCTTCCCGCAACATAATGGATTCTGAATTGCTCTGCACCTCTGAGTAGCCAGCTATGCTTGTGCAGAGAAACCACCCAGCAGTGGTGCTCTGAGCTTTGCTCAGCTGCTGGGCCAGGACACTGCATTATAGGAACTGGTCATGTTCACCTGGGACAGCACACAGAGCTTTGAGAAAATGCTATTGAACTTTGGAGGATAAGTTATCATTGGCAGTATTTCCATTGCACGTAAAATTGCCTACAATGAATAGAAACATGAAGGTTTTACAAGCCCTGAACTGGCAACCCTTCTCAACAGACTTTAGTTCATGGTGATATAATCATCTCTTAAGGATTGTTTCTTCATTCATGAATTAAAGATCCCATACCAACTAGTTTTGTAGTGCTCTAACACTATAAGCAGGTTGTTGAGAGAGGTTCCAAATTAATGTTTATGTGGCTAGAGAATAACAGCTACAAGTGCAAATTAATTAAATAACTTTGCCTGGCTGACATCTTCAGCAATGCCTTCACCATGCAGACTCAGTGGAGCTTAATAATGGACTTCTGAAACCAAATAGAGACCTGTTTCTCCAGGATGCCATTTAAATGAGTTGTTCACTTGAGATAGTTTTGAAAAAGGTTCATGGAGGTGATGAAGCAGAAAATAGAGAGGAAAAGTGCTGAATGACTAGCTGTGGTCTGTGATTATTTATATTTTTTATTTTACTTTTTGTTTTAAAGCAAGGTAGGAGTGTGCATGAAGGTAGACTTCATTCATGCACATTGCCATCTTTATTTAAAATCTTTCTATTTCTTTGTTGTACATTCAGTTGTGATTATACACAGCCTAGTAACACTGTCATACATTTACTGATGCTGTTCCTCAAAAGATTTCCCTCGCTTTAAAAATGCCATTGTTTCTTTCAGGGTATTTGATTTTATATGCTGTATAACTTCCTACTATTGTGCTGATCTAAAATGGTTGAAAAGTCTCTCAGGAGTTCTTTTTGGTTAGTAGTTCACAAAATAAGAGCAGAAGAGGAAAAATACTGAGCTTTCATAAAGTGTGCCATTAAAAAAGGGTTTTATTGTATGAAATCTGATTAAAGATTTTTGGCCATTTTTTTGGTGTTTAGGAATGACATTTAAGTTCAAGAGTGACAGATTTAAGTTCAGAGGTCTAGATACATGAACAACTCTGGCAGTTGAGGCTGTACAGGTGACTGAATTTCTTATGACACTTTCTCAGGCTGTAAATGGAGCTTTGACTGGTGTTGAGACAGCAGTTGTGTGCTCAGATTGAAAAATGTGGAATAGTGACTGCATATATAGTATATTCCATTAGCTTCACACAACCCAGGTGGATGCTGATACAGTACCTCCATAGAAAAAGGTCACTGATATTTTCCTGTGTCTGAGCACTAAAGAATTAAAGTCTACAACTTCAGCATTAAGATGCCTGCTGTGTCACCTGAACTTCAAACAGTCACAGGAGTCCAGGGGAAAGGCCTTCAAAGAATAATAATATTCTGCCCTGACAACAGCTTTCTGGTAAAGCTGATGCAACACTTTTGGTATAGTTCCTTTGACATGAGTGGTGCTACCTTGCCTGTTAAGAAGCTCCTCAGAATGGCCTCAACACACCTCATCTGAGCTTAGCCACACTTTGCTCATTATTTTTTCTACTGCCTGCGTATGTCTGGTGGATGAGGTTAATTAGTGAGAGGGCTGCTCCTGAGAAAGGTGATACAGGCAGCTCCTACTGTAATCTGCCTTGCCTTTGGAGATTCTTCATTAAAGAAGGAGCCCCAGGGAAGGAGGATACCCCCAGGAAACAGTTTGACTGACTGTGGTAATATGAAATTGAAATTAAAAAGTACTGTCAAAAATTCTGCTCCAATAAGTGAGTGGCAATGATTCCCATTGCTTTGAAAGGTACTTTAGCACAACTGGCTATTTTATAATAGTCAAATGTATTTAATGGTATTATTTTCTCTGAATTGTACTAAGCTGTGTTTTGTTTTCTTCTTCCTCTCCTCCTTCCCTCCAGGATGAAAAGAATCAAGTATTAACAACAAACATTTGGCTACAAATGGTAAGTTTTGAAACAAAGTATGTTTGTTTTTCCCCTTCAGTTTTAAGAGTTTAATCTCGTGAGGGGTTTGAACTTTAGAAAACTTTCAGGTCTGTAAGAAAATAGGAGTTGACTCCTAATTCCATGTCAGATTTTCTTTGCTACCACTAGATAACACAGCAGAGACCACTTTGTCCTCATTAACTCATGGCCAGCATTGCTGGGCAGGAGTCAATTTTTACTCACTTTTTAATAAAAGGAACAGATAACAGACAATTCAAGAACTTAGTGAGAGTATTTTGAAATTGTTTTCTCTGAAGGATTACCTTATGACTCAGAATTAACAAGGTGCCTCTTAGCATGCTGACTCCTGTGGAGTCCTAATGCACCCACAGACATTTCCACCACAAGTTTGTCTTAAGCTCTGCAAAGACAGGGTGATGTGGAGTTTTCCCCATCTATAGCAGCACGGATGAGAATTTGCCATTAGTTGAATTCCCATCAGTATTACAGAAACTCAGCTACTTGGGTTAAGTAAAGGAAGTTTCAGAAGTTACAGAAGATTTCTGTTATTCCAGACAATCTCACGGCTTTTGCAGAAACTTCAGACCTTCCAGCTTCTTTTACCAGCTCATTCAGTTTAAAGGCATTCGTTTTTCTTTTATTGTAACATTTTAGGTAGAGCAGCTCGCTTGCACTGGGGGTAGGCCTTGGGAAACAAATGAAAGACTATTCTGATGACCGGTAAGGATAGCATGGCTAGTCCATGTATTCACAAAGAAAATCTGACGTGGAAGAAGCACTCAACTCATGCTTTTTTACAAGCCTGTTGTACAGCAAGACTAAAACTGTCAAATATAATATGTTTTTGGCTTTTAGCTACAAAGCCCATAGTGCTATGATTTCTTACCAGTAAAAGAGACAACAATTCATACTCAAGAGGCTGTAATTTATTTTCCTTCTCTTTTATCTCACAGTATCCTTATCCTTTTCTGAGTATGGTTTTTTTTCCCCTTAGGAAATTTTTGATTATGTTATACATTCTGTATTTTTTTTGATTTATTCACCTTAGCACATACTGGATATGAAGCACATTAAGACTGCAATGAACAGATCTCTTGGTTACTACAAAAAATGTAGCCACTCCTCATGGCTTGTGTACACATAAAAATAAAAGTGTTTGCATATTAACTGTCTATTAATGGTGTTCTAGGCAGATTCAAAGCATGCTTAAGGCAAACATACATCATTTTATTATTCTAAATGATCTGAAATAAGTTTTTCCCTGAAATCCCTCTCCACTGCATTCCTCGATACATATATGTGTGTACAATCAGCAATGTATCTTAAATATATTTTATGTAATTATCCCCAAAAAACTTAAATATGAAAAATAATTTGAGAGAAAGGGGAATATAAATCTAGTATTTATACATGCAGACTATTTCATGTGACCACTATCTCAATGGCAATATTGTTCAGCATCAAAAATCTAAAACTTGATCTAGGTTATAGCAGGAGCCTTGGTACTAACAGATTGGTACTAACCAAAACACCGTGAGCTCTTTGCTATTTTAATCCAAACTAAAAGTGCTTCAGCTTCTTTAATGGTAGCTCTAAAGTTAAAGGAAAATTAAGCAGATCGTGCCTGCTGCATGGGTGAGCACTTTGTACACAGGGCTAACAGAGCAACCATAAAATCTGCTTAACATTATCTCCAACGCAGGCTTGAATATTAAGTTTTCTGTTGCCCTTGGACTGTCTTTACGTCACTCAGCATCACCCTGTGCTACAGTGTAGTGGCCATGGTAACTCCTAACGTAAGTTGGGATAGGAAATGATTGGATATGTTGATATCCAGGATGCATTCAGCTGGCAGTGAGCACAGCCTGCCAGTCCCGGCCCTGCCACGACTGCCAGTGACCTGCTCTGGCAGCTCCTGAGAACGAGTCACCCAAAGCCACGAGAGCCACGGCTTTCAGTGCTTAACACACACAGCTGATGTGCTTCCATTGCTGGCCTTTGGGAGAAACAGACGCACCCTGGCATCTCAGCACTTCTACACTACACAGAGATGAAGTGGTAAAAAAATTACAGCGACATTTGTCAACAGGAAGATCATGTAAAACAGTTTACTGGGAAAATGCATATAACACTTCTGGAAAAATATGAGAAGCAGTTGATCAGCTTACAGAAGCTGTGTATAGATGGCTGCTGTGACTGTGCCAGCCTGCCTGTGCCAGCAGCCAGGACTGGGCTGGAAGGAGCACAGGCAGCCCCGGGGCAGCCGCCTCCAGCACAGGACGTGCCAGCCAGGGAGGAAACTTGTGGGACCGAGCAGTGCTATGGAGCAGCTGCCTCAGAGTTTGCCAACGCCAGGGCCCGGGGGCTGCCAAGACCTTCTGCTGGCATTAACCTTGTGCCATCACAGTCATCTGCTGTCAGCAGTGAATGCTGGCTGCTCTACCCCATGGCTATTAGCAAGGTACTACAACCTGAGAATATCCAACTACAGAAAACAAAGTGGTCTATGAAGATAAAGATAATGGAAATTACTGTATGAATTATAAAAGCAGTTCAATCCCAAACTGGCACCTGAGACAGTGTGAACAGTAAAACACAAGCACCCCAAATCTCTTCTAGGCTGTTATGTGCACTGCAGTGTGAATTGAAAAGGAGGGGTTTATGAGTTCCACTGTGCTCTAGGTGGCCTAATTCACTCTTCCCAAACATTTCACTCCCCAAACAAGAGAACATCTACTTTTCAGCCCATCCAGTCCCTAGAGAACTACAGTAAAGCAGTGGATGAGATGACCTAACTTACTTTTTGTGTCTATGGCTTAGTACTGGACAGATCATTATCTCCAGTGGAATGTGTCTGAATACCCGGGAGTGAAGAATGTCCGTTTTCCTGATGGACTGATTTGGAAGCCCGATATTCTTCTCTATAACAGGTAGACACACTTTTCTTTGTGTGTGTGTGTGTGGGGATGGAGGGAAGATCATAAAATTCTAGACTTGCAAAATATCCCTTGAAAGCTCAACTGCTCCAGCCTTTCCTGGGAAAGGGAGTCTACATGAAGTTTTCTAGCACCCTGTCCAAACACAAAGATAAGGCAACGTAAATGACATAATCATCTCATCAAAATGCCTACATTTTAAAATAATTTTCCAAATCTTTCTAGGTATTTGGAATACTGGAAAATTACCAGTCTCTTGTTCACAGAATAGAAGGACATATTTGCAAATGCTTTGTGAATAACACTATTGTCCCTACTACCATTCTAATTGAGTAGCTTTTATGAGATAGTGTTTAATGGTATGGATAGTGATTATTTTCTCTGAATTTTTTTGGTTTAAATGGTTACTAGTGAATTCAAATTTGATGTCTGCCAGCTTCTCAGGGTTTAGTTTGGGTTTCACTACAGACAGGAGAGGTAATTGCCAGGAATGATCTTTGCATTTTTCCATGTCCAGTTTTGGTGTTACTCTTTCCTCCTGCTACAAAAATAGCTGGGATATTTGCTGCTCTCCTTGTCAAACTGTTCTGAGTTGGGTCTATTTCAGGGACAGACAGATTGCCATCAATCCACTGCAGAACCTTTGGCTGACATTGAGAGGTACTTTGGCTGTACTGTTACACAGTAATTCCCATTGTGGAATTTATTTAGTTCAAAATATAAAACACTGAGAGCTGCCTGTTCTATAACAAGTTGCCTTTTGCTGCAGTTGTTGTGGGCTTGTGTGCTGTTGCCCAGGTAATGGAAAGAACTTACATCTGCTCTGTACATGGGACACTGGCCCTTCTGTGCTGGCCAGGGTACATCGTTTTGCTGCCTGTGCAGATGATGTGAACCTTTTGTCTTCCTGATGGCGTTCTTTCCTTTGTTTCTCTGCCATATGTCTCATAAGAACACACCTTACTGTGCTTACCAACCCCATCCCCCTTCCCACTTCAGGAGCTGTCTTTTGTTGCAACAAGACCTGGAGAACAGCTGTTCTCAATCCAGCTGCAGTTTTGCTCCCGTTTGCCTTTTGGTGAGCCCCTTATGTTCAGTGTTGCAGTCACAGGTGCAGCTGCACTGAAATAATGGGATAACAGCACCAGAGACAGCATTTGGCAGGCACTGGGTACTTCTCTAGAGCCTGCACTGTGGCAGTGCTTGGCCCAGAGGTACAGCTAACACTGAGGGTCCTGAGGGGAGCCCCAGTGCAGTTCACCATACTCAGGGTAACTGCCTGGCAAGGTTAGTTCTCATTTCTGCTTTAAGCATGGCAAGTTGTCCACAAGCCAGCCTAAAAAACTCCTTCAAATGCTCTGTACACAAAATGGAGCAGCCTGATATCTGAGACAGGTATTTTTTGAAACATTCATCTTAATGTAGTTTTCAATGCAAATTTGTTTTCTTGAGCAGTTATCCCTAGCTACCTTGACTCCATAAATGACAGTGTTCTTGGGAGAATGTGACAAATGACACCTTCATTTCCATTGTCCTGATGAATGACATGCTGTGTATACCACAAAATTGGTACTCTACAACTGCAATTTAGTGAGTTCCGAAAAAGAGTTTTGACAATATTCTTCCTCATATATATCACATACCTGAGAGAGACTTGCAATGTGCCTGATGATTTAGAGTTCAGTATTTAAGTATATCCAAAATGGAAGAGTAATATTTTAGAAATTGGTGATATTAATATATGCATACTAGCTGGAGTGGAGTTTATAGAATGAGAAGGGTCCCAATAACTTGGGAAACTGAAACCACAATTTTTCTGTTAATACAGGTTTTCAAATCTTTGGATTGTTAACTATGACTCAGTCATGAAATAATTATTCTACAGTTTTTCTATTACAAACACATATTTAATTCAGAAATTTTATGCAGAGTTTAGTCAGAGAGCAAAGCTATTTAAAATAAATTCTTGTTCCTGTATGAAATTACATTGGGAATATTACGATGCTCCCTTCTAGTGACATGCCATTTTGAGATAGATGCTTTCAATTTCTCTGCTTCACTAGGGACATGCATCTGCAGTTACAGAGAAATTAATGAAGTATAAATTCACTTTACATTTTAATGAATGTATGTTCCACTATGTATTGAGTTCTTACACATCTTGCTGCAGCCTAGTACAGAGAAATTGTGGCAGCCGTATTAAATTTTACATCCAGTCTATTGTGGGGGGAGCAGGGCCAGTTCATCTGTAGTTTTTCTGAGGAAAGAAAATCTAGGCCTTTGTACAAATTCCAGGATTGACCGTTTTAGTGTCATGTGGACTGTCTTCCACTTTTAACTACACTTATTAAAAGTGCTCATTTCTGGTGGAATTATTTTCCATGTGACCACATAGTGTTCAGTACTTCATGGAATTACAAAAGTTCTGGAAAGTACATCTCATTTTAACAGTTTCATTTTTCCAGTTTTATAAACATGAGGTTAGGTCCCAGTGGGATTCCATCTGCTAGGTACAGCTTTGTCATCTCAATGTCCTGTAATCAATATCTGCTTTCAAGTGGTCTTCCTGAAGAGGAAATGTAGCAGAAATGGTTTTCTATCATTGCATTACAGTTCAACCCAGTCTCTTCGAGCTACTTAGTGCATTCCCAATAGAAGCCGAGCATTAGAATTAGAGACACAGCACAGAAAAATATACACTCCTTTTTCAGAAAAAACAATTTCACCCTGCAATCTGACTACCACTGGATAATCTTTTAAGAACGTACCTATGAAAGGCAAAGTCACGTGGCAATGAAATCAAGGTTCCTTGATCGTTTTTGTTCTTGTGAAAATTCTATTTTTGCCAATTACCAGAAACAGCAGCAAAGTCTTAGAATCAGCTCCCTGGTGTTTAACTGCCCTCCACTCCAGAGGAAGAGAACAGAACCTACCCCAGGAATCATTAATTCCCACTTAAAAAGTGATTTGTGTGGCATGGATAATTTTACATCCTAAATTTGGCTACTTATTTGAATTCCATCATCCAACCCATATTAATTCAAGTCAAAGCAATTCTTTGTCTAATACAGAACCTTGCTGGAGGACTTTAGGTCTGGTTTCCTAAGGAAATGAGATCCATGCACTGGTGTGCATGCACACCTGTGTGCATGTGTGTGTGATCTTGCTGCCCCTCTCCCCAATATCCTCTACCAAACTGGGCAGTGCGATCAGTAAAGATTTCTGCAGTACCTTACAAAATATCACAAAAACAGGCAGCCAAGATGTGGAGGGAGAAGAATTAGAGCTCCAGCTGGAAGAGGAGCTGCAACAGAACCTGGGAGAACCCAGCCATGAGCTGTGAAGCTGAAGGAGTGCCTTACACTGTTCAGTGGCCTTAGAACGGAGCTGCCTTTTCCCCTCAGTGTGCTAGAATCAGGCGTCCGACATGCACCATACTGACACTTCTCTGCTTCTCTTCAAACTTCAAATTACATACTTGCAAGTATTTTTGATACTTGTGAGCCTTCTACTCACAACAGGAAAAAGGGCACCTCCAGATTGGCAAGTAATTATTTGGATTTAGCTTTTTCTTGTCTGCAAATTTCACAAACCAGCCCACATTTTTTTAATCTATTTTCTTCAAATACATAAGGGGAAAATACAATGCAAATTAAAAATGTCTAAAATAATAGTTGTTTCATTTTAACTTCTGAGACAAAAAATTTGCATCAGAATAGATCAAATATTAAATTCCTCTTTTCAAAAAAAGAATATTTCGATAAGGGTTGTCCTGCTAAGAAACACCTTTTAATATAATTGATTTTCTGCTAGAGCTATGAATATTTCACTTTACGACCATCTCAAATCTTTCCTCTGTTTTTCTGATGATGTCTTAAAAGGTGATTAGAAAATTATGATACTAAATCACTAATGGGCAAAGAGACATTAGAGGCTTGCAGTGTTCCAATCAATCTGGAGATGCACAGGTTTTGAAAGCCCAGATTGCTGCAAGCATCTGGACCCTGAGGCTTGTGTGGCTCCTCTGCCCTGCCCACTACAGCTGGCTCTGCAT
Source organism: Nicator chloris (assembly GCA_013400495.1). Lineage (NCBI taxonomy): Eukaryota > Metazoa > Chordata > Aves > Passeriformes > Pycnonotidae > Nicator > Nicator chloris. Next base: position 273,977 of record WAAE01016549.1, read on the forward strand.
TTGCCTCGTGTGCCAACCCGACCCACAAGGTGACAGCTCGGAGATTACACCAGTACAACGAATACAGTAGCCTGAGTCTCATTGTGTTTCTCATATAGACGTCCTCAAAATGTTAATGCCTGGTCAGTTCCTGGGACATAGTGCCAGACAGAAGTGAGATATTCCTTGGCAGTAGATGCCAATTCGTAACTTGGAGCACTCTCCAAATGACATGATACTTTTTCTAGAGCCTTGTAAGGACAGCACCCCAGGGCAGTGCTGGCCACACCACTACACTGTCATCTCGAATAGGGCTGGTTTTTTGTCTTGTCTGAATGCAGTTTGTGTGTTCTGAGGTAGATAATGAAGGTTGGAGCTGCATTAAAGGGTCTAATGCATGACATGTAGCAATAATGTTCACCCATGCAAAGAGGTAGGAAGACACAAACCCTGGAGTATCCATCTCCTCAATATTCATTAGCTGCTGTTAATGCAGACAGCAAGACAACAGATTTCCCTGTACAGTGGCTTGAGAAGTTTTTAAAAAGTGCTTACTTTCCAAAAGGAAATCAATAGAGCCAAAGCACTATAATGAATCTAGTGGGCAAGTGAGGGGCAAGAATGAGGTGGCTGACCTTCACTTACAGTTCTTAATCAGGAGCAAACCCAGAAGTATCAGGCCAGTTACTCTAAGGCCACAGAAAACTGATGGCAGGAAAAAACATAGTCCTTTTATGAGAACAGATTTGTCTCAGACCTTCTTCAGCCAGTCAAATAACCCATTTTGTTTTTCCCCTGTTCTAGTGCTGATGAAAGATTTGATGCTACTTTTCACACTAATGTTTTAGTCAATTCTTCAGGACATTGCCAATACCTGCCACCAGGTAGGCTGTTTGCATGTCATAAATTTTGACAGATAACTGTATATGGTGTGATTTTCAAATTTCCCATAAATTCTCTTACATTTTATTTGTTTAGCTAGCATCATCTGATAGATGTAAGCCTAGATGCATTATGGTTATATGGTTAGCACCTTTGCATGAAAGCTGTCATACAAGACACGTTTTATTACAGTTATGGAAATTCTTCTGTCATAATGCACAGTTTCAGAAGTTTGGAAGTCCTCACTATAAAAAGATGTTGTTTATTAAAGTCATGGTAATGCCTCAAATTTTTATTTCATTGTTTTAGTGTTTCTTTTATTAATACGTTAACTTTACAGTAAGATGCTTAGTAATATCTTGCATGCATTTCCATGTGAAATGATTCAATGAATGCCTCATCAACACAATTTTTGGTCTGGATGTAAAGCAGTGGAGCACTGTTTCTCTTCCCAACTCAATTAGCATAATCATTAGAATTAACTCTTCCTAGCATCTGAATTTTGCAAACTACAACAGTAGAGCCAATGCTTTCCAGACAAATTAGGTTTGCTCCCTAAGATGTCCAGAGGGTTTCAGTGGTTTGCTTCTTGATTTAAGATGCTCTCTTAAGATGTTCCATTTGGTGGGGGATTTTCAATTCAGTTCTGAAAACTGCTGAAGGACAGGTCTCACTCAACAAGTGAAAAAGAAGAAGCCAGCTTTCCTGAGTAAATCAAGATCATTCAAATCTAATAAAACAGCAAATAAATATTTCAGGGTTTCTTACATTTCTGGATTTCTTACTTTAGTCAGTAAAAGAAATAGAAACAGATTATATATTCTGCTTAATTTCTTCCTGAAATACTGTATCTAGAAATCTGAGTTCTTCTCTGAATATTCTTCCACTTTGTGCCAAAATGGAAGAGTATCTTTAAAAATAGTTAATAACATCAATACATTAATGGTACAGTTCTTTCCCTTCTCTATGACTGACTTTTGCTCTTTACATGTCAAGACAGGACTGAGATTAGATATGCTTTATAAATGAAAAACAGGCCCAATGTAGAACAAATTCTAGTTGAATGAAATTATGTGGAACAAGCATTTAAATTAAGTGTTCTTGTTTAAAATCTCACCTAGGCATATTTAAGAGCTCATGCTACATAGACGTGCGCTGGTTTCCATTTGATGTTCAGAAATGTAACCTGAAGTTTGGATCCTGGACTTATGGAGGCTGGTCCTTGGACTTACAAATGCAAGAAGCAGATATATCTGGCTATATTTCAAATGGAGAGTGGGATTTAGTAGGTAAGCTCTCAATTCCTTATTTACACTGTGAATTTGCAGCCTTGTCTCCAACGCTGAAATGGATGGAGTAACAACTGAGAAATGAAGACGGAAATTAAATTAATAAACGACCTAGCCAGTGGCATTTGAAACTCTTGAGAACAGATCTCAGACACAAATCAACATTAAAAAAAAAGACAAATTTGCTGCTTGAGTTCTGTAAGTATCTGTTATCTGATTTTCCTTTATTGTCTGAGAAAAAGTGGGAATAAAGCTTAAGTAGTTTTACCTGTAGTAAAACTTGGAAAACTACATTTTTCCTTTAAAAAAAATAAACACCATATAATGTACAGTTTATTCACATTCATTTTTTGTTTTCTTCCTCTTTTTCTCCTACACAGGAGTTCCTGGGAAGAGAACGGAGAGCTTTTATGAATGTTGTAAAGAACCCTACCCAGATGTAACCTTCACAGTTACTATGAGACGCAGGACTCTCTATTACGGACTCAATCTCCTTATTCCTTGTGTCCTGATATCGGCCCTTGCCTTGTTGGTTTTCCTGCTTCCAGCAGATTCAGGAGAAAAGATCTCACTAGGTAAAGTATTAATAGGATATTGTAACTATGACTACACCAAAAGAAGTTGTCCTCTTCAACTTTCTTTCTAAACAGTCTGAGGCAGGAGGAATAGTTTGTGTGTCCTGTTCTGGCTCATGAGCTATTTTTGGTGTTTGATGCTGAACCAGCAGAGGCATAAACAATTCCTGAGTACCTTCCTTAAGAAGTAGGCTTTCATTTTTTGGCATTTATTTGCTGAATCTCACATTCTTTAGAAAAAGCTTAAATTTACAAATACACATTTGAACACTTTAACACTGAATTCTTCTTAATAATTCTTTTTAATATTGAGTTGTATTAAGAGCCTATGGTGCCTTCTCAGAAAGATTGATTCTAATTACTCCTATTTTATTTTTATAGTGACTTTTAACTCAAGCAGTGGTTTGTGAAACAAATCTGATTTTCACTACTTGATCTTTAAGATGGAGTTTAACTATGTAAAGAAACCTTTTGTCCCGTACAAAATTCAAATGAACTGACTCCTACTAAGTAAACACTGCTGTTTAAAGGTAGAAACATTGACATTTCTCCAGATTATGGTTTAACTGAGGAGTAATAGCCTCCTTAATTAAGTTGTCCTTCACCATATTTTAAGATTAATTTTTTGTTCCTTAATCCTTTCCCATCTGACAATGACTCTTTATTGTTCAAGTCTAGTTCTGAGAAAAGAGTTGTCTTTTTCCAGAAAGATGGGAACTCATCACTGAGCAACAGAAGTCAAACTACAAAAAAATCAAGTCAAGACTGTTTAGGCATAATGCCCTGCAGAACCCAACACTATTATCAAAGGATACCAAAGTCTATCCAAGGCAGAAAATTTGCTTTTGAGGAAATTTATGTATTATACCACCTGGAGCTTCCATGACAATTAATCAAGTGTCACATGCTCAAATACTCAGATTCACACCATGTTTCTAAAGTTAATACAGTGCAAGAATTGCTTTGATTTGCCTCAGCTAATTAGGGAATGATGATAAAAGTTGGACCATTACAAGGATGTAAAAATATCCATGTCTGTGCAAGCACTGGTACTGGTTTGGCAGCAGTGCTACCCTGAACTTGAGGTGGTACAAGGAAGGAGAGAAGCACCACTAACATGCTGGAGCAGGGTTACAGTGGGATGCATCTTGCAATCCCAGAGCACTCTTTCAGATTCATTTTATTTCTCTCCCTGTTGTAATTACAAGCTACTGATACGATTTCATACTTTATCTTTCAGGTATAACAGTTTTATTGTCTCTCACTGTCTTCATGCTGCTTGTGGCTGAAATTATGCCAGCGACCTCTGACTCTGTGCCCTTAATTGGTAAGCTTTTAGTCACTTGGATTGTTTTAGCAAACAAGGTGCAGAGACTTGCACAAAGGCCAGCATTAAGGCAAATCATCAGCTGTACAATGGATGACTGCAATTGAATTAGAAAAATATTGCCAAGAGATGAGAGGCTCTGATGGGTGCTCTCTGCTCTGAATGAAATACAGAATGTGTGTTCTCTATTTGGGGAAAGGTATTTGGGGAAAGCATAAGAGAATCAATTTTCCATGGAAGAATTTGCCGCTGTTTTGACACAATTGGCAAGATGGTGTTCTGTATTCCTAATTCTGATTAGGAAATTGGAATACATGAGCTAAACGTAATTAAATCTTCACACTGTAATTGTTCAAACAGAAAGAGAAACTTTTCAAAGCAAGTACTAGTCAGTTTGTATAATAATGCTGAAAGAAAATTAGAAGGCGGCCTGTGTCAAGGTTTCTTAGAAAAGGCAGTTGCTCAGTTCCACAAAATCAACAGCTAAACACTGGCTATCCCCTCAAAATAATGTCTGATCTTTCTGCTGTTGAGAAATCTTTCAAAACTACCTAAAGCAGCACTACACTGGAAAAATAACTAAATGCTATGAAGGCATACATAAACACCTCTTATTAAAGCTATAGCAGCCAAACTATGTTCCTGTAATTATTTCTTTATTTTGCAGCTCAGTATTTTGCCAGCACTATGATTATCGTTGGTCTTTCTGTTGTTGTCACTGTTATTGTTCTACAATACCACCATCATGATCCAGATGGAGGAAAAATGCCTAAATGGGTAAGGTTTGATTTTCCTTCACTGTCCATTGCATAAATGTCCAGCTCAGGGATGTGACAGTAGCTAGTGGGCCATGATTTCCTCCTACTGTTAAAAGCATATATATCCTTCCCAGACATTTTGTTTGGAAAAGCAGTTTCACCAGAAATGAGGTGTCCAGATATGTTCCATGTGGTTGGTTTCTTAGAGAATGGATATACCTCCACTAACTTCTCATATCCTTCAAAATAGCAACTCAAGATTTTGTTAAAACCTAAATATATAAATGGAGGTGATTTTCAAATAAGCTCCAGATGTTAAAAGTAAACCAGGTAGAAGACTAGAGTAAGGTGCTGCTGGAGATGATAAATGCATGAAACACACTTCTCTCAAGGTGCAGTTCTACAGCTGCTACATACTTAGCTGCTGCCCAAGCAGAGACAGCTATAGCCTAAAAGGCATCTGTTAAAGATGGCTGTTAAAGTGGAATTTGCTCTGAAAATCCTGATCTTTATAGTGCTGTTCAAGAGCATCTGTAAAGTCCAAAGAATTAAAGTACTTTTTCTAAGGACATAAGACTTTTAATAATGTCTTTCTGTGAGGAGTGGGTTTTACAGAGAACGTTGTGCAGATACTAGATTACTACACAGTGCTGTCATCAGCTAAATATCCCCTCCTTTGACTTCACCTAGCTCATGGCAGCATCAGGCCTTTCTGAAGATGGAAAGGCCTTGCTTCTTTTTTCTCTCTAGGACAATGAGGTATTATTATCCTTACTAGCTGGAAAGGATGTGCATACAGCAGTACCCTGGGGACAAGAGATAATGAGATATTCCCAGGCTTTTTCTGGGGTGGTGACTTTAAAACAAATTTCAGTGAAGAGAATAAAAGGTAGATCTCTTCAGATGTGTGTTTGATGACCTAAAGGGGACAATGTTTAGTACTCAGCCAAACATCCTCAGAAGACAGAGTACTTGAGGTTGAGGAGTGAGTTGTAGTGTTGAGAAGCTGAAGCCCAACAAACATTATTTGAACACTGGTGGATTTTGGATCAGGCCCTCAGCTAACAGAATATTAGCCTTCTTGGTGAAGCTTGATAGTGTAAAAAAAGTAATAGGGCAAGATCTCTCTCTGGCTGGGATATTTGCATGGATATAACATCTATTCTGAGTAACAATCCACAGTCAGAATAAATTGACCAAATCTAATATTAATTATAGGAAAAGGTTTGCATATTATATGATACAATAAAATTTCATTAGAACTCTGAAAAAGAAATGTTGGAATGAGCTCTTAAAATCTGATTTAGATAAATTACAGAAGCTTTCATTTCCAGTGGAACAGTCTCTGGCTTTCCTGAACTTTCTGTAAGGCTGCATAAAGGCAATGTGGAAAACAGTAAAATGATACACATAGATTAAATCTGCAAAGTTTTTGTTTTGTTTTGTTTTTTTACCAAAGTAATTTTTCTGTGTTTTCTTCATGTTATATCCAGGTCTCTTTTCTAAAATTTCCAACCAATGCAATATGAGAACAGAGCCATAACATTTTAAAGCTCAGTGGTACAGTCCAGTCCAAAATGCATTTCACCAGCCCCACTCAAACAGCAATGAATGTGAATTTAATATTAGAGCACAAATAAGAGAAAAAGAATGGTAACTTTATTGACTACCATCCAAAGCAGTGTTATTAAGACTATTAAAAAGTAACTCTTCTTCAGTAAGAGTTTGGTTTGGTTTTATCTAACCCATGGTTTCTAATAGAGGTGGAAAAAGCTGCCATGTCACTGTTCAAGTGTCAGGAAGAATTAATACCATGGACACTCCCATCAGAGGAGGGGGTAGTCCCAGTCTGAGGCAATCAATATCACTGCTAGAATAAGAAAAGAACCCCAGTGATTGGTAAATTAATCAGCTGGAAAATTCGAGCACCATTTTCTAGAATGCGGTGCAGGCTAAGCAGAGACCATGCACCAGTCAGCCCAGCTGCCTGAATACCAGCAGCACCAGAGACAGTGGCTTTCTGAAGAGATGCTTATTCTCAAAAATTTTCTTTCAGACAAGAATCATCCTTCTGAACTGGTGTGCTTGGTTTCTGAGGATGAAAAGACCGGGGGAAGATAAAGTGCGTCCTGCCTGTCAACATAAACAGCGTCGCTGTAGCCTGTCCAGTGTGGAGATGAACACTGTGAGTGGACAGCAGTCCAGTAATGGGAATATGCTGTACATTGGGTTCAGGGGGCTGGAAGGGGTTCACTGCACACCCACCACCGATTCAGGTGTGATCTGTGGGAGGATGACCTGCTCGCCAACAGATGAAGAAAACCTGCTGCACAGTGGCCACCCCTCTGAAGGTGATCCAGATTTGGCTAAGATTTTGGAAGAGGTCAGGTACATTGCAAACCGCTTCAGAGACCAGGATGAAGAGGAAGCCATTTGCAATGAATGGAAATTTGCAGCCTCTGTAGTGGATCGGCTCTGCTTGATGGCCTTTTCAGTCTTCACAATCATTTGTACAATTGGTATTTTAATGTCAGCACCAAACTTCGTAGAGGCTGTGTCTAAAGATTTTGCTTAACTCCTAACTAAAACCTGCTTCTCTGATTGGTATGTAGCAAACAAGAATGTGGGGTCTTTTGATTGCTTGTTTTTCATGAGTGTAATGCTTCTCATTGTCCGCTTTCTTTTGCTCCCCCTCTCTGGTCCCGAGTTCCTTTTGGAAGAATGGCACCATTTCAGAAGGGAAGCCAAGAGTTTCTCTCTGGGCTGTGTCTGTGTAGCAGCTCTGAGCACTCTTTTATGGAAAATGCCAAGTGGCTGCAAGTCCCTTCAGAATGATAGGGTATTGCACCACCACCTTTTACACATGTTCGAACCGGCTGTTCCAAAGAAGAGGTAGGCAATGCCAGAAATGGCACTTCTTCCAGACTCTGTTATGAGGGATAGCATGTCCATCTTATCTATTTGAATGAGTGATCATAAACATGTTTAGGAGAGGATTAAATCCAAATGGCTGCTCAAGCAGAGAAAAGGGAGAAATGTCTTATGTAGCTCTTCAGCTCCTCATTCAGACCCTCCATGCACCTTGCATACAACATATTTGACTTTCAGGATTTTGAAGTTGTCTGAGACACCAGAAACTTGAAAGTTCAGAGGACACACCACATAACTTGTCCTTTCATATCTTTCTGTATTAGACCTAGAAATTTGGCTTGAATTCTAAAACAGGCTTCACAGTAATTGCCGCAATATTTACTACTTCCTTCTCCTCGGAAAGGCATTCTTTCAACTAATAACTATTTTAACTATCAAAAAGAAAAATGATTGATTTAAGATGTCTTCATCATCACTTATTTAAAAAAACCCAACACCCATGCTTGTCTCTTTACTCTTAACTGGATTCCAGTGTGGAAGAAGTAACTCAATGTCTTGTACAGGCTTAAGCATAAATTAAGAATCTAAAGCAAGAAAAAGCCATTAAATCCCAAGATCAAGGTTTTCATTTAAAAATTAAATGTTTGATCTGTTATATGCTTAGCCTTTTATAGAACTCCTTCTGTTGAGTCACCATAACATTGTCTTTACAAGAAAACTGCACCTTTTCTGCTCAGTCTATCAGCAGATGAGTACTAATGAATAATAACGCTTCTTGCTTCTGATATAAACTATTAACTGTATAAATATATATTTATATATACACACAGCAGATACATCCAAGGAAAATTAAAAACTTAAATACAAATTCTCCTAAGTCTAGACAGACTTTTGCAAAGGCAAAACTAGTAGTTCAGCACTTTATGTTATTTTTGGTTCTGAAAGTCTCTTGTCAATATATGCTTAGTTTTGATGTCACTTTGATGTCTCAATGAAAAGGGCTGAGCTGAGAATATCAGGACTTGAAACCTTGTGTGTACAAAAGGCCTGAGAATTAGTCCCTCACTGGCACACCAGTATTCCTAACCAGTGCTATAAAAAAGATGTGGGAGAGGATTAGTTTAGCATTGGTTGCTTCCTTTATCCTACAGAATCCAAAATGTTTGGCTGAGGTCTTCAGAGACACAAACAGAGGCCTGTTGTTGTACCATGTTTTTACTGTGAAATAAAGCCTCAGTTTATCTCTTAAGATCTATTAAAATAAAGTGGTTGTAATGCTTATCCTCCTTAGGTAACAATTTCCTTCTCTGAGTCTGCTCCCTTGAAGGCAGGAGAATCAAATTTCATGGAAAGCAAGCCCAGAGCACCCCAGGTCCCACTCTTCACCTGATTGAACACCTTGTACAAGCACCTTTGTGCCTGAGATAGGGCAGGAGGAGTGAAAGGCAGGGAGGATATTTCTCAGTTTGTGAATTCTGTTTTCCTGAAGGTGCATTCTGAATCTAACAGTTTAAAGACACAAGCGAAACATTCAAAACCTTCTTGTAAGTTCATCCTGAAATCATGTGTCAGAATTACTTGTGAAGAAGTTATGTTTTCAGGAACAACTATTAAGAATAAGCCATGTAATAATTCCTGCAAGTAGTTTCTAGTTTATAGATTGCATATGAATGGGAAACTATGAGTGCAAACTCTGAAATGTGAGCTTTGTTCATTTGTGAGTAACTGCACATATCACATAGCATGTGCTCCTCTTCTGGGTAATCTTTCTAGGCTAGGCTTCCTGATGAGAATGTTGATTTGCATTGGTATTTTTTCCTGCTACAAGTATCCCTAAATAGCTACGTACAGTGTTCCATTTGGTCTTTGTAAAGTTTTGGGGTCCTCTTGGAGAATAGCTTTTCAAAGCAAAATGAAGACTTTTGAGGACTGCCTTGCACAATGGAACACAACTATTGCACTCATAGTACATGATGCATGTGGTATAGGAAGCATGAGAGATCCCCTCTTTCCACCCAAATCCATTTACAGTATCTGTGGAAATCATCTTTCCAAATACAGGAGGATGGAAAATGCAAGTTACAGTTTGACAGTAAACTTCATTTTGTGTGACAGACATGCCTACCCTTAAAAACTGGAGAGTTTGGCCTTCTGAAGTCCTGCCAGAGTCTGTCCCAGTGAGTTGGTAAAATTGTCAGAGAACTGTGGGTGCTGCCAAAGGGGCTGTGAGACACCAGCATTCTGCCCACACTGCCTTTATCGTTGGCAGGGTCAATGAAAATGCACCAAGGGGACAAGGGAACCCTCATTTTCCTACTGTAGACACAACCTGTAAACATTTGGTAATTTGTTTATTACACATTTTAAATATAAGAGTGACTCCTTCATTATGTTATTGGGCACCTCTAAGTTAAATTTTCCTGTACCTGAGCTGAGCAAAATCAGTATGGTTCTTGTCAACTTGTGTGTGTCTTAAATATATTTGTGTATGCGCTAAACAATATTTTGATCTAAATGCTGTGAAAAAAATATTTATTTACAACCCTGGGCATAGAGATGGAAATTAAATACTGTATACAGTATGTGTATATAATATTAAAGTCTACATATTGATGGTAAAGATCTGTTATAATCTTAAAGAGTTCAGATAGAGAATAAGAAGTGGTTCACCACAACTAAGCTATGACTTGCCTGACAAATTCAAAAGCTCACTCTAGAGCTCAGGTGTCATGTACAATACTATGTGTGAACAATGTATATTACTTTTTCTGTTTTTATATTGAAATGTATTGAATATTTTAAAAGACTTTTTAATATTTAAAAAAAATATTTAAGTGTTAATGCCAAAAAGGTTCCAAACATAAAATTTTAAAAACTTAGTTTTAAATACAGATAAATTATTTAAAAAGTATTAAAAATATTAAATTATTTTATACAGGAATTGATAATACTATAAGACTTTTTTTAAAGATTTCTTTAAATTATCTTTACATTCTCTAGCTGCAGGATGTAGTCTCAGTTCACCTGTGATAATTCAATTCTTCACCTCCTTTGAGAAGACAAGGATGTAAACCAAAGCCCCAGATTTTCTTTCCTTTGCTTTACTATATTTTACATTAAGAAACATTGCATAAAGGACATTAGAAAGAGATGTTACATCTGTCAGGTACTGATTGTCATATAAGCAACTCAATACCTTTTCAGTCCAGTACAAATAAAAGATTTAGATCAAAAGACTTTTGATTCTTTTTCATTTTGCTAACATGGAAAAAACTCAAGTGGTAGAAAACATGAATAGCCGTAAAAGGAAAAAAGATGTCTTTGGTTATATCAATCTGGGATGACAGAGTTGTTTGATAATTAAATATAAATTCATATCCTCCTGCCAATCAATCCCACACCAAACATTACTTCAGTCTTATATAAGCGATCAAAGTTGACTGAGAAGGACTGAAATACCATGTAAATTTTGGACTGGCCTCAATGCCAGTATTAATTTATTTTTCGAAGTTTAACACAGTAGAGAGAAGAACCAAATCCATACCAGCTGAATAAATTGTTGGTTTTGCCAGCTGCAAAGTTTGTTTGTTGGCTACTGTTGAAAAAATATCTAATCAGCAAAATATCCCTCAGATGCCAAAAGATGCGTCAAAGTAGTTTCTTGCAAAGAGATGAGTTGTCCTGCCCACATGCTGAAACAGCTTCCTTTCTTTACAACACCCTGCTGAGCACGTGCCAGAAGTAAAAGATCAAGGGTTGCTGAGGCCAAGACTTCATTCTCTTCATGCTTCCCTAAGTAAGGAACAACTGAAGAAGACCAGTTTGGTCCAGGGCACCACACAAGTCATACAAGCCTGTAGCTGTTACTGACCCCAGGCTGTCCCTGGGAAAGAGCTGCTGTGTCACAATGTCAGATACTCAAGTGAGGCTCCTGTTGGTGCTGCTCACTCTGCCAGTGTGCCTCACCCTTCTCCAGTGCTGAGGAGCAGGGTAACCGGGGCCACATCTACTGTCAGGCTTCAACAAGTCCAACAGGTTCATCTTAACACACAGCAGGCAGGTCCCTGGCACTGTCCATGGACCCACCATCCCACACACTCCATCTCAGAAGCCTCTGTGAGTGGGGATTGAAATCAGAGCACTGTGTGCTCCTGCTGTTGGGCATCTGCGTGGGCCAGATGCAGGCTGAGAACTGCTGGTTTAGGAGTTTACTCATGAGCAGACCCAATGACATTGCCCTCTGGGTGACAATGCCCATCAGAGCACTGGGTCTGTGGCTGTAGAGATTAACAGTATCAGCCACTCAGTTTTAATCATCAATGTATCAGGGTGTATTTTACTTCAAGAATACTGATTTCTTAGCCTAACCTCATCTCAAAAAGTCAGTAAATCTTAAAAGACTGCAAATAAAATCTCCACATTACAAAAAATTAACCAGGTAATCCAGCAGGACCTCAACGGCACTACAACCACAAATGAAAGCCTTCTAACTGTTATCCTTTTGTTGTTGTTGTTGTTACATTGCTCCTGCTGCTTAAGAGAAAACCTTAGCATTTATGTAACATTGATTTATGCTATTAAGGAATTTGCAGATGATGGCATAGAGAGAGGATAAACAACAATCTTTCATGCCCCAATGAACACATTCAAAACTGCAATTTATTCACAGAAAATAAAAATATTCTGAAATAGTCTGAAACTTGGCATCAGTGTAAAGATGTCACAAGTAAATCACTGGGCTTTCAGATCTGCAGTGACTTGTTCATGTAATGATACTTTACAGGAATAACTTTAAACTTCAAAATAATTTAAGCTTTCTATTTATTTTTACCTTTAAAAACCCCCAACAAAACCAAAACCCAGCAGGAATTCAACAATTGTGACATGATATAATGCTACGCTGGAAAATGTATACATGAGAATAACATCTATAGAGACTTTCCTACTAGCTAAACAATTAGGGATATAACCCAATGCCTCAGTGCCTATATAAGGCAGAGAAATCTTTCTCCTGAGTCTGAAATTCTGGGATCAAGACCACATTCAATCCAACAAAGCTCACGGTTATCATTTATGTATTAGTCTGGTTCATGGTAGGAACTGTGAATCTGTGTGGGTCGAAAGAGGTATAATTGCAAACTCCTACGGCCGGCACAGCTTTTAGCCAAGCACACTACAGCCTGTCTTTTAAAAAAGCTCACTGTTCGTTGTAATCATTTAATGGATTGCTCCCTGCACCTAACAGAAGCCAACGCAGAAAGAATGGCACCGCAGACATCTAAAGTGTCCAGCCTCAGTTCTGATAGACTGGATCCATGCCCATTTATTTTCTCATGCACTTTTCCTAGTGCACTAAAAATATCCCGTGTACTTGGAGCAATAAAACTGGCACAGTGCAAATTCTGAAATTTGTGTCTCCATACATTGGCTTTATCATTTTAATAGTAATGCTATATGAATGTAAATGACAGGAGATTTAGCCCAGTATTATATACAAAACACCTCTTCATGTTGCAACTTCTGCAAGTTCAAAACCTGTCCCTAGCTCCAAAGACCCAAAGTATAGTGGTATCATGTCTTTGCACAGCAGGTAGAGTAATATAAGCAACAGAAAAATGTTTTCTCCGAGATAAACAATGCCAGAACTTTTTGCATAAAACCAGTATTTGTCATCTTTCATATATAAATCTTATTTAGACCACTTGGGCTCAGAAATAGCTTCATTTACTTAGCAAATCTTTGACATTTCAGAGATGACTTACTTCACATCTCAATTTTCTTGTTAGTATGCAAAGTGTTTGGTCAAAGAGCTTTCTTTACTGACAATTTTCACACAGGGCCTGCTCCTCCAGTGAGGGTGGTGAATGTTTTCTCTTGGACTGAGTTAGTATGGAAACTGCAATAGTCCTTCTGTTGTGCCATGAACTGCATGACTGATTTGGAAAAATAATCTGTGTTGGGGAGCACAGTGAGGTTTACAAGTACTCCTGTACTTTTCTCAGACAGCAGAAGCATTGATTTTCCCATTTACCTGACAAAAATAATAAACTTCAACAAACTCACTGTTTCTTCATTTACCTGACACAGACGTGTATGGTCCAAGTTTTGCTTAACTGTGGGAGCAGGAGTGAATGTCATAGATTGTAGCCCAAAGTGTAATTATTTTTACAGCATTTTTCTTTAAGGTTTTAATGGTCCTTTAGCCTAAATGTTGAAATCACAGAGTAGCTAGAACCCAACATATGTTGAGAGCACACCAAAGCTAGAAAAATACACGTACTTAAAGCAGCTGGTGAAGCAAGATGTATTTTTCAACACCAAAGTAGTTAAAAGGAAACCGTAAAGCAGTAAATTTTCAGTTCCCACACTGCAGAGGACTCATTTTGCTACTCTGTGACAGAGCAGAGCACGAGCTCTTGCTGAGTCAGAAAGCTGCTGAAGCTGAGTGTGCAAGCGCTGGCCTGCATGCAGGCACAGGGAGTCGTGCAGCCACTTGCTACGAGCCAATAATCCACAAGGAGCAGGAAGAGACTCAGCAGGACCTCAGTGGAGGCAAAACTCTGCAGGGGGGACAGTGCAGACAGCAGCACCAGTGTCCTGTACAATGCTTGGAATTTTTAAGTACTACATCCATCTAAGTTTTAAATGGTTTCTATCAAAAGTTCAGAACACCATGAAGACCACAAGTTTACCAAAACTGATGTCCAAATATGAGTGAAACTTTCAAGAGCACATGATGGATTTCTAGATTTTGATATTTTCCATGGGTTTGTCTAAGTAGGAAAAAGAAGGGAAGAAAGGTAATAGAATACAGTAAGGATCTGAAAATTAGTTTTCAGAGACAGATATGCAACCTCTTGCAAAGTTGCATCTGCAAAAATGTTCAGTCAACAACCTCAAGGATCACAGTTTGCTGAAGAGTTACAACTGAGCTTGTGAGTATGATGACAGGATTGCCCCATGAAAACGAGCACATTTTGGGGAAAAAAATCCCTGAAATTATCAGGAGATTTGAGGGGTTTGTTTACAATATTCCTTTAAATTATTGCCAATATGACTGTGCCTAATACTGATTAAATAATTTCTCCTTATTTTATTGAAAAGCTTGTCTAAGTTGCAAGGCAAACTGACAGACCTCTGATTGTGCAGAGGCAACAAGACAGTACCAAGGAAGATGTCCCTCCTGGAGGATGTGCTCAGGGACTAAAGGACTACAAGCCTGAGAAATACTGGCTATCACTTTGTAAACAGTTCTTTTCAGTGCTTGTGTTTGGGGAAGAAATTAATCCTGTCCCTCTTTGCAGTCCTGCAGTGAGCACAGACAAGCTCTTTTTGATGACAGCGATTCATCCTCCAACCTGGTGTACCTGCTCTTCCTGCTTTGGCTTCACTGCAACTGGCAGACTAACATGGCCTAACACGGCTTTTATTTACACACAGATCCATAGAAAACCTGCCAAGCGTTCCTGGTGGTATTTATTAGCTCCTCACACTTCCTGTCAGTGAGTCAATGGCATCTATATTTAAAAGGACAGCTGCTGGGCTATCAAACCACCTACTTTATCTCTGGGAAACACTTTTAATTTCTGATGAGAATACCCTAATAAAATACAGTAGGTGTACTGATAAAAACTGAGTGTCTATACCAACATACGAAAGAAAGGGGTTGAGTTTGACTTCATATAAAGCTCTTATAACTCTCAGCACATTGTTTACAGGCAAAGCAAGGGAGTAGGAGTGCTCCTGCTTCCAGAGAAGAGCTATAGTATAATAAATTTAGCAGAGACCGATTAGTGACTGACTTCCAGATAGTACTGCATTATAAATAGCTGACTTTATGATACTAATTTATTACTGTAAGCTAAATCGGTGTATGCATGAACAGAAATTCACTAATTTATGAAAATGTTGAGGACACCAGCTGATTTCACCAGGAAAAGATGCAGGCTGGGGATATTTTGAAATACCTCAGTGTGAAAAAATACAAATTTTGCATTAGGAAGAGAGATGGGATTTTACCATTTCCATGTGAAATACCACACACTGCATGTGAAAGAAACCTCACGAGGGTGGAACAATATGGCACAAGTGCACTGTTATTAACCTGAAAATGTCTCTGACCTATGCATGTGAAATATTAGCATTAAGAAGACCCTTCAAACATATAGAATAGGGTGGGTTTGTCAATTTATGAATTATTTATAGCATAGAATAAGTTGGTATTATAGACATACAAATATAATTTGGACAGTAACAATTACTTTTCTACCCTGTATAAAATTCCGCCTGTACCTACAGCTGCATTCTCCATTTTTATGCTTCCCAGCTGCCAGCAGGCCTTGCTGGAGTGCCACATCTGTGAAGCACTCCCAGTGCTGACACACCCGAAATGGCCCAGTCAGCTCTCAGCTCTCACAAAAGGATTGCCCAACCAAACAGGCAGCACGTAACAAGACATGCCTGGAGCTGCAGTTACCAGGGTGTGCTCAACTTATCAAGGAAGTTGGAATAAAGGCTGGGAAAGTACATAAATTTCAAATTAAATGACAGACTAAACACTGCAGTACCGAGTTATCTTTATTTTATCACTGCAGGAATTTTCTTGTGACTTACACCTAGCCTTGTGCCTTCCAAGAAAGCATCAGGGTCTCCTACTAAAAAGAATGGTGAAAATTCAACAGTAAAAGAGCTATGGAGCAGGATTAAAATGCTATTATAGATCTTTAATAACCACAGGACATCAAACATTAACACTAAGAGATACCAGCAGGTAAGAGGGACATTCTTCCTGCAGGAGTTGTCAAGCTTATTATGAAACGCCTTGACCCCAGTCAACCCTCCCTCCTTCTCCTCCCACTCCAGTGATTATCTCAAATCAACAAGACAGTGAATTTAGCTTGTGAAGTTAACAGGCCTTCAAAAAAGCCACTATTAGTCTGTCTAACAGCCCTTCAGTTTACTTCATTTATGTCTTAATGAGTTTCCTGGTTTGGCAATTAGAGTTGGTTAAATGGTACCTATATGACCTGGCAAATGAAAATCTGTAATGTTTACATTTTCCTCAAGTAAGAAAAATAAAATTAACGTTTCTGAGACAGAAATTTCTATTCTATGAATAGAAATCTATTCATATAATTCTGCAGTTTAAAAAAGCAGTTTACATGACCCTGAATAAGATTTATATGTTTTGCAAACTTCTAACATACTCCTCATGTATCCATGCCTGTAGTATTTACAGCACAGTAGTATCTGGATTTTATAACCAGTGAAATGTTAAACTCTTCCCCTTCCAAAACTTGTCTTTTCAAGTTCAAATTTGATCAGTTTGTATGCACCTGATGCTTGAATTTTATCAAAAATTCCCATCCTCAGGGTACTTTAAATAATTCAGAATTTATTCCAAAACTCAGTGAAAGGACAGTATCTATCTGTGGACTTAACTCCTTTTGATTTTCTGAAAAGTTGGGGAGCTTTGGAGGCAATTGGAAAGGAAGGGAAATATAGTTATATCAAAAGTGTCAGTTTAAAACTGCCTTGACAGGAAAAATCTTAGGCCTGGAGGTGGTCTGCCCTGAGGAAAAGAAAAAGCAAGGTAATGGTTCAGGTTTTTAATTTCCTTTAAAACCATTATTATTTTGGACATGAGGAATAAGTTAGAACATGTGTTCACTTCTTTGAAGAACCAATATAACACCCTACTCTGTAAATTTGTAAATACAATTGTAAAAATGCATCCAATTCACTTTGTAGCTTATATATTGACTGGCTATAGCTCTATACATGTGCATTTTTCCATTAAAAAAGCACCATTTATCATATTTTGAGTATCACAGTATCATCACAGGAACCTTCAAGACAAAATAATTACCTTCTTTCAAACCCGTGATTAGTACTGCAAGAAGTATAAAAGTAGTATTATCTTGAGACTTTTTTTGAAATTTATTTTTCAGCAAATGTTCTCTAAATCCACTATGAAGCTTGTATTGCTAACCTCATTCTGTCTTCCAAAAGGGTATTTCCCTGGAAAATTGCATAATCCTAAATAACAGATGAAAAAAGCAAGGCAAGGAAAAAATCTTTGGAGGGATTCAGTTCTTAAACTATTCTAATTAAAAATTTTGCAATCAGCTTAAACAAAATGTACAGTGACTTTCAACTGACAGACTCACTTTGGAGAAGGAAGTTAATTCCAAGATGAGGAATGGTAAAAGGATTAAAGGGCACAAGGCAGGATTTAAACTGCAGTAGGGTTATTAAATTGACTATGGGATTGAGATTATACTTTCTAAAGCCATTAATGCTGAGGACTCTCACTGAGTCTGATGGAGGTTGGATCCATCTCTTCCTAAAAAAAGGCAACCTCCTAGAAAACCTCCTTGTGAGGAAGTCCAAAGGTTCAAACCACCCGAGCCATCTGAAAAAAGGCAGAAGTTGACCCATAATGTCTGTGCCTGCAGCAGTCTATGGAGAGCATGAACAAGAAAGCGCATGGGGGCCTGATCAGTTTTTTAAGTTTGGTGGGCAGAAAAAGCATTAATTTGCTGGCACATGTACAGTGGAAATCCTGCAAACAGCCAAACACAGGCCTAAAGCCTTCTGGTGCCATCCTCCTGTTGGGCACGTGGCAGATCTCAAGTGGTCTCTTCCCCTTCCCCAGTACTTCTCTTTCTGCCATTCTTTCAAGCAGAGTTTGCAGTCCTAAAATATTCCTGGAAGGTCCTACCAAGGAGTACCATATTTAGAACTGATTTCTACACTAAGGGACTGGAAGAAGGAAACATGAGCAAAAGAGAGAATAGCAAAGAACACAGAGGGCAGTGACATCCTACTGAAATCCTGAGATTTGACTTCTGTAGATCTACAGAAATCTTAATCGGGCTGAATACATACTACTGAATGAAGTGAATGGGTGGATCCAGGTAGTAACTTCATTAACATATCTTGCCTATCTTGCCTTCAGGAAAATAACCTTTGAATACATGTTCAAGATGACATTTAATAGTATATTAAAAACAGACAAAACCACCATGGCTATAACTAATCATGAGAAAAATTACAGACATTGATCTCCTAATCTACATAGTTTACACTATTCTCAACTAATCTAAAGCTCATATAGTATCTATCAGATATAATAAACTAATCACCATCTGCAGACACACATTTTTGTCTGGGAATACAAATTAGAGATAATGTAACACCACCTTAATTTTATAGTTATTCCATGAATGACCCCTGGAAGCATTGGGAGGTTAACTACTTATGAAATAATTGTGTGAAGGTGTACACCCATTCATGGTATGTGGAGTTTTTGTTTTTGTCAGACAGCTTCATGTGAAGATACTTCCTTGGGCAGAACTGGATAAAGGCACCTATTTGTGCCTGCTGCTTTCCTCCTGCTGTATTTACTGGCTTGCAGATCTAAACACATAAATGGAGCATGGGAAAAGAGCCAGCTGGAGACTTGGCACCACATTGTGTGCTTTTGGGTCACACTAGTTTTTTCCTCCTTATACCAGCAATGTGGACAGTTCATGAAGAGCCAGACTTCACACAAATGAAGAAAAGGCCTTTTTGGATCCTAAACATAGACTATGTTATAGATACTCATGTTTTAGTACATGTATTAAAGATACTCAAAAGATTGAGAAAAAAATACTAAGAATAATCACATGCTTTAAATTACAACATCCCTTTGTTTGAATCAAGGTCAGGAATAATCAAAAAGACACCACAGTAACAGGCTCTGTTCCCGTCTTTGTAAGCCTGTTGACCATAGAAAACACCTTATAGCTCCCAAGTTTCAGATCCAGCTGTCTATACCTAGACAAGAAGCAGAATAAGTTAATGCTTTCAAGTTCCTACTCATTGATGGATGATGGAATCCTATTAGGAAGTCTGTTTGGAGAACACTGAGGGCAGGGTGAAGGCAGGCTGTACTATGGAGATACACTGAGGTGTAATCTCCCAGGTGTGGATGTGCTGTGTTGCAGTTATTTGTAAACCACACTCTTTTTTCCACTGCAAGTGCTTCTTTCCTAAAAGATTGACGTATCAGCACTACAAAAGCAACCAAGGATCACAAGTGGTTCAAGAGTTAACTGGGTATCAAACTCTGCCTCTCAGTGCCTCATTACAACAGCACATTCTGTACTCAAGACTTTTTCACAGAGCACTGCTACAGAGCTGTTACTGATACTTTTTAATCTACTATGCTACCTTTTTTGAAGTCTCAAGTGCCTGCAGTATATAAAATCAGAGCAATCTCTTACATGATTACTTCTTAGTATGGAAAAGTAAAATTTACATTTTATAGCTATGGAATAATTTTGAGGAAAGGATTCTTCTCAGTTACTTAAATATTTAACACATTCTAGCTTGTCTTTCAGCAGTTGTTCAGTAAGCTGCAATTTTCTCATAATTGAGAAGACAAAGGTATGGCTGAAATGTATGGATTTGCAGCATTACAAACAAGTTTGCTGGCATTTCCCTTTTCAAGATAGATAACTGAATTATATGTAGGAAGAGTTGGCTTTTTTTCCTTAATTTTTTTTAAATACACATGATTCATATCAAGTATGTTAAAAACACCACTCAAGACTATATCAGCAGTACCAGAGTGAAAGGCTCCAAGTCAGAGTGTTTAAGGCCACAAATATCACCCAACCACGCAGCCTTACCCTCTGTATGTCACAGTCCATTGACACTTTTGTTACTGCCTTTTATTTTTTCCTTCTTTCTCTTTTCCCCTGAAGGAGATTCATCACTGATATTCTAAGGCTGAAATTTTGGTTTTAGCTGCTCAGGGTAGAAATGCATTTCATTTCTGCATTGTTGTAAACCGATTTTTCTATTGGCTTAAAAGAATTGGGCGTTTCTCTGCTACTGGAAGTCAATGAGTTTTTGATGTCTTGCTTACTTGAATACACCATACACAGTGTAGAATAATAAAGACTCTGTTCTTGTTTGGATCATCTCCTTCAAGTCTGAGAGCAAGTTTCCTTGAAGGAAGGTCTGTCAGGACACAGCACTGCAGACTGGATTAATTCAAGCACTAGGAGTGAGTTTCCATCCATCAAAAGTGTCAGCTGGATTATCCACCTGTTTATTCAATGGCTATCAACACTCACTGTAGTAACCACTCCTCCCTCAGCCCCACTGCTGCATGCACAAGAACACACTAGAGAAAATCTCCTTCAAGAACAGATTGAGCTCATTGGAACATACTGATGACTCCAATTAATTTCTGATTTTTGCTCCCAAATCCTGCACTGCACTTACTTTTCCAGATGAAGATCCCCGTACACTAACCAGAAATATTTCAATAGGTAAAACAATTACGTTGACCTTCAGGATTAGGTTTTGGGAAACTCATCAAGGAATGAGATATGGATTTAAATCAAGTCTAGTTAATTGCAACAGAAGGCAAATACCAAACTGTTGGTATTCCTGCCTCCCTAATATCCCTTATGAGAGATAGAGAGGAAAAAAAGCCCTGCCAGACCTGTCTTCTTTCTAATGAACCACCTGTTTTAGATCAGCAGAGTAAGGTTTCATCTACTGTAGGGGTGATTACGACAAAACAGAAAAATTAAATTTGACAAATTAGATCTCATGGTTCAGAAGGTAAAAATCAATAGATTTGATCTATTTGATTTGAAGAATCAAACCAAAGAAATCAATAAAAGAATGCCCCTACAATGCTACTCCCACTCACAGCATCAGGTTGTCATTTATTTCTTTTGGGTAATATTGAAATTGATTGGACCTGAGTATAGGATGCACTCATGAGAATAAAATGTTTGTAAACAGAAGGTTTTTATTTCATTATAGAGCTGTTAGACGTGGAACACTGGACAGATTCCAATCTACGTAATTACATTCAGTCTTTCTAAATTCTCTCTGCAGCCTTAATTGGAAATTATGTTTTTCTTCATTTCCTCTCCTACATTATGGTTCCACCACAGAAGTGTCTGCACTTGAACAAAATTACTTTTTATGGTCAGCATAAAGGACAACTTGAGATGCAAGGATAGAAAAGAGTTGCTACTAATGTAAAAGTGACAGAAGACTTTTCAACAGGTCTTTACAGACTCCTCTCTGATGAAGAAAACCAGAGAGAAGCATGCTTCTCTCGCTATGTCTGAAGGCAGATAAGATTCTCCTCATTTCCTAATTCAATCATGGAGTACCTCCAAAAATCTTACTCCTTCTCTTGTTGAGTGCTAAAGCAACTACAGTAGCTTCCCACACTAATGGAAAATTCGCACTTACTTCGTTCTTAATGACCTCTGTATTGTGTGTGATGATTAATTGTACTGAAGTTAAAAATTGCATACAAACCCTAACTAATCTCCTTCTTAATAAGTAATGTATGACTACCTAAAGATTCATATTTAAGTAAAACTAGCAATAAAATAATCTCTCCATTGATATAGCTAAGTATCTTTCCCTTCTCAGGCCCTTCAGTCTGAAGCAGATGTCCAGGCACAAGTTTGATTTTCAGAAGTTACGCAAGGAGATTGCAGAGTGTTCGCACTCACCAGTAATACAGATTTTCAGTAACTTTTTTTCTCTATTTTAAAAGAGAATATAGAAAAGAAAAGTGAGGTGTTCTCCATTTCCTGGTGAGAGGTCCCAGGAATATATTCACATATGCAATCCCTGGGGTGCCAGACTCCTTCTAAGACAGAAGTTGAGAAGGAAAAATTGCTCAAGTTCCTGTAACAATGTGTATCTCTTTACAGCACTCCGTAGTGTCAGTTATAAACAATTCACTCATTCAACACAAAGCTGCCAACATAGAAGCAACACATTTCCACAAATCATGAGGCTGAATGTTTTAACTGTCATATGCTATTGATATATTTGTATATGTGCACAAAAATAAAATTATATATTAATATATAAAAAGTTGTCATTGCTTAATTGTCATATAAACCAGGATAAATGTAACTAAAATGTTAAGCATAAGCATAGGAATCTTATAATTTATCTGATTTAACCTTCATGCTGCAATGTAATTAAAAAGAAAAATGATTGAAGCTTTTCTCACTTAGTGTTCAAATATCTGCATAAAACAGTATGATACATTTTCGTGCTTTAATTATGCTAAAGAGCTGATGCATGAGCAAAGTCTGGCGTTTCATCTTCCAAGGGCACTTAAATGTTACATGAATCTCACTGAGACTATACAGACAGCATGAGCTCAAGGACTTTTCTGTTTACAGACAGAAGGAACTTGATCTGACTACAAGCTACTGCAAAATCGGCCCCTGGTTACACTAATCAATGGAGGAGAGAAAAAAACAATATGAGAAAATAGAAAACGAAAATAAGAAAACCAATATAGGATGAAAGAGGAAAAGTAAACCATTTTACACTTCAGCTTCACATTGAATTGTTACTTTTAAAAAAACAAAAACAATTAAACGCAAAAGGTTCAGCAAGTCCAGAAGTTCAAGAATATCACATATAAAATCACATTTAAAACACAAAATCTCAATTTTCTTGACTGATTCATGACCATACGTGTTCCAATATATCCCCAATTCTCTGCAAACACGTCAGAAAAAAAAGCCTAAAAATGAAACTGTAAATATCAACGTGTAACTTTGTTGGGTTTTGGCACCACAGGATGGTAAGCCCACAAACACGAATGCATTAATCCTCAAAACATTCCCTAAATGTTCTCACACCTCATAATCACATCACTACACTCCTGGGAATTTCATGGTATCATCAAAGAACCAGTGACTCAAAATGCCTGCTGTCGGCTATTTCAGCTACAGGATCAGAGGCAAGGTGAATGATCCTCCTTTTTACCACAATTTATGTGGCTGAAGCTGGCCTTAACCAAGATAATTAACACCTCTCTTTGAATTGGTGGGAGAAGACAGCAAACATGGCAGGAGGTTCTCTTCAGTCTATTTGGCTGGAAAGAATATGATTAGGACACAGGGATCCAAGTAACAAAGTCACGGTAAGTTAACAGAGGGGAGAAAGAAAAGCCTAAGGATATCCAGGATCCAGTAAAGAGAGCAGGAGACAACAGGGTGCAGACAGCAGCTCCTCATCCTAATCTAACAGGACTGATGAGCCAGATGGCAACTGTAAATAAAGTATCAAAGAACTTTAAGCTGGAATTGCAGCTGGAATCAGGTTTACAGAAAAGTAGCATGGAGACCAGAGGGACAGTGGAAGTACTGTACTCATGAGGAGAACAATGACCTTTGTTGCAGTGAGCTCTTCAGCACCTCAACCCAGCTTGTTTATTTTCAGCCTCCTCCAAAAATTTCAACTCTTTGGCATTCATTCCGTGGTGGGAGTGGCCTCCTACTTACCCTACTAAATTTAAAAAACTCATAAAGAATAAATAACAGAAAGCACCAGAAAATATATGCTACATTTTATATTGACAGTGAAAGCTATAAACATCAGACTTAAATTATGCAGCACAGTGAACAAATCCAGATCAGTGCTGGCTTCAGTAGTTGCAATACTAATGTAGTGCTGCTTTAGACAGAGCCACTGCAAGTGCTTTAAGAGTCCCATAACTGTTGGCAGTTACCTGCTCAGAACAACTACATTTCACAAAATACAAACCCAGTACATCCAAAGAGGAGAGTACTTACTCCTAGGGTGGAATCCCATAAGAGAAGAGCAAGCACGGATAGAAGGGCTTTCCTTTGCTTTCAAATACCAAATGAGTGTTACAGTCTTTAGAGGATGCCAGAAGTCAGAGTTCTTATGGAGACCTCCAAATCTGAGTTACATTAAAAGGCTTGTAACTACTATCAGCCATAACATCAGTTCTTTTAATCAGAGCCCCTCACAGCTAGCTGAAGATTCAGCTCTCCATAATTTTCATGTTTTCCTACCTAATCTTTAATCTATCAATATCAAAAGTACAGGATAAAAATTAATCCAATCCTCCATGTACAATACAGCTTCATGAGAATAAGCAGCTGAAAATCCAAGTAGAAATTACAATTATGTATTCTGTAAATACTATTTCTGCTCTTAATCAGAAATATTCTGAGACCAAGGTCAGTGTAACTACACTGACAATTAATAAAACTAGAAGGGGTTATAACATCCAAGAGAGCTAATTCTGATCCCAGATGTCCTGGCTCTCAGCTGTGTAGCTGGGCAGCCTTGCAGCACCAGCTCAGGGCCAGCCCATTCTACTCACAGGGTGTGATGGGCTCACTGTGGGTGCAGAGCTACTCATGCTGAAACAGTGCAAACTCCTCACCTTCCTCTATCAATGACACACTGTAGCAACTTTTTAAACAGCTCCAGCCCTACCCACCCCAAAAGAAGCTCAAAATAATCACTAGCCATGAATAAAAAATCCATATGGCATTCCAGCAGAAACACCTCTAAAACGTTCTCCAGTGCTGCCAGTGACTTGCTAAGGAGTTTTTGATGTGCTACTGCGGCCCTAGGCGTTCCCAGCCTTTGTCTTCCGTGGTTCCACCATACATGCTGCACTCCAAGTGTCGTGTTTTAATATGAACTTTCTCAGACATCACATTTCACTAGGACCAGCATCACCAGGTGCTGCCATCATACAACTAAAATCAGGAAGAATACAACACAGTCAAAGTTGCGTGCTTTTACCACGACTTTGAAAGCCCTAGTATGCCATTAAGGCACCTGAGTGAGCTGACATTTAATTCACTCTGCCTCTGGTTTGGTAACTCTTACAGATGCAAAGATTATTTTAAGGAATACTTGGAAATACATGGGTTAATGCACAATATCAATATTTGGAACATTTGAGTCATAGAGCTCTCTTTGATCTTACATTCTGTTTGCTATTGAAAAAGCAACCATCTCACCCTATGCATGATAAAAAATGAAACAGAATTTGACATGTTAGAAAGATTCAATTCATTAGTACGATTTGGCATCAGAACTGCAAGCCATGATCTACAAAGTTGCAAATGGAGAAACTCACTTTAAAGTTTCTTCATTTGCTACCGATTTCAATCTGCCAGGCTCTCCAAGACAGTGTTCTGGTTATTAGAAATTAAACTGGAGGTGTGGATCCAGGGTTATTATGTTCTTTTAATGACCCAAACTCATCAAATATTAAACATTACAGAAAGCAACACAAGCCACTGCCGTAATAAATGACCGGACCCCATTTTGGTCAGCATGGGGTCCCACGTAATTATCAAGGAGCTTAAACTTGTTTACTGGATTTCCTTAATATAAAAGACAGCTTCTCAGCTGTATTGTCCCTGAAACACTGTCCCTCTAGTGCCACATTCTCCCCCTCCAGAACTGATTTATCAATTCTCAAATGCTGTATCTAAAGATAGAAGCATAATCACCAGTGCTGCTTACACTGCCTGTTACGTCTCTGTATCACCTTTTCCCTGTGCACTGAGGATCAGTGGCCCCTCTGCCCTCAGGTAAGAAGGGCCCATTCTGTCCTGAGCAGCAGAGCACAGGGTCAGAAGGACAGCAGGAACATCTGACCCATGGGACTGCTGGCTAGCTTCTGCCTGTAGGGTCCCTGCTCCCTGGGAGGGTGGGAAAGGCAGACAGAACTTTGTATTTAGCTTTAACAGCTACTCTTACTCTAAATAATTTTATTTCTGACACTGAAAAGTTGTTCTGGTGTTTAATGAGATGCAAAGAAATTTGGATATCTCATTTTAATAAATAAAACTTTCAAAGCATACCTGTGTTTAGAGATTTCATAGAAAACATTTTGATTCTGAATTTACAGATTGTTGAATAGGTGTCATTAATAAGACAATAAATCCCTTTGATTCTGATTTGATTTAAATCATGTAAATTAAAGTTCCTTTCCAGTGATGAGCATCTAATATACCGTCAATTTCTGAGTAACACAGAAGCATTTAGCAATTACTCCTACATAAAAAGTATTTTAGGTCTTTTTATACTTATATAGTTTTAGTCTGTACTTATAGCATTCCCATGCAAAGTGCATTTATTAATGAAATCACAGAGCTAGTTCAAATTATTATTTCTGAATTAAAGTTCAGATTCATTTTCACCATTCTAGAATGTGTACACTTATATACCATTTAATATAAAATTTGATTCTATCCAAGATGAAGCCTGGAGAGTTTCGCATAATATTTCAAAATGCCAACAGAGA
This sequence comes from Nicator chloris, assembly GCA_013400495.1. Lineage (NCBI taxonomy): Eukaryota > Metazoa > Chordata > Aves > Passeriformes > Pycnonotidae > Nicator > Nicator chloris. The sequence continues at coordinate 300,799 of WAAE01016549.1, forward strand.
AGACATATTCCTCACTACTACTTTGAAATCTAAGCACCTAATCTGCATTTCTGCCAGATAATTTTAAAATCGGCTGTTTGTGAACAGCAGATAATTCTTAATTAACTCCCAATACCACAAAAAGCTGAATTCTTCACTGTTTGTGCATTTCTAAATAGGTCTGCATTATGGCCTCAAAAACAAGAAGTGTGAACAGAAATCTGGTATCAGCTCCTTAAAGAGCAGAACTGCTTAATATTCTGGTGCTCCTGCAGTTTGATCTAATACTCAATGAATTGTAGGAATGACATAATATTAATTATGAACATATTTTACTTCATTATTTATGCTTCATCCAAAAGTTAATGTTTAAGAAACAAACCCCTCATGCTTAATTCTCTTTCAACTTTTTGCTAATTATCACAGCAGGAGGAATGCACATTTAAACCAACCCAGATGACTCCTACTGTTTGCAGCCTCTCAAACATGTGTTCTGTTTGTAAGCTGTACTTAAAGCAAGCATAAAGGTCATGTTCATATAAGTTCAGGATTCTAATACCAAATTATTGTATTAATTTTTATTTTGAATGACATTCTCTCTTTCATCTGGATTTAACTTCATTATAAATGAAGAGTGCACCTCCTGTCCCTAGAGAACTCGTTCTAACATCCTTCCCTGTGGAAGTACCTAACCAGAGTACCCTGTTCTGTATGGAATGGCTGAGTCCACAGGCACGTACTCAGGGACAGACCTGATGCTCCCCAGCCAGTGCAGTCCCTCACAGTTGGAATGGAATCCCTTCTCCAGGGAAAGCTCGATACTGAAGGCAGACTCATCAAGCTACTTGGAAATGCCCTGTGGAGGAGTCTCTGTCTCCAGTTTCCTTGGGAGGCTGTGAGATCAGCTTCCCAACTCCAGTTAATAAAGTACCCTCAATCTAGTCCTCTTTTTACTCATTGCTCCATCTGTAAACTGCTTACATCTGAGCACAAGGGCTCTGTGCCCTGCTGGAACCATCCATCTAGTGAATGTAGTTATTGATTTAGACCATAAGGTTATAAATCTGGCTGGAAACGGAGGCAAGTATTCATATAGACACCAGGGACATGGATATAATTCTTTTCCTAGCAGTCTTTAAGCTACTTACACCAAACCTTCCTCCTCTATTTTAAGAGCCAAAGTAAAAGGCCATAATTTTAGAGATGAACAACAAGGGCACACACACTATGGTATAATTCAGCCCATATTAACTCCTTTCTTTAGGGAACAAGAAAGCATCAAAGCAGTGACCTAGCAATATACAAACACGAGCAGCACCACATTATTTTAGCACAACTGTAGCACTTCTTAATTGGTAACTGGCTCATGGCTGAAACATTGATGTTTTTGTTCCCCCACTATTGTAAAATGTAACAAACCAGGATTTTGTTTCTTTTCTTCCCTCTTATAAATATTATCTCCACTTTTGGAATCAAGGAATTGATGGAATGGTATCTTTTCAGGGACATTATGTGAAAAAGTCTGTTTCATTCACAGGTATCTGAAAAAACAAGGATCAAAGGTTTACATTTTTTCCCTAAGTTAAAACAATTTTCCCCATAATTTTGAACAGTACAGTGACTTTTTTATGTTAAACTGCTTTCAAATAGTTGGCAGAGCCCTGTCCAAATAATGCACTTGGCTACTAAAGTATAATGGTTGACTACAATGACTACATCTAACACAAGGACAATCAATTCCAGAAGTGGCTGTGCTGCATCTGCATCCTTTCCAAAGAAGTGTCAAAAAGAATTCTTGGCTAATGTTTTCAAGAAACTTCTCAACTAAGCTGGGCTATCTCAGAGCTCAAGACAGAGTTTGTGAGGTATTTTCCCAAAGTTCAGCAAGTAACAGAGTTAAACAGAAACCCCACACTACTGTTTCCAGAGAGCATCCAGCTGTGAAGACAGAGATGAAGATGAAAAGAGAACAAACTCCTTCTAAGCAATTAAGCACAAAGAAAGCTCATGATATGGTCAGCCCTGCTGAATGGCAGTTTTGTAATACCACCAAAGTGTTTTGCAGCTATTCCCGTTGAAGTCCATGTACTAAATCTTTCGCTGATATTGATGCATGAGCATCATTTATAGATTTCTCCGGAAAATATGGGAGAATTCCATCAGCTGTTTAAGAAACATACTCTGGGGCTTTAATTTTACATTTTGACAGCAAAGATATATAAACACACATCTATAAAATAATATAAACATACACTGGACATTACCTTTAATGGTCCTTTTCTCTCTGTCTGCATCTAAATATATTTCTCTTAAAGCTTGTATCCAAGCTTCTTACTGTAAGTATTCATTTTATGAAAGAAACTGTAGACTTGCAGACAGATATTAATATTGATAAGCCCCTCAAGCTGCTGTTCTTTGTAAGCAACCAGCACAAACAGGCACACACAGAATGTCTCATCATTATGCTACAGATGTGCATTAGGGGAACACAAGAAAAGTCAAAAGCAGTATTTTCTTCTCCTACCACATAAATTATCAGTGTATCCCGATATTCTGAAAATTTATGCTAACCCCAGGATGCATCAAATAATCTTCATCTGCCCTAGTTAATAATTTGAAACTCCTGAACACATCAGCACCATGAATAGCAGCATTATTATTAACTATGCAGGGAGAAAAAACGATTACCCATGTATTTATTTTAATTCAATCCTTTTGTTTATATTCAAATCTTTCCATTTGAGCACAAGGAAACCACTTTCTAAACTCTGTGCCTTGGTAGGTAGTAGAACTGACCTGGGCAAAGACCAGTGTATGTCCTAAGGTACACACAGAAAAAACCTCATGTATTTTTGCCCTGTTCTTCCTAATAGAACATTCCTAGTAATATGCCACATGCACACAGAATCAGACAGATTTATTTTCAGAGTTACAGCTTTTCAGTTTTGCCTTGCTCATCTCTTCTGTTTGGTTTGGAAACAACTTTAGCTTGGAAAAGTTGAGTTTGTGAAAAAAATTGTGCCTCACTTGGAATAACCAATGGAAGCTACTGGGTTTAGTAGAAAATGGTCACCACAGAGACAAGATTCCCAACAAAAGACACAGCATTCAGTGGCTGTAAAAATGCCTGTTGCTGCTGAAGCAAGATCCACATCTACATATATTTTGTTGTCACAATAGCTAAGATCTAGAGATGATGCTGCAGGTGGAATAGCTTGGCTCCCCTCCCCTAGTTCAGTCACAGGAATTCCACTGTGGTTTAAAATTATCCAGTCTTCAAGCATGGAATTTATGGAAACAAGGATTTTAGCCCTAACAGTCTCCCCTCCAGTAGAACACACGAATTATGACACAAGATCTTTCTTAATCTGTCTTGGTCAGGTGGGAACTCTGCTGGTGGCTCAGGATCACAGAGCATAAAGGCTCCCTTTGGAGGGCAGGGCTGTAGGCACTGAGCTTTGAAAAGGGCAAAACCAGGTGCAATTACTACATCACCAATATCCTGGTATCAAATAGCAGCTCTCGGTCCAGGGTTACCCTCATTAAATTGGGTCACCCTACTCACGGCATCTGTGCCCACCCCATCTTGATTCTTATAGAAAGTCTGTCACTGCTTTCTCTCCTTCTTAGTCCAAGCAGAAGCAGGAAGAAAAGCTCTGGAGACAATTCCCTTCACGTGTAAGACATGAACACCCTACATGATTTGGCAACACTTTTACTTGTGGTATCATTCACTTTTTCTAGCGAGTTTCACTAAGTAAAATCAGCTTCAAACACTCTAGAGATATTTGCTTGCTGTAAAAAGCTCCTAGTCACCCACATTTATTCCAATTCTCTGCTGTTACTCTGGATGCATAATCATAAAGCACATACCCCCAATGTATGTTCCATTTCATCCTCTGCAGAACATGGTTATAAAGGTACATAAACACGGTTATATGTGGTTAAATATGGTTATATAAATAGGCTATAATTATCCATTATAAATCAACAGACAGTACTGCACACAGGAAAACATATTAAATTATCACAGGGGATGTATACTTGTTTTACACTTGAGTAATTACTACCATTTAATCCATGAAGAGCATAAGCAGAACTTGTTAAGTGAAAGCTGGGAACTGGTTTTCCAGCTCAGTGGGAAACAGAATACCATTTGAGGCAAACGAAAGAGGATCATTGTGTCTTGCAGGCAATTAAAAAAAAAATAGGGAAAAATGACACTGATAATCAAATCTATGTAATTGCCATAGTCTGACACAGCTAAAAGTGACACCATGCCCAAGCAGGTTAAAAAAAAAAAAAAAGTAGAAGTCTTTCATTGCCTATTCCAACAGCATCATCACTCAAAGCCTCATTTATTGGGAGTTAGGAACAAAGTAAGTCAAAGAAAGCAATAAGCTATGAGATATTTATTAAGGCTACATCCTAAAAGTGACAGAAACTATAAACTAAAGCAAGCTTTCATTTTTTTCCCCAAGCTATATTAATAATTGTATCAGGTGATTTCTTTTTTTGGAATGAACAGTGTACAAAGAAAATTTCAGACATTGGCAAAGCGAGACTGGGAAACAGAGAGTCTTGTTTGTTTACCAAGACAAAATATAAATCACCTTCAATTACTATCAAAATGGAATTAGCAATAAAAAATGCATAGTTGCAAGAGCATGGTCATGTTAATTATTAATCCAATAAACACTGACTGATCGCTACTTTGGAAAGCTGGTGCATTGCTAAAGCTCCCTCAGATCCACTTTGAGCGGGAGCAGGTCAGGGCTCATTTGAGCAGCTGAGCTGACAGATCTGACAAGTGGCAAATACCTGGCAGAGAGAGAAGTGGGGACAGACACTACAGTCAGAAGTGAATTTATGAACAATTTGTGAATAAAATGAAACAGAGAAAACAACATTTTTACCATTTTAAGATAAAATTTTACCATGACAGAAAAGGACACTGGTTTTCAATGGTGCTTACTGCTGCACTGACACCCATGAACAGAGCGGTCACTATAAAGAAAAGCTTCACTGTTTAGGATCTGGGAATCAGGTCACACTGACATGGGGAACCAGAGCTCTCTGCCAGGATGGCCCAGTGTCTGCCTGGGAGGCAACGGGAGCCTTCGTGGCCAGGGTCCTTGCAGCATCCTTTACATCTGGATTGTGAGAGACTACTCAGACAATTCTTCTGCTCAAATTTCACAATCCAGCTGGCCCATGATTCCACATAACCACTCCAGCACAGCAATAATCCACTGCCCTTATCTTAACTATATTTGACCATTTTCACACCTACAGTTTCTATACAGGAACTGTTCAAACAGGCACAGTTTCTATAGGCTAAATAGAAATATCTTCCCTACATTCAATTTGCGCTCTTCTGCAGCAGGAACACTCTAGGACACTTCACCAGGGCAATAATTTAAGTTCAAAAATTGGACTAGACACAGCAGGAGCTGGCAGGAGAATCTTGATTACCCACCAAAATTCCCACCTGGAAAGATCCTGAAGCCATCAGTCAAATACCTCCCTGGGAAGGTGACTGGGAGATCTGTCCAGCACCCAGTGCAAACTACTCCATTCTCTTCTCTCTGCAGCTCCTGCATCCCCTGGGTAACCACGGAGTGACTCCCATGCCCGAGCACAGGCACGGGCCTGTTAGCAGCTGCAACACTGTTAGAACTAGGGAACAAACCTCATTTCCTCGCAGCTCAAATCCCACAGCTCTTGCCACACTTACTGCCTCCAGCTCCTACTGAGTCCAGTCAGAGCCCTGGTGAAATGTAATTGTCTGAAAGCCTCAGAGAGACATCATTCAACAAGTTCTAGTTTGAAAAACAACTACTGTGAGAAGTAACCAGTCTCTTAAGCTACATGATAACGTGATAAGATGCAGATGCTTGCCACACTGTAAAAGAGCCTGATTCTTTACTCAAAACCAAAATAAACCACTTTAGAGAAGTAACTGGTGTTCTATCAGCTGCAGAATAAATACAAGTGGCTAATGCAAAGGAGATTATTTTGCTTGTACTGAGATCAAAGATGCATTTTAAAACTCAAAGTTCAACAGAGAGAAGTTAACAACAATGGTGATGAAAAAGAGGGTGATCATTCACAAAAGAAATTCTTCCTCTCTTCCTGCCAAATAGAATAATATAGAAAAAGTAATGCACTCAAGAAAAAAAGATTCAGCTTCTCAAAAAATCAAGAGTCTATATATAAAATCCAAAGAGCATGAATGGGTTCTTTCCAAAACGTTAATTAAAAAAAAAAAAAAGGAAGAAAAAAGGCATTTAATGGAATAGCTATGCACTCCAACCTGCCTCTCAAACTCCCTGGACCATTGAAGATAGATAAAATTATGTCACAAAATTGATCTCTTTTTTCTCTCTAGTAAAGCAAACACATGGTTTGGATATATTTCAATTGCTGAGAAAAAATCTTCAGCTATTTCAGTAGCAACTTGCTTTCCTCAAGGGTTATAGGCTAACACACGTAATATTTAATAGAAATGTTTGCAACCACACTCAAACAGATTCAAAACACTGAAAACGTTTCTTCTGGCTCTCAGATATTGATAGAAGGAAAAAATGCAGCTGACTGTAAATGAAGGGCCTGATATTGATCTCCTTTATCTATCAGAACTATAAACCCCTTGACAGAAAAAGAATTAATATGATTTATTTCAATAATAAAAAACATGGCCCCTAGAAGTTACTGAGTGTTCACAGAGCGCAAAGAACATCCAGAGTAGCTGGATGCAAAGAGCGTTACCCTCAAGGAGTCCTGATAACATTTAGATACAGACTAAGCCTTAAATTTGCATTTTTTGGTGTTTATTAGATGATATTACCAGCAGAATATAGCCTAATTGCATTGTACTGCATTTTAATTAAAGATATACAAATGCAAATTTTAAATGAAATTAATAATTATATAATAATTAGTATTCATCATGAAAATTTACTATTCTATTTAATCTGAAAAGTATTAAAAATGAAAAGCTATGAAGCCTTGCAGGGTAGAAATACCACAACAGCATTTTTAACTAATTCAGAGTTCTCATTCCTTAGCTCACTCTAAGAAATTCAAACATTGTTTTTCTAGCTTAATAAACTATGTATTTTTCTAATTTAGAGGGTTTAATACCAATATATTATTCAGATCCCAAATTCCTTTGCAACATATTTATCTTAAATGAAGGCTCTCCAGAGTACAGGACCATCATGCCATCATCAACAAAGGACAGTTACCAGTGACCAAAGGCCACATGCCAGACTCCAATGTGTTCAGTTCTCTGCAATTTTATCACTAAGAAAAAGGGGAATTCAGATCAGCTATATAATAAAAGGGATATTTCTTGAAAAAAAGAAAACAGAGAATTACACATTTAAAGTACAAGAAGCATGTAGTCTGTAATAACTCTGTAAATAGATCCCTTCCTGAGAAAGCTCATAATGTGTATATTTGAGTATTTTCAAGAGGATGTAGCACACTAAATTAAATAGGAAGATGCCATGTAATCAGTAAATGAAATATGTAAGACTAATTATTACAGACAATATACATGAAGAGGGCAATTAGCAATGGCAGTGATACCCAGCACAGCTAAAACACTTGTTTATTCAAAATTTTAAAAATTGTATTCTCAGTAATGAACATTTAAAATGAAGCCACTTCCTTATTTACATTGTCCCTGGATTCCAGTGAGGAGATGCTGTGTGTGAAGGCAAAAGGCCTTCAACACACACCCTGACAGCAAGCAAATTCCCTGAGGATGAAATAGATGGCTCTCTCCTGCACCTCTGGACTTTCTCAATATTAGTGAACAGTTAATGAATTTTTTTCATACTTCAGAAAGAAAATACATGACAAAATATAGAGAAAAAATCAGCATGCAGTTTTGAGTTTTCTAATCTATCCTATGATTCCCTTAAAAGACAGGAGGGTGCCTTTGGTGCATGTTAGTCAGAACAGAGTGAAGCAGACACAATGGCCCATCAGTGACACAGATCCTGATTGTGTTGTGGTACTTACAGCAACAGCTGTGTGATCAGGAAGTCTCTTTTTCACTTCCATAAATCCTCTTCTATGCTTGATTTAGTGCTTCAGTGATACTCATCATTTGTCCTGCCCCTGCTCGTCTGAGGCTGCGGTTGGATCTAGGGTCTCTTCTCAGCCACGCTCAGTTTAGCATGAGCAAAGGACCAGAACTGATCCTTCCCTTGCTTCCCTCCTTGCTCCCAGCCACACACGGGAAGCCACTTGCATCAGGCTCTGCTCTGATATTTCTGATATTTAAAGCAGCCCACACCTACTCTCTACAGAAAACTGCTTAGAGGCTTTTCACAAATGAACTTACTGAAGATATAAGCCTAATTTACATACAATTTGTACTACACTGAATTTCTCTCCCCTTTTTATCTCCCATTACCTTGGATAACTCAGAGATGACTAAGTAGTTCTACTGACAAGTGTATTAAATGTTTTGAACTTTTGTTATAAACAGGGTTCTTTTCCACTGTGAAAACAAAGAGTCTGAAATGCCTTTTGTAATGCTTTTGGTTTGATGGGTAACACTTGAACAATCTTTCCCATCTATGACCCCCAACAAATAGATAAGTCACAAGAGAAAGCTGCTATTTAGATTTAACACCTTTCCTAATAATCCACTAGATATTATGGGCATAGTTTAGAGAGAAGCATATAATTATTCAGCAGAGAAATGTGTTGTACTCTGGATATATGGAAAATTCCAAATAGCAAGGAATTACACCTGATGGTGTAAGCAAAGTTGTAACACCTCAAATATTATACTCCATATTTTACATACAGTGTGTCTTGTCAGGGAAAAGGACATAACCTATGCTCCTTTTATAATTTATACCAAGTTATCACCATTAAAGAGTAAAAGAGAAACAGATTCTCATACAGCCCTAAAATTTCAAAATACTTGAGGACACAGGGTTGCATTAGGGCCATAGCTGCCATCTATCAGTAGCTAAAGCCCTCTGGGTACAAGTGCATGAAAGGGTGGAAAGTGAAACTCCAAGTCAGTGGGGTAACTCATTGGTAAGTTTGTAGTCCATGCTGCTTGTTCCTTTTGCTACTGCTTTTACTAACACTGCAGAGCACTTGAGGCTATCACAAAGGAATACAAAGTCAACATTACTATTGAATGAAGACTGATGAACAAATTTTTAGAACATTAAATCATAACACCTAGTCTTGAGTAAAGTGTACTTGGGAGACCAAATGGATAAAGGCTTTGTCTGTGCTGGTTATTTTAAGCAAGAATAGCATGAAGATGTACAGAAAGAAGCAAGTTAGACAACAAAAATACTTAAACTAAAAATAATACTGAGAGTAGTTGGTCCATTTAGGAGTCCAAACAAAGCTACTTTTGAAATATTACCTATCTCATAGCACAATGAGCAACACAATATTATGGGACAGATGTAATGACCAAACCTTTCCTAACCTTTTATGCAGAATCGATACCACCATGTTTCTACTGTTCAGATCAATCAGGCATTTATCATTTTATCAAAAAGCAGTGCTTGCCCTTACATTCATGCTTCTGTCTTCACAACGCATATTCTGTGTTATACTCTTCTACTGAAAGCTCAGATCCTTGTTTTGGAAATCAAATCCATGCAAATTAAAGTGCAAGCAAATTCTTCATGTTCATTTGCAATCCACTACTCCTAGTGGGTAAACACCGATGCCGTTCGTCATACTGACCCAGTCCAGACAACACCCAGCTCCCAACCTGATAATCGGGGATCAGACTATCAAGCTGAATAAATTTGTCAGACTCATTTCAACTTGCACCAAGACTGTCGTGACAGTAAATGAACAATACTTATACAGCAGCAATTACCAATGTAACAGCAATAGTTATGCACAGGAGAACATGCAGAAGAAGAATAGTACACCCAGACACCTGCAGCTACTGGATGTTAAATAAACCTTCCCAAATTACTGAGAGTGTGGTGGTGGCAGAAATAAAAAATAAGGAAAAGCCTTACACCTACCTCCATGTTTGCTGTGACATAGATTTTTATGCTCCCAAAGAACTGGCCCATGTTACAACGTTCTGGGAAGAGGTGGTGTTCTGGTGAGCTCAGGTGATCTGGAACATTAATAAAGCAGTTCGAGGTTAGATTTTTATGTGCAAATTTCAAATTGCTGACTTATTCTCTGCATGCAACATCCAGCTTTGAAGATATTGGTATTGTAGTCAGTGCCTCTTTAAATTTCCATAGTTTTGAAGTAAAAAAGTGGTTTTGTCAAAAACACCACACCTAAAAACGTTTGTTGTTGTTGCTTTTAAAATCTGTGTAATGTTAGAATAACCATATTCTTCTGAAATAACTGTTGGGTTAAGGAGTATTCGAACAGCTTTTTCTGCATTTTAATTACATTAACATTTTCAAAGAAAAGTTAATTGTACAGGCTGGATGATTTTCAGTATTAAAATGAATCAATTCTCTGTTTTAATGCAAATAACTGGTATGCCTGTTTATCATTTATACAGTTATAAGCTAACAAATATCATACACACAGTGTGACATTGGTGAAATATGGACAGTAATTGTACCCGGGAAAGCAAAAGCTTCAACTTTCAATCAACCCAAGCCAATAAAACCTATCATCATAGATTCTAGGAAAAGCAGCCCAGTGTATTTTATTACAGAAAGGATATACCAAATCCTCAGAACTCTACTTCCTTTTTTTAAATAAGGAAACATAACAGAGTCCTGGTGGGCTGAGTAGTGCAAACCACTGAACATTTAAAGGAAACCAGACAATCTGTAAACAAACAAGCAGATGCTCTTAGCATAGCTTGGCAAGACTGTCCAACTTGCCTGAACTAGAAAGCCACTGTTGAAATACAACTAATTTTTTCCACTACAAATAAGACACGAGGAAATTTCTTTACACCAGAAAATGAATGAAAACATCAGCATAATTGAAATAATTCTTGTTAAAGGGATACCTTTGATTTATTTAAACAACAGATCACATCATTTGCAAAAAGATAGATGAGGAAACCCATGTAAAGATCTGGAAAAGATTTCAAATCTGATTTACAAGATCTTTTGAACAATTATGTTAATGTCTTACTTCACCCTCTCGGCAATATGAACAATGTCATGAATTCAAAAAACTAACTTTAAGTTTATATCTATATTTGAAGGTGAATGGCACCCAGACAGACTTCGTGCAAACATTTGGCAGTTTTAAGCAAGCCCCACATCTGCGTTAATGAGGCTACAAAGGAGACAGCATCGTCGGCTGCTGCACCCACACAGTCTGCTGTGAGTACAGTGGGAGTGACCTTGAAAATCATCAGCACTCACCAGAACAGCAGAGACAGCCCCTGCTGCAAAACTACGCTGGAGATATAAACAAATTGGCATAAAAGACTCTGTCTTTACAGAAGGAAAGGAATCTAGGGGTTGAGGCTCTGGGCTACCTCTGCGGTGGAAGCAGTCTGCATATGAGTAGAGATATGCTGCAGTGACAGAGAAGCTTTACTTATGCTTTTACTTAGCTGGTAGCAGCTGTAATTTGCAACTGTTCTTAACTGGAGGAAAGAATATGGGGAAGAGAGGTGATCTCTTATCAGAAGCCAATTCTGATTGTGTACCCAGCTTACATAATACTGCAGCAAGTGCCTGGGAAGCCCTGGAGAAAGTCTGATTAAAGATACCATGAGAATCCTAAAAGAACAAATTACTGACATGATCCATACTGAAAGACATATTGATTGCACAGAATGCAAATCAATAAATATGAGCCAGAGGTGAAGACTATAAAATGAGATCCTAACAATCCAGAGTAGAATTGTATGAATCAGGAGTAGCTGGAGGTTTGCTGTAATTGATTCGCAAGTTGACACAATTGCTAGGGAGGTGTCTTTACTTTTCAAAGACTAACTTGAAGGTTCTGTAAAGCCTCTTTGTGTAGAATCACAGTCCATGTACTGCTACTCTTATTATTAGGAGCTCTGTGAACTGTAGTAAAGGTTTTTCTATAGGAAAGACCATATAACTTGAGACTGCAGCACATTAAAAAGGCTCATCTTAAACTGATAAGTACTGTATCAAGAATCTTAGGGAGCTGAAACTTAAGTTCTCTGACATATCAGTTACTCTGATTTCACTTTTGGAACTTTTATCAGACACTAATATCCAGTAAGATCTCTTTGCTAGAATAAGGCCATGTGTTCTTTATCAAATACCATAATGAGGGCATTGAGAAATATTTGCTTTAAAGAATTTGATAAAGCAGTGTATTATCCAAACAGTTCACTGACAGAGAGAAGATAGAGAACATTAAAGGATCTGAATAGCAAAGCCAACACAAATTTGTACAGTAATAAAAAATAAATGGTGAAACAGCGACTTAATGTGACACAGAGATGAAAAGAAATCTTTTAATATCAAACATCTCTGTGAAAAATGCAAAATGCTCTGCCATTGTTCAGAACAGATGGAAGTTTGTATCAGTTTCCAGAGCAATTTATGAATCGTGGCATAAATTGCATCTGAAGTACAAGATGGTTACAAGACTTACAGGAGTAAAATGCTAATAGAAAATATAACCCATTTGTTTCACTAACCATGGAAGTATATGACAAATTATCATATTTACTAGGTCTACTAGCAAAAGAACATAGAATACTGATTGATGTACTCAGTTTATGGAGATATATTAAGAGAATTCCGAGCGGTTTGACAGGGCGTATGAATTAGTTTGCAGTTTATACTTTCTTCACCTTCTCATGGCTCTTTTGTTGCCCAGATTAATTTTGTTTCATATGCGAGTCCATCTCACGCATGCTTTATACTGAACTGATACACCAGAATTGCTTCACTGACTTATGGTGCCACTTCAATAACTGCTACATTCTGTTGATGACCTCCCAGTTCACATTCATTCTGCCTTAATACAGAGTATATTTTACCAACAGAAAATAAACATGCTTTCTGTAGGTCATTTGAAAGGATACTTTTGGAATCTAAAGCATGTCTCTTTCAAAAGATTGTTATCCCATTCTTAATTACATTTGTTTTGTTATAATAATTTCCAGATTAACTGTTGAAAAAAAAGTCTGTTCCAATGACAAGCTTTTTACAACAATAACAAACTAGAACTCCAGCTGAGTCAAAGACATAGGGAAAGACATTATGACGAGTGTCTATATGGTGATACAACATTGCAAATCCAGTTGGTCCCAGAACTGATTCCTTTCACACTGCACACCATTAGGAGGGAGCACCTCATGCTGTCTATAAGCCCCTGAACCTTAGCCTGAACATTTAAGCAAAATCTGGACAAGGTATTATGCCTTATCACAACCGAATGCAAGTTCCTTTGTGCTTATACAAATTCAAATGTACAATATTAAAAAGGAGCAGTAATCTATATTCTCAGAGCTGTCTATGTTCAGACATTCAACAGAGCAATTTCTGTCAAGTGCAGTTGTGGCAAGAGTAATCCTTTTGGATTTGAATTCAAAGACAGAGGATAGAATAATAATCTTACTTTGCATATTAAAATTTTTGCATTATCAGGTAAAGTAATGACTGGAAAATTAAAATTTAAAGTCACAATAAGGTTGACAAGAAAAAACATGGTTTCCAAAATTAGAGGAGTAGTTCTCTATTTGAGAACTACTCAGAGACAGATAAGGAACTATATCAAAGAGACAGCTGGCAATCCTTGAGTCCAGTGTGCTTATGCTTGTGCCAATAAATAGATCGAAGAGTAGGAGACACGGCACAGCCCCGTGTGCCCAGAGCCTTCGGGATGGCGTGGTGAGATTTATTAAATGGTATAAGGCCAGGACTGACCTGGGTGATGAATTGGAAAGAACAAGAGAAGATAATGAGCTGCTTTTGCTTGTTTCAGCAAAGCCATATTGATGTGTCCAAGCAAAATCAATGAAAGAGTGGCTGGGTGTTCTTGTCAGCAAAAGACAAATACCTATCTGTTGGGGTAAAATGATTTCAATTACATAATACATAAAACCCACTTAATTTGACATACTTCCTTTTATCCTTCATCAGTGCTAATCAACACTGATTTTCAGAAAAACTACTGTCTTTTCTCCACTGCTGCCACACTACAACATAACCTATGTATCACTTATTTACACATAGTAATTTGTTTTCTGTAAGCTTAAGGATTCACTACAGAATTCACTGGTGAAAACAGATTATTTAGTGCAAGGGAGGCGTCCTTCTTCAAATTCATAGTTCTAGGAAATTTTAATTTTCAAGAATAAACATCTATCTAAAAAAACCCCATCATTGATTTTAACACTTCTCCAAAATACATTGCAGAAAATATATTTTAAAACATTATTAATGGCTTATAAAAGGGTACTTGACTGCGTATCAAAGGGAAAGATTAGACTGTTTTAAACTGTTTTCTTTACAGCACAAGGAAAGTTAATAAAAAAGAGATCCGATACCATATTTGTACCACACATTTATGATTGAGAACATTGTTTCACTCACAAGGTTTCTGTATCTCAAGGAAAATAGGATTGCTAACCACAGAAATGTTGATTATATAATAAATACCTCGCCAAAATGTGCAGACAGTTGTTTTGATTTTAATAATTCACATGGCTGCTAACTCCTGCCCCTTTTTTCATCTGAGGGTTTCAGTCACTAGCAGGAAACAGCGACTCAGCAGTGCTGCCTTCCTGCTCTTAAGAAAAGTGTGCTCTTGATGTGAAGTGCCATAAGCTCCAGAGATAAGGGATGGGGGTCAACACTGGCCATGAAGGGTTCAGCACTCAGTATGAGAAAATGCAGTTAGAAACCCAATAGCTCATAAAAGACTTGAGATAACTGAACAAATGCCCTACTGTTTGTTCTGGATCCAGAAGACAGATTCATTTAGGGTCAAGACTTCCACTCGTATCTTCGGGGAGGTGTGCCCTACTGTGAGAAATCATTTCAGGGTTGACTAATGGACTAAATCAGGGAAATCTCCTGTGCCAACTCTTCCATAGTAATGCAATACTGTTACCCTCAATCAATAGGCACTCACAGCTGGGACAGATCTTTTTTCTTTTTAATATTAAATCCTAGTTTTTGCACTATAGTTAACCAGGTGTGTTACTAAGAAAGATGTCTCTGAAGGGGAAGATGTATCACTCTAGTGCTGATGCACACTTCAACAGGCAGCAAAACAAACCAAAAGGAAAAAACCCAAGCCTGTGGAAAAGCTGAAGTCACTCATAGTTAAAAGCACAGCTTCTATTCATTAAGATGGGATCCTGCAATTCTTATTGATCCAATATTGCCAATGTACTCTTCCTAATGAATCATTCCTAATTATTCCTAGTCAATCTGAATTTTGCTTGTGGAAAGCTAAGAAAATAGACTGAGCACAAGAAAGACTGCTCACTGTTCAATCAAAATGCATGCACCAATTTCATTAGAATTTCTTTCTCATTCAGAATTCCACCAGAGCCTTCAAACTTTATTCTGAATGAGTCACTGCTCACTCTATTACACAGAGGTGCCCTGAAGCCTCCTCATGCCTTCCAGACTACATAGGGATTTTCTGCTGCTCTTAGCAAATGCTCTGTGGCTGCATTTCTATTCTTTTGAAAACCTCCAGCTCTATCTTTGAGTGACTGGTAGCTGGTTCTTTTGCACAGCTCCATAATCCAGTATAGCAGAAACTTTGCTGGTCTTGCATTTCTTTATTTCCTCCGGCAAGTCTACAGAGCAGGACAAAGTGCAGGGTTCCCATTCATTCCTCTCTTATGTGTGAATGCTAACTTGACAAACACTGGCACAAACACATCTAGTAATGATGGAGGAAGACAGGTGGCATTTAATCCATCACTCATATTCTTCAATGAGGTGACACATAAAACTGATTAATTAGGCAGAAGTGTTCCAATTCATTTGGCCAAATTTTTGCTCTAAGACACGAAAGGGCAAAATCGCATTTTGAATGATGAATTTAAACATTCTAAAGCCAGTTAGTGTTCAACAGTGCATGCAGATTGCATACACATGAAATACAACACTAATCCCTGGCAGGACACTGTGCTGGACACGTGGAACACAAGTCCCAACACTGTGCCAGTTTTACCAGAGGGCCTGTTCAGTGTCATGGAATGCCACAGCCCACCCTGCTGAAGTTCCTTTACTCCCAGTCAGGATTGCACAGAGCGGCTGGGAAACAGCAGGGCACAGCAGCACAGAACACACTAAGTCCTTCTATTTCTGTTTTATCGCCCAATGATCATATTATATAACAAGAGATTATATCAACAAAAGATTTGATAGACATAAAATGCTACTGTAATTACTGATGCTTTCAAACATTTCAGATGATGGTTTCATACTTAAATTTCAAAAGAGTGAACGTAAAGCCAAATAAGATGATTTTTTTCCTTCCATCAGCTTTTATAAAGAAGACTTAAATCTTAGATTGAATTTGAAGGTTCTTGTCTCTTCAAAGCATATAAATCCTACTAAATTTTGATAGTGCAACTTTGTAGGACATAAGGACTGTAAGACAGCAATTTATAGCTGCATATTAGAAACCTCTGCTTCACAACAGAAGCCTATTTTGGTACAAAACTGCAAAGTAATTTATTAGTTTTCAACACATACTAAAATTACACATTTGAATTCTAAATCCTTTAGTACCCAAATGCTTCAGAAATGGCAGTTATGGGACTGTTTCTTAAGATACAACAGCTTATTTCTTCTGCAGAGTTTTGAGTTTGAAAAGACTTTTCCACAAAAAGAAAGTAACAACATAAAAGGTATCACTATGTAAGAGACTTGCTGCCCATACATTTCTTCTCCCTCTTTCTCCTCTCCCAGCCTTAGTACGATTCTGTAGGCAGGAAAATTTTACCTCATGATGGCAAATCAGTTAATATAATTTCCCATGGAGAGCTGCATTATTTTTTACCTAAAACACTGAGTAAGGAAGCATCTTTTCTTTGCTTACTTGAAGCTGCAGTAAATACACTAGAACACCCCTGTGCAGTGCTTATTTTTGGGCGGGGTTCTGCGTGCTATGGATCAATCTCCTGGTGCATTCCTGGCTTTTGAATATGGCTGCTGTGCTCCCAGCAATGGAGGGAACATTCCCATGGGAGCAGGACAAATATGCACTGGGAAAGAACATATCAAAAGGAAACGCCTGTTTAGGAACATCACTGTTATGATTTTATTCTACTTACTACTCAGGTTGCAAACCAGATAAATCAAATCAGCAGAAATCCTGTTCAGCCATATTATTTGTGAAATACACTGAGCCAGATAACCAACTCCACATTTCCCTTAAGTATTAAAGGTTTCATAAGCTGACAAGTACATTTCTATATATTGCTATTAGTACCAGTTTGCAAAGGCAAGTTGACATCTTGATATTAAAATCAGAAGATGCAACTGCACTGATAGAAAACATTCCAAGCAGCATCAGAACTGAATAATGAAAAAGATGTGTACATAAATCATCTCAAAGAGTAAGATGTCACCTGAACCAAGATGTCTAAAATACTGAGGGATTTTTTTCTCTGTCAGCTCCTTACATCATGGATGAATATGCAATTTCACATCAGAGGTAAGCAAAATATCATAGTGGAGTTTTCTCCTAAACAGTGACACCAAGGTCAATATTATGTGTTCATCAAGTTAGCCTTCTTAGGGAAAATAGCAATTAATACCTTAAGCTCATTAGGTGCACAGAGTGCCTGTATTTCTGGTGAATGAGACGTAAAATCCCCACACAAGACAGAAATCAGTGAGAACTTGGTAGAGATTTATACACATACAGATCCCATAAGGACACATGGCCTGAATCTGGATGATTCTTTTAAAGTTTTGCTATGGTTATTACTTAATATTCTAAGGAGCTTCTGCTATTCCAGTGATTACAAACTCATGCATCTATTAAAAGTCATTGAACATGTCATAACCTCAAGTATCTTTAGTCTCACACTATATGCTATTCCTCCCTTTTTACAAGTGGAAAGCTGCAGTGCACAGTAATTCTGCAGTGGAGATTTGGTCATCAGCCTAAAAAGTTTAATGTAAGCCTTACCATACATTTTCTCTGTTAACGTACTTTGGATATTTAAAATATGCCGGCAACTTGAATCAATTTAAACATGGGCAACCCAAAATACAGAGTTTTTGCAGTCTGAACACCAGATGTATTTGGACACCTTTTTGTTGCATTTGAGTCTTATATACTTAACAGTGATGAAGCACTGAATCCCAAAGTAGACTCTAACTACTGAAATAGGATTTTATTTAATTGTATCAAAAAGAGTTTAATTTCTCTTTATTTCTCTTCATATACACTTGAAAGAAACATATATGACTACACAAATTCTGGAAGTATTTTCATGGTAGCCATGTAAATGTACAGTGAAGTTTCTGTCCTTCCTTTTGTCAATTCTCACCCCCACTGCCCCAAGTGAACACCAGGCCAAATGCATTTTGGATTTAGATGATAAAGGAACTTAAACTCTACAGAAGAACTACCTAGAATTCTCTTGGTCAGACTTTCTGCAGGAGACACCTCTAATAAGGGCAAACAGTCTCCTGGAGTGCATCAATACTACAAGATGACAGAACTGTGAGCTGGGCAGAAAGGTGAGAGTGCCCCTGGCTATGACATTTGTCATTAGCTGCTGCAAGGAGATTGTGATGTGGGCACAATGCATCAGATGCTCAGCTCTACTTCAACTGTGAAAATGGCAAACAAAATCAGTAACACCAGAACATACTGTTTTAGCAAAACTACACTGCCAAATTAGGAATGACTGATTAGTCAGATTGTACTCAGCCTGGTGAGGCATGTGTTACAGAACTATACAGAAAGCTTTTATACAACTGTCTCATAACAGCTCTTACTCTGAAATGCAACAAGCTACAATTTAAAAAAAAAATTCTTGTTTATTCTTGGCACAGCAACACTGCAACCTGTCTTTGCTGAAGACAGACTGCCGGTAATTATTTTACAAAACTTCCATACATGCCATCTGTCAATAACTCTCCAGAGACTCTCATTTATTTCCAAGATTTCCAGCTATATCTGAGTCATTAATTAAAATGAGGTATTAAAGAAAACCATTGAAGGAACACTTGCCTTTAATACAGCCTGCCTTGGAACAGATGAACTTCAAAATTTCCCAGTTTTATTACATTTTCCCATATGAAAGCTCCAGATAGAGTCTTAAGCCCTAACTATGAAAACATGCAAGGTCTAATTTTTTATTTCTTTTACCTGCCTATATAAAAACCTTCCAAAGGATGAATGACAGAAGACAAGTTGTATAGGTAGCACTGCAACAGCCTGTGAGTGAAACAAGGTAACAATGGGCACATGTAATTAAACAAGCTGACTATAGAGGCTACAAATGGACTGAATGCTAGATTGATCTGCTACCTGAGAGATGTGCCACTGGTTGTGCCACGTGTCGGCTCCTAATGCCTTTACTGCTGCAGCATTTGTTTCAACTTGCTTTACTGAAAATCTGTGCAAAGGAGACCCAAACTCACCATGCCAGCCTCTGCATGGACAGCAAGGCAGACATCCATTGCACTGCAGAAACCATACAGTTTTACAAATTATATAACCAGTTATGAAGGCAAAGACAACAAACTAAAATCTCAGTCTTGTCTCTGCGGATACACATTTTCAGCAGCTTCACTGTAGCACTTATAAAAATCAAGACATCAAAGTCACACAGCAACTCACTTGCACAGCTGCAGGAAGAACCTAGAGCTGGTACAGTCTCTGCCCAGTGCATTGCCACAGGATCATGTCCCTTATGTGGGACACCAAGCTTGTCACCAGCAGAAAGGCTGTACAGCAATAGCTACAGTACAGCACAAACATTACAGGTGTGCTGGAGTGAGGGATCAGGCCCTTAGTACACGTTATTCTGAGATGTAAAAATATTTTATCAATAACTTTCCATATACATTCTCCTCTAGATGTTTAACCAGCTTTAGTTTGTGAGTGGTAACAACCATTTTTAACAATTTCCTGAATTTAGATCTTTCATTTCTAATAGTTTAAGACTCACCAACTGCTAGGTTAACACCTGAAAACACCCAATTATTTCTCACTGAAAAAAAGAGATGACAGACTCAGGAAGGGACACAGACAGCAAATTATATCACTAATAATGGACATTATTAAATTTTTGTTTGTCTGCAATTTCAATGTGAAATTAAAGGACTAAGGGATCTTACCAGAACACATCAAAAGACAAAAAGTCAGTACCTTATGGAAGAAGAGTACCTAATTCAAGATAATGGTACTAAAGCAGCTCTTTGGCAGTTTTCATTCTCTAGGAAAATTGCCTTCCTTTCATGATGCTGTAGGACCTCATCAGCTAATATTGCTCATTTGCATTTTAATTTTTTGAGGAATGCCTTCCCCAAACCAAACACCAGAGTTCCTCTTCCTACAACAGGAGTGAAAGGCCTTCATGTCAGAAGACATAAATGATACTGATGTCTCATTTATGTAAACTACAGGGAATTCAGCGGAAGTGTTGAGCAGCACTGCACATTGGGATATGGAGGAATGACACGGGTAGAAGAACAGATTCTTGGGTATATTTTTACTGTATGGTGCAATACTGAAGCAAGAACATCATGGTTTTTGTGTATAAGGGGTAAATTCTGCCCATCAGTTTCCTGTCTTGCTGAAAATGAGGACACAATCTACACTTCCCCAGAGATTAAACTGTAAGGATTAGGACTGATTATCTATCCTACTGCATGTTTCCTATGTCTAACTGTTTTGTTCTCTGGAACTATTCTAAACTCATACTGTATTTAGAAACACACACAATACCCTGTTCCCTGCTGACTGGCATGGGCCCCCAAAGCCTCTTATTCTGGACTCTCCAAGACTTGCTGCCATGCTTTTGCAGCTACCCGTATTTTTTTCTGTACATAACGCTTGCATAAAACAGAGGATAATTTCATGCTTCCTTATGATTCATATTTAACATACGTCTGATATTCATCTTGGCATCTTTATGATGCTGCTGCAGCAGGTTTTATACCCAGCTTTTATCAAATATTCTCATCTAATTGTAAATGCCTGCATGAGTCATGTAGCTGGCTATAGCTGTTGTCAGCGAGTCCCAGTCTCTGCCAAGTCCCTTCATGCTGGGGTTGGACAGTGCACATTTACAGCCACACTCACAGTGGCACCCGTGTGACTCGCGCAGCTGAGCCGCAGCTTCGGAATTCTCCGGTCATTTCAGATGCTATGCTGGATGTTCTCGAGCTTTGAGTTCTTTTTTCAGACTCCACCAGTGTGGGTTTCTCTTGTGGCCAGCACTGCACCATGTTATTTGTTGTATATTCTGAACAACATGCTTTTAAATTATAAACACATTAGGAAATTGCTACTGGCACACAAGGTGTGTGTTAAGTTACAGAAGGTTGGCGTGTCTGCCTCCATCATGAGGTCTGAGTTGATATTATTACCCCTAATAAAAGCAGTTCTGAAGAAACACATCTCCAAATCTTCTTCTCCTCTCCCTCCTTTTTTAAGCTGCTCTCCCAGGTCATAGATTATATTTTCATTTCAATGTGCTACCAGAGTGATTGAATTTCTCCAGCAACAAAAGTAGGAAAGCTGTTTCAAAAGTTTACATAACTGCAGCTTCTAATCTAGTAATAACTCCTTCAAGGCAAAACAAACTCCCTTAGAGCTACAAACAAGTGTTTTTAACCTCTTCCAAACACACGAATGACAAGGAAAAAGCATTTATCTCTTCAATAATTGGAGCTCATCATCTGTATCTCAAGGAACTGTTTGCAAAAATAATTTATGTGCAAGTGTTTAACCCAGATTGATTACATTGCCAAGTAGTATGTCAACTACTTGAGAAATGTAATTTACAGTCTTACAATAGATACTTTACTAAATTTTGCATTCATCTGTCACAGCTGTGTTCAGTGATTTGACCCTGATTAAAATTCAGACAGTTTCTTTCTGTGGCAATTCTTTTTGATATCTCATTCATCTCCACAATTTCAATAAAACTGGGAATAAAATAGGAACATTCTGGCCTCTATTTACTGTATATATTACCAGCTGTCTGCAGATCCTTACTGTAACAGTACAGCACAAGTGGCTGACTTTCTTAGATCCTCCTCCTGAGCCTTTCAGGTATGAGACAAAGAAATCAGCAATATCCCCCTCTTCCCCTTGCAAGACCACATGGAGCGTTACAGACAAAAGAAATCAAAAGCTTTAAAATTCTGTAACATGGAAAGTAATCTTCTAACCATACTGTGAGCCAAGACTGAAGAATGACTCATGAAGTAGTCTAGAATAACTAGAAAGTTGTTTCCACAACCCGTGTAAGCAGTGATGTTCTGACTGAACCACAAGGAAAATGGGAATGTAAGGATGTTCTCATGTAACCAGGTGTGCTGGGGTTGTCTGACTGGCTCCTGCATCAGCTGTCTTTGGTTTGTTTGCTCAGGAAAACAATGACCCTTCTGGTTACAACCACCTAGGAAACTGAAATAGGAAGGAGGTTGAACCAACCTTCCCTCACGTGAGAACTTACAGAATCTGTTGAATTACTAGAACAGTTTATTTCAGTGACCGGATGGTATTTGGGAGAAACACAGAGAAATAGGTGGAAAATTTTTGGCAATTGTCAGACTGCACAGAAAGAGTAAAAGATGATTATATAAATCAATGGTTGTGTATGGGAAAATAAATAAATCAACCAACTCTGAGTAAGAAACTGAGAGCAACTGGAAACTGGCCTTGAAGAGGGTATTACTACTTCTACTGCCAAAGGCCAAACTTGTTAGGCACAGAGCTTACTAATGCAAGAAACAAATCCAGCATGGGTCCTTCAGTAAAAAGAAATGATAGCAAAGACATTTTCCCTTGATGATGGGACAACCTTTATGTTAGAAAAAAGGGAACTTTATACAAAAACCTGTATTTGACTAAAACTCCTCCATATCAAGCTATTAATATGCCTCCATTTGCTGTCAGTATAACAAACTGAAAACATGACAAACCCAATCAAATGGTAACAAATACAGCAACAAGGCCACAGGCCAGAAGGCTCAGATATTTTACAAGCACAATGTGGTACGTGAATGGCAGTTTAAGAATTTCCATGTCAGTAAATGCCTTTCCAGACTCTTAGGCAAAGGATATGACAGACACCATTACAGAGAAATTTTGTTGTCATTTAACACGATTCTCAGTTGCTGCATTTTCCCATCATAGCAGAAATATTAGTGGAGCCCAACTAAGGTACAAATAACAGCAGTACCAAGGAAACGCATGGCACATGCTGATGTTTGGACGAAAAATCCAGCTAGATTTATATTGAAGTATTGTCAGCTCAAACACTTCCATGTCATAACAAATTATTATAGAAACTGTAGAAAATGTTTAAATCAGAAGCTATGGCCTCAAAATAATTCTTTTTCTTACAGAGTAACTCTTGAATCTTTAGAAACATTATGTTATTCTATTATAGTTTCACTAAGAGGAAATTGGTTAAAAAAAATCCCCCAAAATATTTCAGTAACTCAGGAAGTCTTTTTTTCAAATTTTATATTCTCTTTGAATGCAGAGAACAGGGATAGTGATTTTGGGTACAGCCAGCCATATGGCATCCATACATACTTTAACTTGAGATTTGTCTTTTTTTGCAAGTGCACTATACAGCACTGAATGTTACACAAGCTGTGTAGCAACCAACATTAAATGTTATACAAACTGTGTGGCAACCAAAAAGTACAGCACAGCTCACAGTCAGTAATCACCCACCAGCTGCTGCTTGAAGTAAAAGGCATCCATGTGAATCTAGAGAAGGCTTACTGAGGAAAAGTTAGCCATCATTCCCTGGGAGGTTTTTTTTTCTTTAACATGAAAACACAACGCATCTCTTCAAATGAAATATTTTTCAGTGAACAGGTTTCCTTTCTGAATTCTGCTCAATGCCTGTCAAAAGACATGGCTAGTGACAGTAATGCAAACAAAACTCTGACCCCTGAAAAGAATTAGGCACACACAGATGGGATGTCAAGGAAATAAAAGGATTTCAGACCTACAGCACTGGCCTCTGTCTTCCTCCTTGAAAAAGCATTTAGGCCACTAACAGCTACCGGATAACTCCTGCCTATAGCTCTATTCTTGGGCTAGAACAGACAAATCTAGAGAGATTAGCCTAGAAACACATGCAGAGGAGTGAAGGAGAATTCTTGCCAAATGCAGGAACAGAATCTAAGATCAGAACAATTCCCTCTAGGTATTGGCAGGTGCTTTCCCCCAAAGCTTATTTCTAATTTCCAGTGTTTTTTCCAGTTACAGCCAAGAAAAACTGTCTCCACATGAAGACAGGGAAGGAATCAAGACTGTCCACTTCTGGAGATAACCCTTTAGATTTCCTTCAATATGCCTCCTTGAAGATCAGAGTGATTCAGCAATAATGAGATGGCACTTACGAATTCTGTAAAATTCCTTTTTCCTTTCTCTCCCTAAAGAAGAGAGAGAATTCATTATTACCTTTCAAAATTTCTCAAGTTTCCTGTATGTTAATCCAGGGGACGCAACACCTGAAGACCTGGCTGTACTTTGCAGATCCAAGTTACTTTTCCATTACAGCCAAACAAGAGATATATGAAAAGTAATTGCTCATCTTGGGTTCAAATGCATGTGTAGGAGTCAAATGAGATGACAACAGATTTAGGACACTGGTCCATTTAAATATAGTACAAAATGTCACAGTCAAAACAGAAAAGTAGTTTTGATTTCCTACAACTGAGTTTCTTTTTCAGTAAAATAATGATAATGAAACAATCCTTACTATAAATGAAGCATAGAACCTGAAGGTCTCATTTGGGCAAACTGTATATACTCATCATTTATCAATATTTATTTTCTTCCAGTTTATCACTCTGCATAACAAGCTTTTACTCCATTACTCCTGGACTCATTTTCAATAAATCAAACAATAACAAAATACTCAAATAACTCGATGAAAATACAATCTGAGCAAATTAGTTTTCCTTTTCCTTTCATGTAATTACTTAGGATCAGACGCTGATATTTCACCTCCTTGAGAATGAACGTGAATTTCTTAACAAAGTCAACTACACTATAAACAACAAATTCATGCATTTCAAAGGCTTTGTTAAAGACAGAGAGCAGTGGCCAAGAACACAGCTGTAACACTGCCCTGACAGAATGACTATCAAAAGGAAACAGAATTCCAGTAAAGAGTATGAGATAATTTGTCTCTTCTGAATTTGTTCCAGTACTTGGATTCAGAACAATTAGTTTCAATCAGTTACTGAAGACCAGAACAAATTACAGAAGGCAACTAAAATGACAAAAAGCTAGATAATAAAATTCTTCGCCTGAGCAGATGTTAAAAAACCTAAGTAAAAAAGGTACGTTGCTTTAGTCTAACAGTATCCCTAGATAAATATACCAAACTAACCTGCCCATGCACCTTCTGGACAAACATCTAGGGAAAGGTCAAAATTATACATAATTTCCAAATGCATTAGAGCTGATGATCAAAACATTTTCAGTTGCTGTTGTTTTCCTTTTACTAAGGTGTTCCAAATCACAAACTGCTGGTTTTGGCAGCAGTTCTGGAACACAGAAGAAATTTGCAGTGTAGATGTACCAGCTGTAGATCTATTATAGCACCAGAAGAAGGATTTGGTCATTTGGGTATTTCAATTCTTTTGAGCTTACACAATTTTTACTTTTGAGCCCTTATATCCTACCTCATTGGACATAAAGTTTACAAGCTTTAACATACAGTTTTACTCATGGGATTTGAACATATAAAATGCAGGATGCATTCTCATAAAACTAAAACAATAGCACCAAGTGTGCAGCTGTCAGATGAGATGTTACTGACCACTGCAGAGAAGTGGAGAGCTCCAAGGTAAGGATAGAAAGTGAACCTGTACCAGCAATAACCAGAGGCATGACAAGCAGTGAAGGCTGAGTGCTGCATGCAGGAGTTCTCTGCTTTCTGTCTCCCCACCACTGTCCACCCATCCGTGATACAGCTCCATTCCAGAACCTAGGTCAGGCTGCCTTGTGACTTGGTGTACTCTAAAAGCAGCACCATGAATCCACTGACACCTCACTGATGTAAGTTTGATTTGCCCTGATCAGTAAGTTAATAAGTTACCACTGCCCATTTTTGCCTTCTACACTTCCCCAGTGAGAACACAGCATTGTCATAAGCTGAAGTTCAGTGGGAGTTCAACAATATTCATCTCAAAGGCACCTAATAACCCTTGCTGCCAAAAGCATCCATTAGGTGCGAGTTTGACACAGCCTGCCGTCTTCCCATCTTATTACTAACTGCAGTGGTTGACAGGCAAAGGAAGGCTGGAATAATCTAAAGGATAAGTATCTTTACTGAAAGGTTTGACAAAGTTTAGTGATCTTGATATCATAATCAGTGCTCTTAAAATTCTTTCCTAGCTAAAACATTCATCAGCATGTGAATTGGTTTCAAAAATTATTAGACAGGAGGGAAACTGTTCCATTACAAACCTGCCAGAAGATTTACATTTTGCACAATATCTATAGCAGTATTAAAATAAAAAAAAAAAGGACAAAAAGAAAAGGTCAGAAGGATACAAAAAAAAAAAGGCTTCATCTTTTGAATAATCTGTAGGGGAAAACTGCATCTAATTAAACTGCAAAACTGAAACACAAACCCTGTTATTTTTAAAAAAGAGATAAACTTGGAAATAGTCTGAAGAAAAAAGTGAATTTTTGGCTGCATCCCTCAGTTATAATTCTTGCTGGCACTTGCAAACTTAATTCTGCAGCTACTTTAAACAAAAATGTAGGCAGAGGTAACTCATGGAATAACTTGTAGAAAAGGACAACTGGTACCTGCTACTTCTTTTGTGCTCCTACTTCTTAACAGGCAAGAGTCAGGAAAAGAACTGTACTGCCACCTTCAAAAGCTGTTTCTGAAGGAAAGCTCTTCATCACACCAGGAAGCTCAGCTCAGAATCTCTGCAATGTAATCTAGTTTCCACCAAAACTTCAGCCAGGAAAATACCTTTCTCTTTCATATTCCAATTACAGCTTTTCTCTGAACCAGCTGAGTAGGACCATAGCTTAAAGGAGCTGAAATCTTTTCTCACTGGAATGCAACAGAAAGATAAACCATTTCAAGAAAACCTTCTTCCATATATTACCTTGGCCAAGAACAAAGGCACCCTGGAACAAAAAAACCTGAGCAGAGAAGGCAAGGCATAGCAAATAAAACAAGGACAGGTTCCCTAGTGCAAACATTTAGAAACAACTCTTTTCTTGTTACAGTACTTGCAAATACTTCAGGGAAGCAAATTTTAAAAGACAGAAATATCATCCCAATATGTCATTAACTGTGAGAAAGTCCAGATCTTAAAGCAGACACAAAGTGCCTGAGTTAGGTGGCTAAGTAGCACTGGAATACACAGGTCTCTTCATGGAGCAGGCTCCAGCTTTTCACTTACTTCTAACAGAAAAAGAGTGAAGAGACCCCTTGGCTTTCAAACATCTCTTAGATTTATTCTGCCATTTGTGGGCTGGAACAAGGCAAATACCCTCTTAAATATTTCTCTTCAAAGGACAAGTGATCCATAGCAGGATCAATTAGCGCTATAAGACTATAAGGTCTCTTCTGAAATTATAGGACACACTCAGAACTGGAAGATTTGCAGATGAGAATACAGCACACTTATCCCTTCCTTCTTATATCAGAGGCAGTCCTGACATAACATTTGCTTTTGCTATTTATGAACCACAGAGGAATAAATGAGATTACACCATTTGTTAATTCTGTTGACTCATCCAGAATGGGAAGGTTATTACATTAATTTGGATTTACATCAACTAATACCAGTTTGCCCCAGCCCACTTTCATCAGTATACCAAATGATAATGACTGGTTTTAAAGCATACAAATACACTCTATTTTCAGTTTGATTCTATTATACTGAAACTAATGGCAGTAGCAGGTCTAAACACATTCTTATTGCAGGTTTTCTATGGTTTGTCAAACACTGATTACATTTTGGAGAAAGACAAAGCATCAGCATCTTCCCTCACACATCATATTCGTGCTTATTTGCCTACCTACTCCCACTATCAAAAAAAACAACCAAAACCTAATTGCCCTCAGAATTTCATTCACAAAGAAAGAGAAAAAACCCTCTCACAGCAGCAGTTCTATTAGGCACTCTTGGACAAAGAGGACAAACAGCAGTGAAGTCCCAGGGCTGTGTTTTAAAGGAAGACAGCATTCACAGAGAGTGACTCTCCAGGGGCAGGGCCTGTGCTACACAAATTTGGCCCAGCTTAGAGCAGTGTGCCTGGCACGTTCAGCTTGCAAAGCTTCTGCAGCAGTTCTTCAAAATAGCAGCCTGTAAGTGCCAGTTTCTTACTGCTTAAGAAAACCCCCCACAGTATTTCACTAACTGCTTTACAATCCTAATCATCTACATTTATGCAATCAGTACAAGCCTCATAAAGAATTTATGTGCATGTGCACGCACATACGCAAAGCCCCACCCACACCAAATTCATCCATATTCCTGGATAGACACCGTGCTGGAAGCAGCTTTGAGGCTAACAGCTTCTTTATTGCTCAGAGTCTCTGACATAATTTGACATACAGCCAAAAGGCTCAAGCATTTTGCTGAAGAGGAGTTTGTACAAGTAGATAGTTAATATATATACCATGGGTTAATGACCTTTCTGGACTTGTTGATTTTTAAATAATTTTTCCCCCTTCTTGCATAGTAGCCTTCAGTTGCAGAGATGTAGGAATTAATGAACCTTTAAAAAGAAGGGAATAGTTTTAAGAACTGTGTTTATCACTCAGATAATTTCTCTGAGCACATGGTTGTGAGGTTTCATAATGACCACTTCTCAATATTCCTAGTGATGTTTGTTCAATCTACAGTACCACCTATTTTCTTCAGCTGCCATGGAACTCCTAAAGTCAAGCCACATTGCTCCCTTCTCATGCACTATCAGAAGCAATAAAGATTTACAGATCAAATTATGATCTCTGTAACATCTCAGCAGTTCATTATCAATGAAGACGTTGCACCAGTGTAACAGGGCAGGAGTATAAAATTCTCTCACTGATAAAGCCATATTTAAACTCAGCTGTACTGGTTTTTTGACCAAAAATAATATGAAGATATATTAGGAAAAAAACTAAACAGAGCCTTTGAACTACCCAGGGAATATTCCTTGCACTCAACATGATGAAAAGGGTCATGGAGGGATTACGCAGAACTGGACACAAAGGAGTCAGTGCAGAGACAGTTCAGGCAAAGGGCAGCATAGCAAACTAAAAGAGGGAAATGGGGGAAGCCCCAACAGGAGTCAGAGGCTAATTCCACACAGTGGTGTATCATCCCTTCTTGTTCCAGTGCTTTCTCCAGTCATAGCTGACTCTGTAACTTCAGTTTAGGATCCAGATTTTATGTTGTCTCCTTGCATGGTGTTCACTGACACACTGGGATGCATTAGGAGGAGGTATTAAGTCATCTCTGCATGTGACAGATGTGCACCTTTACATTTACAAATATTTCCAGAAAGAGTATCTTAATACAATTCTAGATCAACTTTACAAAGTTAATAACATTTCACCATTTCTATACCTGCAAATTGGTAGAGTTGATTTGGAAGTTTCTGAAGACCACTTAGAATAGTTACCTTAATTTAAAAGCTGTTTATCTCTTGAGTCTTAATTATGTTTTATTTACGCACAATTAAGCACAGCATTTATGTTTGGAAATTGAATTTTATTTACAATAAAAAATTCTATAGGTGTTAAGAACTGGGACTGATTTTAAGATGCAAATGTTGAAGCCAACTCATTGATCCCAGCACTACATAGATGTTTAACTGGCTTCCTTTACAGACGTTACTCAATCTGTTCAACTGCTTAGCAATGTTAAATGACAGCAATTGACTTGTGTGGAAAACATCATTTACAAAGATACCAGTAGAAACAAGTTTTTCTTCATGTACAAAACCTCAAATTTAAAAAATGCCTGAAAACAGCTCAGAGAGATTATCTGGGGATACCTAGTCAGAATGTCTCTCTGATTCTGTTTATGACACAGTACTTCTATTGGTACGATGTTTTGCTTATTCAAACAATGAAATGAAAAGCAAATCTATTGTAACAGCAATTTATTATAAAATGTGTCCAGAGCACTATTCAGAAAGAAGAATTTTACTATAATTATTCCTATGGAATTTAAGCAAAATAAGCAGAAGGGGTATTATCTAGTAAAATATCAGTTCACATGTAGGAAATATAACAGGACCACATCTCACCGAATTTCCAGCTTCAGAAAATATAAGGTTTATATTCATCACTTCCCTTGTGGTTAACTGATATTGCAACATTCACATGCCTAATATTAAAATTATGACATTGTGAAAATACATTATTTTTGCAAAATTTACTATGTTATTTGAAAATCAGGTCTACTTTTGTACTAAATGAATGTAAACGATTCTTATTTATCCAAGGCATGATACAGGTACAAAATCATCATGTGTATATACAAGCCTGGCTGACAGATCCTTATAACCCTCTTTCCTGGTAGGGCACAAACTGCATATTTACAGAAATACCCACCCTGAAACCCTCATAACTGTACAGATTAATCCTTTCATAGTGTTAAAAAGACCTCGCCATTGGTGATGTTAAATAAAATTTTCTGTGCCTAATTCTTGTCTCTTCAATCAATACAGCTTATGCTAACTTCATCGTGCACCTCATGCATCATCTGGGCAAAGCAAAACTCATTAGGAAGATCCCTTCCTAGGAAAGCAGGCTCTGAGTTATAGCACCATCTAGGGGCATCAGTTTCTGAAGTGACATTTAGCCATAAATGTACGTGGCTATTTTTACAGCTTCATCTTCATGACATTACCATGAACTTGGATTTCTTTCTCAAAGTTTGTCTTGCTATCCTGTTCAGAGTGTTGAAGGCTTGGAGTGTAAGTTTTCATTACTCTGTTGTAATATAAAGCCCACAAGATAATGGATCAGTGAATCAAACTGACAGAAGGAATTTAAACCCACAATTAATCACAACTATACCTGACACTTGTTATTGCAATATTACATAATTGTGCTAATAATTTTTAAGTTACTTATTTCTGAAATGTAAATGGTGCAATAAAGAGAACCAGATTAAAAAACGCTTGAGTGGTTTCTATTGAAATTACTGTATCTCTTCACTTATGGCAACAAAATGTTCCACAGCAAAGGCAGTGTTTCAATATATCAAACTAGCTTAATTTGCTTTTTCAGATTTTCAAGCTTGGAAATATCAAGCGAAGTATACACCTACAATAGGAAGCAAGTTGGATAACTTGCCTCAAGAAATTAAAGGAGTCTGTAGATCCAGACAATAAAACCCCATCCCCTTCATGGAATAACAAGGCATTTAGGAAAACAGCTTTGGGAAGGAAATCCTTAGCACTGACCATACAACCTTTAGTGACTTTCCCCACAGGTCTCATGAAATGTGAGCACTGAGGTACCCTACATCCAAGGAGGGGTTTCACTGAGAAGGTCATTAAACATAATGTTCAGCTCCTGGGCTCCTGTTGCCCATGCAGTCACACGAGCTCTTCTTCCTGACTTTGAGAAGGGAGCTGCAAACAGATAGCACTGAAACCCCTCTGGCCCCAGCCCACACACAGCTCAGGCTAAAAAGCAAACTGTACTTAACTGTTTTTGTGAGAGTTTCCAAAACCTTTGTGACAATCTGCACCATGGTAAGAAGAGAAGCAGGAAAGAGAGCAATTTGGTTAGTTTGTCCCTTATCTTTCAATTACTATCACTTTCAAGTTGATTGGAAAAGGACGTAATGCATTTCAAGGTTTTAAAGTTTTAAATTTGCAAAGTCCATTGTAGGACTAACAGAAAATGACAGGTAACAAAAACTAAAGGGGGAGAAAAGGACACAACAGCAGTTGCTTTCTCAATTCCTAACTTCATAATTAAAAAATCCTCCAACACCACCCAGGCTTACAAAACTACTTACCACTACAGACAGCAATTTGGTAATTAGTGAATCCATGTCACATTTGGCAGGCCATAGGTGAAGCTTACAACCTGCCACATTAAAGCTTTCTTCCAGCAGTTAATTGAGTGCAGACTAGCTGATCTGTGATTAGAGGCTCCAGTGCAGACCAACCCATACCCACTCTGATAAAACCAGTAACATTTTTGAACTTGGGCCAGGCCCACAGAGCTGAAGCCTCAGGCCACAGTTTGAAGGGTCCTCTCTAGCCAGCTGTCAATGTGCAGTAGGTCTGACACATCAGGACACAGTGTATGGACATAAGACTAAATTGAAGTCCCTTGCAGTTATTTTTACAGTCTTTGACATTTACAGGCACATTTGCACAATGATTTCTTGTCTGGCTGATGGTATGTGACCTTTTCTCATGGTATGCTTGAGGTGGAGGGGCAATACACAATGAAAGACTATTAAAAAATACTTTGTCATTTGGCAGCATTTGCTTTTGAAGTTCCAATCTATTCTAATTCCATTCAACAATTTAATTGCTGTTCCAGAAAAAGAACAGCATCTTAAATGGTGCAGAATCTGCACCAAAAATCCAAACTATTGGCAATCTAAAACTTCTGCAAAAACACAAGTCTGTCAACCTTTGACAGACCAGACCTGTGCAAATCCAGAAAAAGAAAATGTAGCAGTGACAAGTACAGAAATAAACAGAAAATATTTTACCACTTCCTGTGTAACTCAAACCTTACACAAATCTTTCAGAGTATAATGTCAATGTATATAGATTTGTACTGGATATTAAACTACTACTGAACTACTAAATCTCCTGTAGGTAGATTTGTACTGGGTGTTAAAGTGGGTTTTTTCTCTTTGTTTACATTATAAAATTGTCTAACTTTGGACAATCTAGAGTATAGCCTCTATTAATCCCCCTCTTTTTATTTAATCATTTGCAGTAACTTTCCAATGCCAGATAGTGCAAGACAAGCTTGTAAATAAGCACACATAGGTAATGAACCTGAGAGGTCAAGAAATTTTTCTTGTGTGATATCAAAACATCAGCTGCTGTATTTTACTACGAATATCTCAAACATTCAGCACTGATGATACCAGAAAACTGAAGAGTCTCGAAAATAACATGTTCTGAAGATAACACTGTAAACTCTTGTAGACATTCAGAACACTAGTATATTGTTTTCTTGAAAGGGCAGTACAGTTTCTTAAAAACTTTAGTTTTTCATTTTGATTCTAGTCATTAAAATCCAGTTTAGTGATAAAATTCTATAGTGTCAAGGTATTAGCATCTTGATAAAGAAAAGTTCAGACCTACTAAGGTTTACATAAAAATTAATAAGAAAGTTCATTTGACCAGTCACACAGGGGTAGAGAGCGTCACCTGCTTTATCTCTTACCAGAATAAAAGATTTCATCAAGCACTCACCACTAGAATTACAGGACCTCGGTTTATGGTACAAAAAGTATTTAGGGGAAGAAAGCATCCTGTTGTCTAAGTTGATCCATCACCAAGCACTACTGTAGCTCTTCTTGCAGGTGCCCAGCACAAACTCAGCTTTTTGAGGACTGCTATTCCCAGACTGTAAAACAATTATTTTGCAATCCTGTAACATTTGGAGAGCTCCTTCTTACACTGGATGTTCCTTTCACTAGAGGAAGAAATTCACTTGATCCATATAAAGCCCATGTTATTGGAATCTAGACAGACAAATTGGAACGGTATTATATGAAGATAAAGCCATTTAGGTAAGTGGAAGGAGCGAGAACAGTGAATACTTCCACATTGTGACAAATACTGCTGATGTCCAAAACAGACCAGATGGCTCTTGACTTTGCAAGGTCTCAGCCAACACATCTGTCACAAGAGAATGCAAAACCCCCTTAATTTAGCAGCCAAGAGATAGAGGTTTGAATCATTCCTTCTGGGATTTCAGTCTAAAGCTCCAGAAAGACTTTATATTTCAAAGTCGATGTTCAGACTGCAAAGGCATCAATTCTTACGATTGCTGTCATTGAAATAAATAATTTTGCTAGAGTCACAACATTTTTATGGCAGCAAAATAATTCTGTAGTACCAAAAGGAGCTCTGTAACACCAAAACTTACACAGCATTTATGCTCTTTTATAGTACTTGAAAAATTCCCTAAAACAAGCTTTGTTTCTTAAAGGTAAACCAAAAATGAGCCCCCATATTAGGATATGTATATTTATATGAGAAAGGAATTGCCTTCCCTAGTGCTACTGTATCTTAAATGCCCACCAGTCTTTATCCTGAAACATTAAAAGCTCCTGTTGGTGACTATTAACATAGATGGAACCTGAAGATA
The DNA here is from genome assembly GCA_013400495.1 of Nicator chloris. Classification (NCBI taxonomy): domain Eukaryota; kingdom Metazoa; phylum Chordata; class Aves; order Passeriformes; family Pycnonotidae; genus Nicator; species Nicator chloris. The sequence goes on from WAAE01016549.1 coordinate 335,243, forward strand.
TACAGTCACACATATGTCATTGCACTATCTCAAAATGGTAAAAGCATTATAAATTCCAGTACATCCCCTTACTGAAGTGCTGTACACTTCTGATCAACTGGAAAATACTGCTAACACACCATGTTCCGCTTTAAATTAGCAGGAGATTATTGATTGAAGCAAACAATTGCAAGCTGTTGTTCTCCCAGAAGGGAGTAGACATTGAAACCCAACATTGGGTAGGAAAACAAAATAAGGCCCTATTCTCTTCTGATGTAACTTAATCTCACTTTGCTAGAGGAAATAATGACATGCTTTTATTGAGGGGAAAAAAAAAAAAAGGAGTTAACTGATCTAATCAGAGTTAGCTGTAAGAGGTGCAATGCAGGAAAATTAATGCAAAAACCTGCAGGGTAACAAGTTCACTTGAGCAACTCAGTAGCTAAACAGCAAGTATTCCAAATTATGGGGCATAAACCCTGAATCATCAGTGCCTATAAGATATCTCTGCAGCTTCATTATCATGTTCATTCAGGAAAGCTGCAGGAAGTAAGCTCCCTGAAAATAAAAAGTTATCACCAGAGGCCCACCATATATCTTATCTATCAGTGGAATATATTTAATAACTGGGAAATTATGCCCTCATCTTTTTATATTACCTTATTCAACTATTCTGTGGAACTAATTAATTACAAAATACCTTAATCTGGGAAAGGGAACAGCATTTGTAAATTGTCATAATCACTACTGAGAAAGAAAAGCATATTCTTCTAAGGTTGCCTGTACTGCCAGAAGTGATAGAGCCGAACATCACTGAGAAGTGACAAGAAGGGGCTGGATTTGCTATTGGAAAACATGTAGTTTACATCAAAAATTTGACCTATTTGCTTGCAACTTTGTTTTGTGTATTTTAATGACTTTGGTTCTCATTGAAACTTCAAGTGAATAAATCTCTAATATATTAATAATTTATCAAAAAATAGAAACAATTCTCATGATTCTATGGGAAAACAGGACTATCTTGTTTCTGTAAATGGTCTGGACCTCCTACTGACAAAGGCTTTTTGTTGCATGTAGGTAAAACCTTACTAACTAAGGGCCTTGTTACCCTTGTAAAATCATGGTGCAGGCCTGTTACTTCAGCTAAGGAGAAAAGGACTGTGGAAAAGTGACTCAGCTGAATTAGAGGTAGAGAAACAAGTTATATAACCATTACATGTTCACATCATGGTTTATGGTGGTTGGTTGAATTAAATTTGCTGTGCTTAAATGGAATGTAACTGATAAAGGCCTAACTGCTTAAAAAAGCCTGGTTTTTGCAATAAAGGGCTCTCTCTTGTACCTGCCTGGGGACTCTGTGTCACTGCTTTGTAACAGCTTTTCCCTATCCTGTTACCTCAGCACTGAAACCTTCAGTCAGCCCTCCACCGTCTGCTCACTGCCCTCCCTATCATGTTTGAACCAAGATTTGCGTAAAGACCATCAAACAGAACAAGAGGGCACAGTTTTTATACAAGGTTTTCCTCAATGTGAGGACCAAGATTGCGACAACAGAACATCAAAGGCTGATTTGTTTGCAACTTTGCTTCCCGATTAGAACCCACCAGAAAATAAGCAGGCCCTGAAGCTAGAACCCTTTTTCTACTTCATGAGGAAAAAGAGACTTGAATTTTTACGCTGGTCATATTTATGGCCAGCACTCAGGTGATAAGAGAAATCTTCTCCAATAGCACCTGTAATCTACTGAGGCTCTCCAGTCATCTTTGGTAAACTTGTGGCCACAAGAGCCACAGTAATTTGACTCAGTGCCATCCTGTGCCTTTCCCCTCTGGCAGTTGTTGCTTGTATTGCAGAACTCTTGCCTGTGACTACTACTCTTAATTATTGCCTTTGACATGTTCTAATTACATAAAGGTCTCATATAACATTGCCAATCACCCTCTGTTTCTCAGGATATTATTTTCCCATTTTCCTCCTGAAAAAGCATCTTATCTTTAAAAGCATGAATGGCTATGAGCCAATATCAGGGCTGTGAGTGCGCTAACAGCCTTAAGGGCACTGCCCAGCCTCACTGGGAGACTCCCCACACAGCCCTTGCAGATGGAGCAGGGGGCTCCATTTCAGCTTGAGCCTTTATCCCTGCCTGAGCTCTCACTGTTATCCCTGTCTCCAGCTCTGCCATGCCTGTGTCTGGCCATGAACCCCACTGATCCACACCTGTGGACCCTGTTACCTACCTGCACCTTGGCTCAGCCTCACCACTGTGCAACAACTCCATAATTCATTTCTATTTTATTCTTTTTAAGGAAGAAGACTGCAAATGTTTCTACAGTGTCTTTCATGATCTTGTAAGAGGACAATCTCTGTTTCACATTATAAATAAAATAAAATGGAACCAGGTGAAGATATTTCTCGAGACTCTGTATTGTCTGCCACCATCAAAGCTGACTCAGCACAGCATTCCTCCTAAAAACCTGGGCTACTATAAGAGAGTGTGAGAAGCAGCTTGGGCAAAGACACAGAAAAAAGTCCAAAACCCTACAGCATTGTGTAAGATTAGGAAGGTCAGAGGTAAAATGCTTCCAAGGTCTAGATATGAAAAATGAGAACTATATGCATGCTAATATTTCTAAATGCTTTGATGTCAAAGTTACCTAATTAATCACTGTTCTAAAGAACTGTGAAATGCACAACTTAAATTTGTAATAACAACTTGAAGTCGTTACTTCATAATTTCATTCATCATCTGATTTTCTGTTTCATTAGATCATGTTCCCCAAGTATTTATAATAATAGTAAGAATTAATAAATGCCTTCAACAGAAACTAATTCATTTCAATTTCAAGCTATATAACTGCTACTCAGGTTCTTAATGAGAAAATAATCCTACAATGCGACCAATATGAAATATTTTCCTTTTTATGCTCACGGTTGATTCAACATGGGCAAAAGATTATTGTGCTGAAGCTATTTCTTTTTGGAAGTTTCCAATACATGTAGATAAATACTGCAACAGAACACAGTGCCAAAGGAGAGTTGATGATTCACCCTGATGCCGAGTTGATAGACTCTGACGCTGAGTATCTGCCTTCAGAATTAAAAAGGACTTCTTTGCTCTGTGGCATTGAAGATGCTGAATAAGGTACAAGCCAGTCTACCAAGATGCACCGCAGACAGAAAAATAATATTCACTGAAGGAAGCTCATGCCTATTTTTCCATTACAATTTATCCTTGCTAGCAAGAAGGGCACACATTACCTCTGAAACACATGAACTATCCATCTTGTATAATTTCTATTTTCTGAATGTGAAAGATCTTTCTATTTTAGTCACATTCTGTAGAGCCATTAAGTGGCATCCATCATTACTTGCTCACCAAAGAATTACATATAGGAGACAGGAACATTTAAAATTATTTAAACCAAACTTAGAAAGACCCTTAACGGCTTCTCAGTCTTTTAACTTCCAATAGACTTTCTGCTTGTTAAAAAAAAATCATAAATAGAAGAAGCCATCCTGGCTAAAGCAGTCTTGAACAATATTGATTTAGATAACTGGCTTCAAGACAACAATTTTTAAGCCACAGTGGAGTGGAGAGCAGAAATAAGGGAAAAGTCTCCCTTGAATTTCAGCTTGTGCTTTTACCACAGTTGTAGCATTTATCTTGCTGTCTGAGAAGAAACTGCACAATTCCAAATCATGTCATAACTATAACAGAACTTTCACTAGCTGTTAAATTTCTGTTTCATTAACAGTCATGCACCTCTAGAATTTGCACTAAAACTAAAGAAATCTTTGTGACTGACAACCATTCACATGGATAAAGGAGCTTCTCCAAATTCACACCTTTTCTTATCCTGAGACAGGCCAAGTACTGGACATTGCCTTGTGCGCAGTTTTCACGTCAATGTACATGTTCCGATAATCTTTAAGATGACAACATGAAGATATCATAAATTTGTGTTTTCAAATATTTTAACACTTTAGAAATTGTTTGGATTTGCATTTACTATTAGTGTAATATGTGTCTTGCAAGGAACTTCAGACATATGCCAAGATCCTGAAGTGCAAAGAATCAGAAAAAACATGGACAAAGTATCTCTGTACAACTGATTCTATTAACTAAGTACAGCAAGCAGCAAAAAAGGGCAAACCAGAAAAGCATCGCTCTAAAGTTGCCATACCCCAAAATAATATTGTCTGTTGATCACAGTAAAGCCTATAATTCAAAAACCTCAAAGAACTTTAGGGTTTACTTAATTAAAAAAGGACCATTTTACACACTCCATATAAATACAGTGATGCAGATAAGAGGAGTCACTTTAATGTAATTTTAACACATCGCTGAGAAGTAATACCATATATTTTAACTACTGCCACATCATTTTAAAGAGTAACTAAAAGTTCATTTCAATTCTGAAAGGATCCTTTGGACTGAGGGCCTAGAAAGTTGATAATCTTCAGCTATCTTGAGCACTGCTTTTGAAAACAGAATCATGGCTCACCCATGGTTTAGGACTTGTGCCATTTCCTGCTAGAACATATTTCAGTTCAGAACATTTCTATCACTGTTTGGGACTTCACCTACACTTCAGGAAGGACTCTTCAAGCAGCATCTCAGTCTCCGCTGGTGGACAGCTAAAGACTATGAAAAGGGAAGATGTGATATTTCCCCTCCATAATTTCCACCACTGCAGTTTCTAGAACAGGACTAGAAATAGTAATAAGAAATTAGGTAATGAAAGAAGAGTGAAGACAAATCTCCCTAGTTGCACTATAGTACCCTCATTCAGACAGAATCCTTTCATCACCTTCTAGTCCACACAGAAATACTGGCTCAAACAGGCCCTCAGCCACTGTCTTCTGCAAACTTGAAGGTTACACCAGATAAATGACTCTCCTGCCATTTGCTTTCTTTTATTTTAAGAACTCATTACTCAAGACAGGTGAATTTGACTCTCTATACAGCAAAATTCCTACACTGAGCAAACAGCTGCTACATCAAATAACAGCTACATTGAAACAGCTGCTTTAATTAGAATTGGTTTGATTTATTCTGGTTGAGAAATCTTGCTGACAGAATTCTGATATTTTCTGTTCAAGGATAAAGCTTGAAGGTAATTACTGGTATAGGCATGCTCACAAGTCTGAAAAGAATTAAAAACCCAACAGCATTTTTTTTTTCAGACTAATATAAAGGACTTACCTCAATTTGCATCAATAATCTCTACAAATGAAAGGACAGGTTTTTTCAGCCACTGGGGTAGACTGACAATGGAAATCACCTACAGCACCTTCAGAAATGCTCTCCTCCAGAGCTTGAGAAGCTTTTGTTCTCTATCTGAACAAACAAGGCTTAAAGGCAACATGTGATCCAAGATTTATGTAAATGTTCATTAAATTTAGGACTGAATATTCAATGTAATGTTTTCCAATCACCACCTACTACAGAAGATGGAACAGAGTCACCTAATTTACTCTTCCAGCCCTGGAGATTGAGTGCTTAGTATTCTAGTCTTATACTTCCCAAATGCAAGACTGCTACTCTGGTATGCAAATCTTAGGAGCCAGGAGACAAAAATTCCAAAATTAACAAAAAAAAGTGACTATGTTTCCTATTTACACACTTGAAAAAACATCAAATGTGTGTTTCTGTAATTGATAAAGCAACAAAGTTTATTTTCCAAGTTCAGCTTCTTTGCAAAGCTGACTATTGCCTCCTTATATACCTTCAGAGATGCCACTTCAAATTGTAAGGTCTTCTTGTGCTTTATCATTTAAAAGAAAAACACTGTCATGTGAAGCAACTCTCAGATTGGGTCAAGCCCTGTAATATGCAGATTAACACATGGTTGTTCTTGGAAGACTGACTCATTGATGTGACCAAATAAATAGGACATCCATTCACACCCAAGCTCTTCAATTCAAGCCTAAGCAATGAAAATGGAATCCTAATCATTCTTAGGATTCTGTTTTCATTGCTTAGGCTTGAATTATGAGGACTCCTGTAACAGACTTCCAGGCAAAAGGGAGAAAGAAAAACCCACCAAACTGGCTGACAAAGACGTGCGCTACACAGGAAACAAGAAGTTCAGCTGCAGTCAGGCTGTGTAATCAGACTGCAGCTGGAGGTGTGTACCTGGCCCGAGCAGAAGGGCTCTGCTCTACAGGTGTCTGCAGTAAGGTAAAGAGCCCCTGTGTAGCACAGTAACAACCAGCCCAGCTGTGTCCCCCTCCCAAGACCCACTGTGGCCTCTCACTAAACCCTGCACAGAGCGTCCAACCATGCCTGGTACAAATACTGGGGAAGTTTAGGCCAGGATTTCTCCAAATTGAGAATTTAAAATGGTACAAAAGTATATAAACTTAAATAGTTAATTTAATGCCATATACATTAAGTATGAGATTTAAAGCTTGGAGTGCTTTAGCATTTAGGTTATTTGGTTTTCCTTTCAGCATAGTCATTCTTGGAAATTTGACATTCATACAGGACACCTGTGGCTTTCCCTTGATTTCTGTTGGGGAGACTGTAACATTTATTTTGATACTGGTTTTTTTTGGTATGTCACAAGGACTTTTAGGTAAATGAGTTTGCCACTATGAATGCTTTTTTTGACCTCTCAAGCCTTTGTTTATTTTCTTAAATTGTAACAGATTTTCTTCCAAAAGGATTTCATGGCAAAATATGAGAAAATAAAGTATAGCAAATAGGACAGAACTGTACAAACACCATTCCAGTCATCCAATTCGTTAAAAATACAACACATGCCAAGATAAATATATTTACTCTCTGCACATTGCAGACAACCTGACTGAACAGAAAAATCATCAAAGGAACATACAGAATCCCAGCTTGTTTAGATCCTTGCAATATGGGCTAACACCTTCCCTAAGATCTATATGGCACCTATCTCTTTTTTACTCACAGAAGCTCAGATGATTGGATGAACACACATCATCCTCCAGAGAAGTGAAACCCACCTGGAGTGTATGGCAGGACAAGGTGGCATCTGGTAGCATCAGCAAACTTCACCCTTTCTCAACTTCTAAAAGTGATTAAAGATTATTGTCGGCACACCATCTTTAGTGAATCCCTCCTCTCCTTTCCCTTGCCACACACAGCCCACAGCTGTGAGGCAGTTTCCAAAACTATCTATGCTCAGCAGTTCTAAACAAACGTGTTCTGCATCTCAGATTACATTCTTATGTGCCTGAATTCGAGTATAGCAGCTTTCATCAACTGTTGATAACTTCATTACACAGCTAAGATTAAATGATTTCAAACTGTAAAATTTCCCAAGCAGTGTTTGCAATTTACTCTGAATTGAAGTCAAGTGTGTATGTGCTATTGGAATTTGCTGTCAAACCAGTCAGTATCAAATTCTGATTTCTTTTAATATTTCTAATGTAGCTGTCTTCTAACCCAATCAAAATAAAAGTAGTATCTTTCCCACCAGAGTATTTTCCAGTCACAGAAGGACACAGTATATTTCTCACCTTAAAAATCTCCCGACTGTATGTGCAGTCAGCCATGCAAAGGCTGGGGAAGTGCAAGGATCTTATCTAATTACACCTTCATAGTTAATGATTCCAGACAACACAGAGAAGCACAGTACAACGGTAAAGCAAAAAAACAAAACCAGCCACAGCTTCTATGTACACCTAGGCTGAGCATCAGCAGAACTAATGCAGGGTGGAAATCACCTCCCTAGACCGCAATAACAATTCAGTCTTCAAGTTACTAAGAGGAAACACACAAAGGCTGCAAACACCAAGAACTCTATTAGACCTGATACACTATAAGAGAATTGTACCAAGTAATTGCATCAACCTAACAGGTGTACCAACCATTCAATTCAGCATCATTGCCCCTAAAAACTGATTGACTTCCTTCCATTTCCTTTCTAAAGATGGGAATCTGAACAGTAACTACTGTGTCCTGTAAGAGGAAAAAAGTTTAAATCCCCAACTGAAATGAGTAAGATTCAATTTAAATTGCATTATAATACAATAATCAGCTGAAAGAGATTATGGATTCTTCTATGGTACAGTATCTATCAATCATTCAGCACTTTCAATACTACTACAACAAAAAGTAAAACTGACTTATGATTCTACACGCAAATAACTCCCAAAGTACGGGCAGTAGGAAGCCTCAAAAAGATTTGAATCTTTTTTTTTTAATGATTCTGCTCAATGCATTCTGAACAGGCTGTTTCATGTTCTACATCTAAAACTCATGAAAAGTAACAGACAAAACCCAAAAGCACACTCTTAATTGCAATTCCATTTCTGAAAAAAGATTACTTTCCCTCCTGAAACTTTCCAACATGACCTCTGAAGGGCTCTTGCTGTGGAACCAATGACAATGGTAATCAAATTCAGACAAAGTCAAGTCCAACAGCTGAAAAGATACTGGCACTTGTTTTTGACAGAAGACCCATTTTATTATAATCTAGGTTAAGGATCAAGAAATAAAGGCCACATTCTTACATGCACTCCCACAAATGACACATTTAATGGTACCCAGAGACTAAAATTTTGCTGAAAAAGGTAAAAAAAATTTAACTAATTCCAATTCTTTCTAGAGATAAATGGACATATAACTTGATGTCATCTGAACAATGCACAGGATTGCTAATATGTTCCCATAAAAAAAAGGGGGGGTGGGAGGAAATGGAAAAAAGTTGCAAATTTTTAGAACTTTTTTTGTCACCTACCTAGGAATGGCACTTGGAATTGACTATATTCTCACCAAGATTTTGCCGGTCAGGCAAAGCAACTGACTCATCTAAAAAATAATAAAAATTATTCATCTGAAAAAGAATTTAAAAAATACAGGAACCTATAAAAAATAAATTTTCCAAAGAATGAGATCCAGTTGTACAAAAACACCTACTTTTTTAAGCTAATAAAAGAAAAACTTTCAGTGATAAAACAGGTCAATTAAGAACTCTCCAAACAGTGACCTCAAAGCCTGCAGCAAACCTGCTCCACAGCACAGCTCTGTCACCAACAAAGTGAAGCTATGGCTTCTCCATAATCAAATAATACCCAGTCTTTTGAACCACAAGTCATAACAAACTTGTAAATCTTGGCTGAATAGAAGGATAAACAAGTCATATTTAAAATATCTGGCTTCTGTTAAAATATAATCACCCTACTGGTAAAATAAAAAGGGTACAACACAATGTAGGTGGTAATTCTTTCTGAAAAATGTTTTGTTTACCCTAGAAAAAGTTATGATTTGATCTCTTTGGCAGATACTAAAAGAGGACGTTGTTCCTTCAGTAATGACAGTTAGAGCTGTGATCACACAGATAAAACTGACAGTAATCAGAATACATTTATACTTGAAAAAGTGAGAAGTTAGTCTTCAAAACTAACATAAAACCACACAAAGTCTTCCTTTTGTAATAAATTCTTGGATTCGCTGATCAGTCAGTATACACATTTTATACTTATTCACTCTTCCCCACCATTTTCTGGGCCACTTGACCACCTGCCTGCAGGGGAGCAGAGCCTTTGCAATAACTATTGTAATAAAGGTAAAAAGGCTTCTGAGTGCTGAGGAGAAACGCTATGAAGAGCAGCTCTTCCCCCAGCATCTGTACTGCACCAGGCTCTAGAGCTAGGAAACATCCTATAAACATTCTAGAACCCTTCACAAACAGAAGCTCATGTCCTGACCCACTCACAAACCATTCACTTGACTCTGCAAGTCACCTCTACCCACGCCACACTCAGTCATGTAAACAGCAAAATTGTATCACTCCTAATGACTTTCCTGTGGCTATAAACCAGAGCAAAGACACATTTCCTTTATGCAGCAGTTTGGATTTTGTTATATGTGCACTGCACTGGTGCTTCTGCCTGGCTGAACACAAAGAAGAAACTCCTATATCCATATGAAATGAATTAGTTTTGTATTAATCCACAATTCCCACTGCAAGAAAAAAAGAAGAAAAAGACAGCATACACAGTACTCAGCCTGATGATAATGCTTTTCAACTTTGCTTTCTGGGGAAATTGCCACTAAGCTCACTAATCCCACAGCCATTCCCTGTTACCCTGCTTTCACGGTGTACCAGCATAATCAGATAACTAGATTTCCTAGCACAGACATTACAAAGTTGATTGATGCTTTTCCCTGGCTCTGCTCATCAATTCCCCTTGTGCTGCTGGCAAGTCTGAGCAGAATCTGGACATAGATAAGCAACTGCATTCCAGATCCTCTCAAACAAAATAAGATAGCTGTGAAAGTTTTTTTTCTTTTTAATTTTTGCTCTTACTAGAAAAATAAAATATTACCTGCTGAGGAGTTAGTCATCAGCACATGGATCATTGCTTCATATGCCACATTAGGATTTCCCCATCCACATGGATCACTTAAAATTCAATGCAGCTCAAAATAATCTCACATTTTAGTATCCAGCTTCTGGAACTCTTCAGCCTTTAAAAGTATAAACTATTTAGGATAAAGAGCACTTCTGATCAAACTTTCACTACTTCTCTTAGCCTCTTACACAAATACTGTATTACCCAAGTACAGGTTTTGAGTTCATTTACTAATGTATTTTCTGAATTCTACAAGACAAACTGTTCTTCCTTATGAGCCTATGTCAATATTCACAGAACTGCACAGTCCCAAGGGCTCATCTAAGCCTAATGCTGTAGCTGATTCAAGGATTAGAGCAAACTCACTGAAGACAAAACAAAGCAATTAAAGGATGAGATATCGGGTTTAACTCCTGTGAACCCCACAGAAATTAAGAACACTGGTGGATAATAAATCACATTTGGCACAGTGTGCTGGGATAATTTTTCACAAAAATTAAGCTCAGAAAGAAAAAAAAAATCTAAGCTAATAAACAATCAAGTATGATTGATGAAATACAATGGTCTATCTTTTTTCTGCCTTGAACCTTATAATTTTTGCACAGGAATACTGTTCAAACAGGACTGCTGTAAAATCAGTTTTTAATTAGTTCTAGCATCTGAGGAACACGATCACAGCTGACAAACTCAAGTTTGATCTGCTACCACACCAAATTGGTCAACTTAAGCAATTTACATGCCAGAACAAGAAAACCAATAGTCCAAGTCCCACATTTTTTATAAACTTGAAACAGAATTTTACGAGTCAAGAAAAGAGAGCAGGGATAAAGTCTCTAGCCTGGAGAAGAAGCCATGTTCTGTAAGAGCCACATGGTATTAAACAGCATCTGAACAAACTAAATCACAGCACCTGCAGCAAAGATGAATTCTTCCAGCTGAGGATCACAACTACTAGAGGAGGGTGATACTTCATTAAGATGAAGAGAAAGCATCTGTACCACAAAACACCGCAGTAAAAAATGCAAAAGGAATAAAGCTCAAATCTCCAATGCATGGAGAAGCAAAACTTCCCAAGCTAACATTTGTGCTGAGAGGTTCTAGAAAAACACAAAACTCCACAACTAACACCAGTGTGAATTTAGCTCTCACAGCAGCTCCTAGATTTGACTCTCTTGAACAGCCCTAGGTAAACACTTCTATCCAGCCAGGCACTGAAGCTTTCTGTTAAAGTCACATCTGGGGAGAACAGGGAGGGACATCCAATTGCTACAGTATATCTGACTGAGGTGGCCTCAAAAAATGTTATTCAGATTATATATATTAAAAAAAATTAGATTAACAGATTTCCTTGTTTAAAAGAAATATGAACATATAAGCAGGAATCCTTATTTTTATTTTTCATACTAATTAGAGCAGTCATTGCTCAAATGCTACAGTTTGTCAGCCTAGACCAATCTCTAGAAATATCTCTAGCAACTAGAATTGAAGACTGAATTGTTTCATGGATTTATTTTTATGACTTACTGTCTCTGTTAAGCTGGTTTCTGCTTGGTACACCGAGTTCTACTCTGTTTGACACAATCTTATACTGCACAGTTTGGACGGTCAAAAATACTTATGTCATAAAAAACAACATGATATAAACAATAGGCAATTGCATTTCAGTTTGTGGTGTTTTATGGGTTTAGACATAATTTTTTTATACTGTTGCAGCAGCCCTCTTGTTAGGGGGTAGAAATGAGCCGAGACACAGACTTCTTGTTTAGCACAGCATGAAAAGGGTTCTGGTTTATTCCCCTTTACAGCTCAGCCATCCTAACTCCAACTATTCTCTGACCCTGGCTGCAGCAGCTCCTGCTGTAGGTTTCCCCTGCAGCCTCTGACTGCTGATTATTTCCTGCTAAACCACAACTCCAGGTAGTAGTTTGCAGGCTCTGAGTGCAGGCTTTTACCCAGCTAGACTGTGACTGCAGGTTCCAACAACAGGCTCTAACTGCAGACCCAGACTCACCTCACAGCAGTGATTCTCTCTCTCTCCAGAATCCTACTTCTTCATGATCCTCTCATTCCCTCTTCCTCAAGGTTCCCCCTCCTTCCTCATTCTCCCCTCAGCAGCTCACCCACTCCCCTTTATCACATTATCTTTATTGGATATAGCTGTGACTTATCAGGGACGAGGCTGTATTGGGTAATTAACACAGCTGTCACTTATCGGGGGGCAAGGTCACCTGTATTCCCTTCTCCTACATATACCACTTTGCCAAGTATCAAACATAATATTTACAAAGAATTAATTTAATTTCTAATAATCTTCTAACATCATACAGTGTACTGAGATGAAAGTCAAGCCTTTTATGGAAGTACAGAACTCTAGGATGCCATTTACAGCCTCAACCTCCAACTGATGTATCCAGAGAGCTTCTAGAGCAGAACTTAGACCAAAGGTTTTGGGATAAAATGCTGATTTGAAGGATTTCTCATTTTTCCAAATATTCCATAAAGCAGTAGTATTTTTTGACAAAATATTCATGCTGCTTAGATGAAGGAATCAGAAGTCTGAATGGTTAACATACACATAAAAGCTAAAGGAGAAGGCATAAAGGGAGCAAAGAACCTTCTCACTCTTCCTCCTCCCAGACAGACAACGGCACACTCCCATTCTCTGTCCTCCTCTCACAATACACTTTCCTTTTCCCTTGTTCTTTTCTCCCAGTACTATATGGTTCCCATAGTTATTACTGTGACATTTAGCTACTGAACCAAGCCCATGTCAGATGCTTTTCACTGCTGTAACAAAAGTTGTGCTTTTGGCCTCAGTTATACCTTCTTCTCTTGAAGAAAGGCACCCGAACACCATCATTTTGCTGGAAACTTTCTGCCCTGGTTCTATCCAGCTAAAACTCCAGTGGAATGTTTATGTTTAAATGGCTGTAGATTGATGCAAGAAAACACGCACTGAAGTGATTTACAGTTAAAAATTCAGCAGAAATAATGACTACCAATTTCAGCTGGGTTCAATTGGGTTAGGCTGCAATGGAACCGGGGGTTCCAGAATGGAACCTGAATCCTACTTAGCAGCTGGCATTCAACACTAAGTTAATGAAGCATAATTGCAACTATCAATCTATCAGTTGTTTAACTGCAACTATCATTTCTTTCTGCTTTCCATGGCACATAAGGGATTAGATTTTATTATAAATGATTTACAAATGCTAAACCCCTTGCATCAAATCTGCAAGCCTTTACTGGCAAGGTCCACAATGAACAATAGGTATTTCACTCATTTAAAATCCTAAAGGTAGTTCTTTGGCTTTTTTTTTTTATTTTTCAAATTAAGATCACAGTGTCAAGGTTTATTATAATTATTGTTCTTCATTTACAAAGAAAGACCACAACTATACACTTTTGACTCTCCAGAAAGTAACACAGCTGCAACTCATAGCAGTTTGAAAATGCAGACATTATGTTTGGTGGTAAAGTCATCACCAGTAGGTAGCATGTTGGAATGAATAAGTAATTAGTCTGAGATAGTACTTTAGGAATATCATTGTGAATTCATTCAGATGGTTGCCAGCAACAGCAGCTGCTTTTTAAAATCTAATAAAAACATCTGATTTTTTTTTTTTTTTTTTTAAAATAAGAATTCCCGGACTAGGACTTCTCCAGAACAACCTAGAGTAAAAAACATTTCAATTCCTTGAAACGCCAGCATGCATCCATCTGCTGACACATCATGAATTGTGTTACCAAACTATGTATTTGTCTCAAATGATGTCAGAATATGCACTGTAAAAAAAAAGAAGGAAATAACTTTTTTTCCTGGACAACCTTCAGGGCCCGCTACTTTCTCTTGCTGTTTTATCACAGCCACCTGCAATGGAAACAGATCTTGCATTAACAAGCTCCAAGCTCCCTCAAGAGTAGTCTCAGCAAAGTTCTCCATGAAATTTCAAAAATGCTATGCATCCCAAAGCATGAACTTGTAACTCTAATTTTAAGATATCTTTGTAGAAGACTTTTGAATTTAGTGGTATGATCACAATATTAAGAGATTGTGCAATATTGCAGTAACAATTGAGAAGTAACCAGAAACTACCTGTGAGAAGAAGGGAACACTGAAACTTGCACTACTATTCTCCAGAAGCACAAAGATGCCGTGGCAACACAGACACATATTTGCCAGGATCAAGTATTTGATGAAACTTGGTTCTGGATAAACCAACAGTATCTTTGCATTCCTCATCTATAAATAAATATTTCAGCTACTTAATAGCTGAAAGTTGTCACAGCACAGTTATTCTGTGTTAAACAAAATCCCTTAAATGGAGCTTTTCTCAGTTCTTATTTATGACCATTACTATATTTCACTTTCAAAATCATCTGATAGACAAATTAACATTTTCTCAGTACAGTTTCTTCAGACATAAGAAGTGCCAAAACTTGCATTGGGAAATCTGCAAATAAATCTTTATCCTCTTTGTTCAAAAAATTTTGTTGAGCCACAGTCCTTTGTACTCTAAGGTAGAGAAGACACTGTTCAGAAAAGTGCTGCACCGCAATGCAATACCCTTGGTATAAATGTTACAGAGGTATCAGCCACTATGTTATTATGACAATGGAAAAAAAGCAAGCAATACCAAGAGGCAGTGTTTTTCTACAGATGCTGCTAAAATAATCTGACAGTTTAAAAGTTCAAACAAAATCCAACAAAAATCTAATACAGCTCTCCAAGGGCTATTTAAGTGCACACTGACGACAGAACCATCTCTACTTTAGAACTGAGAAAACGTTCAGCAAGGAATCCACAGGAAAGGACAGAAAACTCTGCAGTTGGAAATTACACTATTTATAGAAGTTGCTCGTTGGATCATTTGCTGTGTGGAAAGACACTTGCATGCAAAGGCCCAGCCCTCAAGTCTTCAGCAACTTTCCCTGGGGTCTGTGTGTGCAGGGCTTATGGCAGGAGTTTTTCTTTGTACAGTCTGGAAACCAAGTTAAGCTCTTACAAAGCAATGCATAACACAGCAAGTTCTTGTCTCTGAACTGCTTCAAAAAGATTATTTTTTCATTTAGTTTTCAATCACCATTATCACCACTTGTAACACAATGTTTGGGAGGTTGGTTTTGTGAGACACAGAACAGGAAAACATTCCTATGAAAACCTCATGAAAAGGAAAGCAAATTAAAGATTTTTTTTTCTGGTTTTTTGGGGGGTGGTGACATTGCAGTGTTACAAATCTGATTCAGATAAATAAACTTATTACCCAGTCTGGTAAAACATGCTATACTTCAGATTTGTATGAGGAAGAGAAGTGTTATATTCTCATTATTACTGTGTTAGGAGAAAACAGAAATCAACTGCCTGACCCATAATGCTGATTAGAACCTTCCCCTAGCACAAAAACTCTGGATTACTGACAGAGGGTATTGGGAGACTCAGTACTCCCATGGCCCTCTGCCAGTGCTATCACAAGGCTCTTCCACTGGTTCAACAGAACTCCTTGTCAAGTTTCTTCGGTATGAAATTGGCAAGGCACTGTTAAAGGATTTTCTGTTTCCAATTTCCAGTTTTTGGAAAGGATAGTGCAATGTTTTAAAAATGAAAGGCACTGTACAAGGAAAACTCATGCTACTTCTCAAGCATAGCTAAATGTTAAATTATGTTGAAAAATAAAAGAATAAGATAGTTACAAAAAAACACAGCAAAACAACCCAAAATATAGTGTTCACATTGATATTAGCTGAAATTGTCATTTGACTGTCTCTGAAGTGAGCCACTTTCAATCTCAATTGCAGCTAATATTTTCTAACTGAAAAGACACAAAATACATGCTAACAGAAATCCAAAATAGAAAGTTGCTGAGGAAACATAATTCCTACCTGGAAATACAATTTCCATTCCTTCTCCTGTGTAATAACCTTAATTCCAGTTGTGGAAAGGATTGTTTTTCTTAATGGCATTAACTTAAATGGAAATTAAAGCATCACGTTCACATTTTCAAAATTCTCTTAGCTTTGCTTCAAGTGCCTCAAGGAAACTTGCTGTCTCAGA
Source organism: Nicator chloris (assembly GCA_013400495.1). Lineage (NCBI taxonomy): Eukaryota > Metazoa > Chordata > Aves > Passeriformes > Pycnonotidae > Nicator > Nicator chloris. Next base: position 351,612 of record WAAE01016549.1, read on the forward strand.
CTAAAACCATCTACATCAAGTATAAGGGAAGTGACCTTCTCATACAAGAGCTCTGCATGAGCACAGACTCTGAAACTGAAAGGATCTAAGCCTTAGAAAAAATTCCTACCCAACTTTTCAGCTGCTGGTGATAACTGCAGGGAAAAAAAGTTGCACCCAGAGTAGGCAGAGCTTGAGATGTATTCAGTTCAAAGCACATTCAAATATTACTGTGCAGATTCGTACTGTGCAGGACACTGAGCCACAAAAGGTGGGTATGCAACTGAAACACGTGTTTAAATAAAAGGTTCCATGATACTAAACTTATCTAGATGAAAATATTGACAATACTTATCAAAATTCTTCAAGTCACTTTCAAATGAGTGACAGATATCAGTTTCCAATAAATATTAATAAGCTAAAACTGAAAAGTAAAACTGTTCTATCTATTTTGGTAAAAAGTGACAATGCATCTCCTGCAGAATACTATAAGGCTGTAGAGCCAGATTGAAAGAAATAAACTAACTGATAACTACTTTGAAATATTTTATTGGAGTCTTACTCTGAGTGATAAAAAGGAAGATGCAAGTGCTGTATCATGTGCAGCTATGCTGGCATTATTATCAATAAATCCAAGAAGCCTCATACTGGATTATACAGCACAGCACTGAAAGGACACTAAATGTGCTGACATTGTTTTAGTGTGGAGAAATGACAACTTTACAGCTGGAAGCAGGGGATGGGAAAGCAGCCATTCCCTCTACACTTCTAAAAGAAAAATTACCAGTTTTCAGCAGCAGAAAAGGAATGGCAGAAGTGGCAACTGAGCTTTATAGCACTCTTGGTCTGATCAGTCATTGCTCATGTGGACAGCCAAGTGCTTCAACCTTTTTGCTGAAAACATTCACCATCACAGTGGAAAAGTGACAAATCAGGAACCAATGGGACGCTAAAATGGTCTGATATTGCAGAAATCTTACAATAAAAGAGAAATCTGTATCTTTGCATAAACACTGCAGAAATTTCCACCCAAACAATGGCATATCCCAGCAGTTTGTGAAGGAGTGTTACTTAAGTGAAACAGCTTTGAATTACACTTCTCTTGCTGTTTAAGAAGTATCTATGGACTGAAGACTCAGCCTGCAAAAGACAGAAAATGCATGCAAGGAATTCGGAATCAGGTATGCAAACAAGATTCTTGAACAAATGGGTTGGGAAGAGTAGCTTTAAGAAATACAGACTTTTGGCTGAAAAACTGAGTACATCCAAAGGAAATTTCAGCCTGTGGTTTCCCAGGCTAGACATCCAAGTTCAACTACAGCATGACAAGAGCTTGTTCCTAACAAGGAACAGAATCCTCTAGAATATATAGAGCCAGAGGATTGACCTTTCATAACTAGAATGCACTTCCTATGCACACATATTTTAAAATACAAATTCATGAAAAAAAAATCCCAAAACACAAAAAAACCCACCAGAAAAAATCGCATCCCTGATGTGGAATATGAGCCTAGCCGAATGATAATTAAACTATTGTTCTTTAGCAAGAAACAAGTTCTCCATTCAGAGCTCATTAAAATCAGAAGAAATTGGATGCTCTAAGCAAGGGGAGGTTGTATACAAATTCTACCTACTTACCCATTCCTGTCAGGTCCCCAATCAAAACAAGACTCTTTTCTGAGAGCATCCCCCAACTCTGAATATGCCTATTTCCCAAAATTAAGCACAACTTATTCCCTATTTCATGGGACACAGAACACCACAGAAACAGAATCACTTTATTGTTCTTATCATTATTGCTGTACTGTACATTAAAGAAGTAGCTTTAAAAGACTGCTTAGTCCATCTTCCTGTCCTGAAGCAAGATTCAAAAATAGACGCCTGTCTAAAGTATCCTTATCCTGCATCAATTGCATCATATCCCCCTGGTCAGAAAATAATTCGGTTATTTACACATAGTAAATGCCATCTTTTTTCTTGAAAATTAAGTTGCTGGTTTCCCCCCTTATCCTTGAAAGACTCTCTTATTGATCACTAACCTCCTAATGATCAAAATAATTAAATCCAAAATCTTAACGCACCGTGCACTGTTAAATCCATGTCCAGGCTTTACCTTCTAGATTAGACAAATGTAATTAGTTTAAAAATTGCTCATAGTGGATAGAGACAAATATATTTATTTTCATTTCCCTTTATCAGTCTCCTTTCAGATCTCCCACAATATTTTCCATGTGACACACTATTTAAGAATAAATCTCTTCAATGCTGCTGGAAGTGTTATCTGTAATTAATTATTCAGTTTGATTTTTTGTAATTCTTCAGTTTACATTTGATCATTACATTTTGCATTCCAAGCGCAGTATTTTATATTGTAACCTTTCTTTCTCTATTTAATTTCATTTTATTGATTTCAGATTACATTTGCAGTTCACAGTTCAGCTTTCCAATCTTGCCCTTAAAACTTCTTGCATAAAACATGGAGATCAAATACGTATTCATATAATTACACATTAGCAAGAATGAGGAAGTTAAGAATCTGATCCATTGTCCACATATCTTCTACACACATGATCTGTTGCACTCATTCCTATTAAATAAAGCATTTTGTGCTCTGCATCACAGACCCATAGACTTCAAATAGGTTGAAATTACCAATGCACTACAAGAGCATAATTACCAATTTACACCAAGAAAAGATAGGGTAAATTGGGCATTTCTAGGATTTTTTTTTGTGTGCTAAGGAAGATTATGCCCAATTTAAAAAAAAAAAAAAAAAAAAAAAAAAGGAGGTGGAAGGGAACCCAGTTATTACAGTTTAGTGTAAAAAACCATGATGTTTTCAAGAAAAACAGTAGCTCACTGGAAAAATTTTAAATTAAAAGAACTATGTGTCAAATTGCTACAGCAAGAACATGTTTAAAAATGGACACTGTTTTAACTGTTAAAATGTGAAGTATGCACAGAATTTCTCTTTCCTTTTTTTTGAAGCAGTTGTTCAAATAAACACCTTTTCCCAAGGTTATCTGCTAACAACCATAAAAAATCTGATAGAACATTTGCACATTTTCTCTTGTTCTCTCCTTCACTATTTTATTGTCAAAATAGCATAAAGGTTTAGTGCTGCTACAGGCTCCCAATACTATACATTTTTGAGTCAATATGTATCAAAAATCTGACTGCCTCATGCATTTATATAGCCAAGAGCACCACCTGCCAATCTCTAGGTTTAAACAAAAAAAAATGACTACATTTTATTCTCCACTCTCAGCCAAAGTTCAGTGCTGAGCAAGTTGCTTCAGTTACAAGCAAAAATAATCTTTCAGTCAGGTGCTGTTTTATAATTAAACTGGACTGGATTTCACAAATTGTCATTTTCCTTTATTCTGTGGCAGCCAAAGAGCATCCACTCATCTTTAAAAGCCCACCTGACCTAGTGAATTCATGTCAGTCTTTTTGAGCAGGCCACATTCTGGCTACTTCTTAATTCTGCATCCATAGCATAATCTCCCATTCTAGGGCAATAGCAACCATTTCCAAGTAAAGTTAGCCCTGAACCGTAAAAACCCAGGAAGCACCCTTTCCACAAAACAAATTAAAAAGTGGCTTTTCCTAACAGCAGGGAATCTTTTTCAAAGACAACATACTACTGCTGGAAATAGAGTTTGTGATGATCTTGCAAAACCCAATCAGCCCATACTAGGAGGAGCATGCTAAGTGCTTCTTGGAGAAACAGTAAGATGCTACTTTTTCCATTACCTGTTATTTTAACTAAGTAGGCCTTCTGACCTATTTGAAATACCTTCTGCTGAAGAAGAACTAGAAGCATCTTTTCCAACGGGTTGCTGAGACCAGCAGCGGCAACTAAGTCACAAATTGCAGGTAAAGAGCTACAAAGAGCAGTGAAGACTGGAACTTACAAAACTTTAAAGTTCCGGAGATATAAGAAAGCGAACAGTCCATGGTGAGGATACCATGAGACACAGCGAGGGCAGCACGCAGCCGGCCCGGCACGGCCCGGGCGCTCCCATCCCCTCAGAGACCGGCGGGCCGGAAGGCGCCGCGCGCGCCCCCTCACGGCGCCCCCTCACGGCGCCCCCTGGCGGCCCCGGCAAGCTGCGAGCCCCGGCCCCGCCGCTCCTCAGGAAGGGCCCAGGCGCTGGTGGCTGCAAGGATGAAGGGACAAGCAATGCTCACGAAAATCAAGTGCAGATCAACCAAAAAACACCCAAACCCGTCACATAAATTCATCTTGAGTTACTTTATTTTTCACAATAATAAAAAATAAATTAGTCATAAACAAAAATAGTTAACATTTTTTCATCAAAGAGAAAATGTATACAATATGAAAATGATGCTGTACAGTTCTGGTTCAGGTACATTGCCACGGATATATATTCCTGAACGAGTCAGAAAGCAATTTGCCTATACTCTCCCCCTTTAATTCACTCAAGGAACTGGCTAATCAGAAAGTTTAGAAAACTGTATTATGGATTTACAGTATGACATATATACAAAAATATATATGTAATACCTGTGCTATAAAATTCCTTAAAAAGATGGGTTAGTATAATGAAAAAGCTGGACAAAATTTGAATGGTATATGTAAATAAATACATATTAGGTCCCTTTTAATTAAAAAAAATATGCCTATTCTAAATATTTGAAATATTTTGGTGCAGTGGCTTGTTCCATAGACACAGCTCAGAATTACATATTTCCCATAAACATCTTGTATTTACAAATAACAACAAAATAAGTTATAATAAAGTATATCCTTCTGCCAAAATCAATTATGAGGGTCAAGTAGAAAATTTTATACATATTAAAAAAAAAGTTAGGGTTACTTTTGTCTCCCGTCCTTCCTGATCCTCTCTGTAGGTCCTGAGTGACTATGATGGGACTTCACAAGCTCGTATGTACCCAGCCCCTGCCAAGGCCACTGGCTTCAAGAGGCCCAAACACAGCATGGAAAAACAGGTCAGGACAAGCAGCAATGTTGCTGAAAGGTCAATGATTCATCAGAATTAAGCTCCCCTTCTCTCCAGGTATGATGGTACTTATTTGTGTCCAATTACAGTACATGGGGATAAAGAAAACTGGGGGCTCTCACTCCTCTGAACTTCTGGTTATTAAAAGCTGAGAAGCAAAGAACCAAATTCAGGTCTGCTATGAATTCTCTTACACTGAATTTTCTCCCTTTTCCCTGGTCTGAATTTTGCCCACAGTGAAACATTACAAAGATTACAAGTTTGCTTTAAAACACATTGAAAATGTTTAGTGGATGATTTTTCATTTCTGATGTAGAAATCATTATTTTATTTTGTTTTCTAACCAATGCCTAATTTAATCTCCCACAAACATTTGTAAGTTTAGAAAGAAACAAAGCTTACTTTCCCGTTCAAAATTTCCTGGTTTTTGTTCCAATTACAGGTATGCACAGGAATGATCTGCCCAATACACAGAACAGCTCCTAAGAGGTCAGAGACACTAAGTCTCAAGAAAACCAGGTAAACACACGGCTTTTCCTTTGTGAGAACCATAACTTTCTGTGCAATAGATGTTACATATGAGAATAAAGGGCCACTACAGACTTCCATAGCTGTGCAACCACAGGGTCACTGCACAGGAATTAATTCAGTATGCCCTTTACTACTGTGCATTTATAAATCTGCCAACATGGATATGCACAAACACAACAATCCACGGGCTGGCAAAAATATGGCTCTCTTAACAGCTGGGCTTATTTCTAACACAGATTCTTATAAATCAATGGCCAGTTCAGGATTTTCAGTAATTCTGGTAAAATTTAATATTGTCAACCAAAGGACAAAGGGATGAAAGTGAGATAAGGAGAGGGCAAGCCTTGGTGTTGGTGTAAAAGGGAGATAGGTCAGGATGAGGATGGGGAAAAGCAAAGCCCTAAAAGGCACATTTTACTACTTGCAGTGGTACACATTACAAAGAGAGGAGGCAAAGCCTCCTATATGAGCCCTATATGAGCCATAGGCTGTTTGAGCACCTCCCTCCTTCCTCCCTCAGCGGTGACCACTGGCACTTTCTAGGACTACAGACTATATGATACAAGATTGCAGCATATTGCCATAAAAGTGGGATCTAAGCAATAACATGAAACACTGCTTTATTCACACACTAAGTTCTCCACTTGCTGAAGTACTGGGAAAAAGCAGGAAATGTTTATGTGTGTAATGAGGAAGATGACAGCTCCCTGTGAAGGGATTTTGAGGTGGTCCTGCACTGAGCCCGTGGCCATCCAGTACGGGTGGGTTTCAAGGCTGGCAGGCCTGCAGCACACCCAGGTCTCCTGTGCTGCACTCCCCAGCCTCCTGACAAGCCCTTCCCTATTCAGAGCCCTGGGGGTTGAAGGTCACAGACACCAAAGCAAACACTGTCTCATTGCTGGCCAAGTCAGACACATTCACAAGGTCATTCCCACAGGAGCAACCCTCATGCTTCCACACCATCTTCTGGGAGAGGAAGGCAGGCCTCCATGAATCCACTCTCAAATTTGGTGTGCAGTGGATGTACACAAGGAGTTCTACCTGCATATACTTGAAGATGACATTGCACAGGAGCTAGCCAACCCTGACAGACCCTTGGTAAGCTGATAAACAGCTGCACCAGGAATCTTACATTCCAAATGCAAAGTGCTTTGAGACACAGAGCCTGCTCTGGATGAAGGGGATTTTGGCCAGCTGCATGTCTGTAAGACGTGGAAGTTGTATGCAGATTTTACCCCATAGGCAGGTGGACTCTTTCAATAAAGTATCTAACCTTACTCTGGTCTTCCTGGATTACATAAGGCATCTTCAAGGCAAGGAAGCATTTTTTTCCTCTATTCTGCATGTTTTTGACTGATGTTAAAATGTCAGAAAAAGAAATTAAAACATTAAAAATCAGAAGTCTGCATAATTGATATTTGCAATTGATAATACACACAATTTCTTACTTATACTGGTTTCATATCTGTTCTAAGTCTATTACATTCATTAAGGCCACCTTTGACTTACAGAAAATCAAGTCAGATCCTCTGCAGGCATCATCCTAAGTCGCAGCACTGCTCCATTAGAACAAATACTTGCTACAGGCACAATTTCAAAATCATGCTTTGTGAGATGGTGAAATCTTAGCACAGCACTTGTGCAGACAATATTAGTATATCAAAGTGCTGATGAAAAGGGCTCATTAGTTCATTCTGCAGGAACAACCATTTTAATAATGCTGACACATGAGAAGAGATCAGAAATTATGAGGTTCAGCAGCATTCCAGATTTTTCCTTACCATTAGATATTTAATCAGGTAAAACAATAGTTTTTAATCTGGTACATCTGAAAAATGTCTCTTTACTTAAAAGAAGAGTACCCTTTGTATAACCATAGCTCACTACATTCAATTCACAAAGCTGGATACATTAGATGTAATACAGGGTTACACTGCTATGTATATGTATGTATTATTTGATAGCTGTCACCAACACTCTTCACATTAGTGGCAGCTTAACAGAGCCTACAAGATGATCATCTTTGCAAAATAAGCTAATGGCCATATATTCCAGAGCAAAATAGCAGATTTTATAAAATAGGAGGATCTGTCTATGTGCTGAGTCACTGATGGTCTCACAGCCAGAGTGTGTGTAAGAAGACTTTGTTCTATGACTGCAAACCAGATTACCTCTGCATCTCATTCGCCCTGGGGTTTTCAGGAAGCCTTTTTATAGAACAGGTATTTCCCTCTAGCTGACAGGAAACACTTCCTTGGGATGAAAGAGACAACAGCAAAAATTATATAATGTATGCCAACATTAGCTGCAATGAGAGACACAGATGAAAATCTGTATTCAGAAGTATTGGATTCCAGAGCTTATTGCTGTTTACACTGCACTTTATCCATATCATTCTTTGGTCAAGAATCTAAGGAACACAATATGATAACAAATCTTTAAGCTATCTTTGTGGATAAATCTTTTTAATACAAGGGAACAGGAGGACTGTGAAAAATTCATGAACTTGAAGTTTCCTAATTAGAGTTTCTGTTTCTAACAATGTCTATTATTTACAGTGAAAAAGCCCAAGTCAAAGTGTACAGAAACAGCCAATGATGTTTTTGGCTGACACACAACAATTTTACAGTCACAAAGAGTACCTCTAAATTTTAGGAGAAACACTTCTTCATTTCATGTAGCCAAAGAGTAGTAGTTCATCATGTCCAAAATTTGTTTTTCAAGAGTGACTGAATGAAAACATTCAAAAGTTAATCTCAATGCAAGGCAGCTTTTAGACTACAGGAATTCCACCTTCTGGTGGCTGCCAGCACACAAACTGATGTGACTGGTTCCACACCCAGCAACCTGCGCCTCCCAGCGTTCCCCTCCACCAAAGCAGGAAGGAGAAAAGGATACACAATGAGGCTCAAACATGGCTCTGCATCAGTGGCAGGATACCTTAACCACGCCTCTGGGAGTGACCAAACACAGACTATTACAGCTGTCTTACAACTCGGACATCAGGCACCTTAGGAACAGATGCACAGATGAGCATCACTAATTTACATGCAATATGCTGTAATAAACAGCTGGATAAGTAGAGGTGTTTATTTTTTTCCCCTCAGCCTTATTTACACATTTGAAAGCCCTCTCAAATAAAGGCTAGAGAACATGCAGATAATGCAAAACCTCATGTGCACTGCATAGTATACTATTTGCTTTTAGCAAGTCTCAAGGCTGAGTACAGTAATTGCAGAAATGAAAAATCACCACTTAAATTCAGCTAAGTCTGCAGCCATTCTTGAGTAATAGAAAAGGAGTGGTATGAATAGATCTGTGCAATGAAACATTGAGCAAAAAAAGACAAGTATGTTGTAATAACTGATCAAAACCTGAAGAATGTCAATAGCTAAGATCCCCTTTTTACAGATACTCAGCTACTGGACTCACACTGCTGCCTGATACCAAGAGTAACAGACTGCTGTAAGGCACACAGGCCTCTGTCCTTTGGTGGTTGTTTCAGAAACTGGTGACATACCCAGACTAGGTCTGACAAAGTACTTTGGTTTGGCAGTTGTTAAACAATAGTGCAGAGACAAGAATTAGGCAAGATCCCAGTTCTAAAATAAGTCCCCTACAGAAAAGAGACCTCACCAATGGAAACAATCACTTTTCATACCAGGAAAGGTTCTTCACCTTTCTGGTTAACCTGTTTCACTGACAGCTGTTAAAGACTTAACGAGCTAGACACTAGTGTCACTCTGGTAGGGAACATATTTTAAAATCCATACAAAATTATAAAAGTGTATCTTCACGAGTTTATGAATTACATATAAAGGCACTTTCTGGCAGTCAAGTGTGTACATATTTGCTGCCTACGGACAGGGCATCACTTAAAAAGACAACTGAGAGAGCTTAACAGTGACTCCTATTATGAATGGACTGAAGTAGTTAAAATATATGTTAGAGTGCTAGGAAACTGATGATAAATGCCTTTCAAGGGTCTGGTTCTTTGGGAAGTCATTTTTCTCATGTACGTTTCATTGATTTAGTCCTCTAACTTAAGGCAGTCCAAAATACCAAGTAAAAGTAAGCACTCAGAAAATAATGGAGCAGCTGCATCCATACTGGTCAATTATCTCCAGTAATTGCCTGCAATTGATTTTAGTTTTCATTAATTTCACAATCTTACGGCCAGTACGTTCCTTAAATAATTATCTGATGAGCAGGTGCAAATAATACTATCATTAAAAATGAATGCTTTAAAAAAATCATGATTTTACAACAAACATCCTAGAAGAGATAACTGCACAATAACTGTAACTGAAAGGGTGTGAGATTTAACCATAGTCTTGATGGACTCAGCAATATAAACCCCATCTCTACGAAGCTCCCAGCGCTGCAGCCAAAGCAGCACAGCTGGAGCTGCAGGTGAAGAGTGCCCCTGGTGCTGTGAGCAGAGCAGGATGTGTTATCTGCGGCCCAGGAAGCCCGGCTGTCTGTTTGCCACACGGCTACAGGAGGCACAGCAGGCTGTTTTGTAATAGGTGTACACACACAGCCGGGCCTGAACCACCACGTTGCAGTTGTAGTATTTATCCTTGCAGTTCTCATCTGTGGAGGGAAAGGAAGAGAGAAGAAACTAAAGAAAATAGTACTAGAGCAAGAAATAACCAGTTCCTTTCCTTTTACCACGTAAAACGCCTTGGACTTGTCTTTAAACATCCATTGTCAGGTCAAAACAGCTTATCTAAGCGAATAAGTTTGATTATTTAGGATTTCATATAAAGATACATAAGGCATGAAAGAAATGTAGCTATCCCCATTTTCCTGGGTTTTTAATGTTGTTATCTTAAAGTACGTTGAATAATTCACAACTGAAAGCTGTTGGAGACCATTCAGAATTAAAACTGTCTCTAAATTCCTGCATCTTTCTCTTCCTAGCCATTCTCATTACTATAAAAATCAAATCTGTATGAGATAAATGGCTAATTCCAATGCAAATTAAGTGCATCTCAGTATATATTATATACAAAAGGAAATTGCTTCATTGCACTTAATACCTTAGTTTAATTTTGTTGGTTCTTATAGAACCTGTTTCCAAATACAGTATATAATGATACTTTTTTTGTTGTTTTAAATACTCATCCAAGAGAAACCTTGGAGAATGCAAGGAGGCTGCAGGAAAACACCCTGTATGTACTATTTTCACAGAAGTAGATCTCTCATATTCTTAGCACCTTCAAGAATAAGCCGGTTTCTTACACATTACAAGGAAAACACTTTTATTGGAAACCTACTTTTATAGCACAGAAAAGAGCTGCATCTGTGCAAAAATAAAACTCTGAACTCAATAAAGAAAATACACTATCAAAGCTTCTGCAAGACTATAGAATAACTTCTCCACTAGATGGAGTTCCATAGTTAGAACAGAAGTTTCCTCTGCCTTACCTATTTCAGGGACACAATCCTGCGTATTACACGGTTCTTTCTCTTCAGGTTTGAGCTGTGGATCACACTGAGTGCTGGCTGCCATGTCATCCGACAGACATCGCACCTCCCGAACCCGAAATCCTCCTTCACAGGACTTGGAACACTGAAACAATTAAGCAGGAGTTCATGAAGACCATAGGAGATGTGTAATTACAGAGAGTGAACAAGGGAACCTTGATGCCAGACCCAAGTATCACTGCAGCCTTTTATCAGCTTCACCCTACTGGTTTTTATTTTCTACCTATGAAGCCCTTAATACACAGGTAAAATTTCGTTGAAGATTCCCAAACGTTTTTGACCAAAGGAGCAACAACTGGACAAATAAACGTAGTGGATGCTGTGCAACTGAAATCAAGCAAGAACAGCTCCCTTTCTGAATTTATTACTTAGCATCTGCTTCTTTAATTAGTCTGGTTGTTGTCGGTTCATTTAGATGTATCTCCCAAATCTGCTCTTTCCACAGTGTTCACTTTTCCTGCTTTAAGAACTTCACTGCAGTGAACTTTACTACTTGACTGCCCTGCCCTCCCACTGTCCCTTTTGCCATTTGTATATGAGCAGGAATAATTTTAATTACCTTTTTTTTCTAGCACTCATTTATTGCAGCACAGTGATTTTACTAAGCATTATAAGTTTCTTTGAATTTCTAAAGGAAATATTTCTGTGCTCCTTCAGGGTCTGTTAAGAAGCCAGAGACTTTTCTACTTGCTTGTTATGGTACTTTTAAAGCCAATTATTACACATTTCTGCTCATACTGAAGCAAATCCCCACTGGCCAAGAATTTTGCCTGAGTGAGGTCTTTGAGATTTGGCTCACTGTCCAGTTTGACCTAATGCTCAAAAACTTAATTAAACCTGGGTCATTTACAATTAAAACCTTAACAGCTCAAAACTAGTAAGAATGTTTTCTTACTGACATTTTTTGCATAATTATTTCTTTTGCTAACATTGCATAAACAACTTCTCGTGATCATAAAATCATATATTACAAAAAACTAACCAAAGTAGTCTCAATATTATATTTTAACTGCTTTTTCATCTTTAAGTACAACCTTTACCCACATTTGAAAGGACAGCCACATGCAACAGTAACAGAACATGGGTTTTTCTAGAGCTACTCCCGTGACATGCCTGTAGAGAATACTGTAATTATTCCACATCCACATCCAGCCATAAGGATTTCAGGTCTGCAGAGATCTGAAGCTCTTAGAAGGGAACCAAGACTCACATCACACTTCACACAAAGCATTCTGGGCTGCTCCCACATTGCAGAGCTGCTGTTGGCCATCTGACCTATGGCTCAACAAAGGGTCCAAGTTACTGATTGGATACGATGTCATCTCATTCCAAGATGACAATGGACTTTCTGATTTCCATTTAGTACAAATTGTTGATTTTTTTTTTTGGTAAAAAACCAATAAACTATGCCAGATATAGGAAATTATAGAAAGATAGATGAAACTGAATGTGGCATACTGGTGAATGTAGCTGGTCCATTTCCAGGGGAAACTGAAGATACATGAAGTTGTACAATACATTTTCTCTCACTGAAGTTTTAAGTATTACAGTGAAGAGTTTACAGTAAAATATCATGGTAAAACTGACTCTAAAAATGAATACATCCCTCATTCTTTATTAAATGCTCCTCGCTTTTAGTGAAGCTAGAGATCTGAAAGGAACTTCTAAGTGCACCACACTGTTTCACTGTAAGGGCCAAACTAACTTTATAGAACAGGAAGGTTCTATGAAGAAGACATCAATGATAAAAAGACAACGGTGCAGTGTCTCTTTCTAGTCAAGATACTTCCTGAATTTTCTATGTTCCACCAGGCACAGACTATGCTTTCTTTTTATTATCATTCCTGTCCAAAATTAAATCACTTTCATGATGGGTGGTTGTATGCAAATGGTGTCCTCTTTCAATATAAACAAAAAAAGATGGATCAGACAAAGTACAGATACAGGAAAACATGACAGACTTACTGTGCTCCATTCTGTGTGAAACCACTTAGATCCACATGGTTTGAGGTAGCAGGATTGCTGGCTGGGAGGTTTCTCCAAATATGAACATTCATAGGGGTTCAAAACATCAAAATTACCTTCAGTTTTCCTAACACAAATTACTTCTCTCTGCTGAGTTCCACCACCACATTCAGCAGAGCACTGTATCAGAGAACAAAAGAATGGGAAAATCTGTTATTCTTCTCATGTCCTTCGACTTGTTTACAAAGTAACATTTCTCCACATCACATGGTACCATGACTCAAAACATATTTCTAATTATCTTCATAAAGAAGAATATGACTCTAAGTGTACTTCTGGAAAAATCTCAAAGTGTAGCTTTACCTGTAGCTACAAAAAGAAACTGGTATTTATTTTTCTAATCAAAAGAGAAACATAACTCACTCTCTCCATAAACAGTGTTACTGTTTCTTGCTGAAGCAGGATCGTTTGTGCTGCACTGAACTTCGGAGGGTTATAAGGTTAGAGCACAGTTTTGCAGCTTTACAAAGCCTCACACTCTGTTCTGTTTTTAGAAAATGCCTTGGATCTGCCAGGGTGCTATTTTCATGTTTGCAAGTATCTATGTGATGTAGTGTTGGTTCTAGTTCTGAAAAGCGAATTTGACTCACTTGGATTCCTACTGCCCATTTGAAGGTTAAGTACACACACAATACTGTTTCTGGCACTTGTAAAAAGGTTTTTAGAAGACGATTACAGCAACATATTGGTTTCTATGCTGCATAAAGGACTGTGATTTTCAGAAAGCTTTTTCCAGCATAAACCAATGAAATGTTCCTAACACTGGGGATTTTCTTTATATTTTTGGTAGAACTTACAATCCCTTTACCAGATTCCCAAAACTCTTGAGCTGAATGAAGAACCTTAAGATAAATGCACCTGAATAAATTTTACAGGAAGTACAGTCAATGCACATTCTTTAACACAAAACATCTCTTTTAATGGTTCCTCCTAAAGGCACCATCTGAACACCCCACCTTAGCTCTGGCAGAGGAAGGCCAGCCCTCAGAGCTCCCTCCTGCTCTGCCCTACCCACTGCTCCCATTTTGCTATTAAATGCCAGACAGACCAGCCAGGACAGAACTGATGTTGTCAGACACAGCTTTCAGATAAGTAAAGGCTTTGTATCCTTGTGTGCATCAAACAATTCAATTCCATGCAAAGAAAGCAGGTGATTTAAAAGAGCAGTCAGGATGCTCTGACTGAACACCTCTCCAGCACAGCAAAAATGGGTACAGAGTTCCTATTCACCGTCTGGAGCCATCAGAGAAACAAGGCCTGGATTTCATCCCTTATTAGAACTACAGATAAAGCTTTTTTAAATCTGAATTTGTTATTATTGTTATACGTATCCTTGTACACAATAATTATCACTTACACTTGAAAGCATTAGCATAGTAGTAGCCCTGTAATCTCCCCCTCAGCTGTACCAGTTTAATTTCCAGCTCCTTATCTCCTGGAAGGACCGTGGGATCTGCAGTGCAGTGAGTTAACAGCACAGCTCCACCAAGTGCTGCCACCAGCAGTCCCAAAGGCTCTCCAGGCTATGCCAGGGCCTACACAAAGGGACATAAATGCCTGGGCATGAGTTAACAGCTTCTGCAATGCCTTTGTGCCTGCCAGCAGAAACGTTCATTTGGAACAAGAAGGGCTCCTAGGCATGGATGAACGGAAGACTTTGAGGAAAGAGCATCAGCACAGAGGCCACTAACCAAAATTTGTTCTTTTGCCTATTGCAATGACTTTCAGTACAACAATACCAAAACTAACTTTTGGATTTAGCCATTGCTTTTTGCCTTCTTTATCTTTCGGAAATTTCATATACATACATATGTATAGGTATGTATCTCCCTGCAATTTATGCATGATCACAAAGGCTCTACTTTAGGAATTGCTAATTCATTGCTTTAGTGTATACCTGAACATGCTGAGCAGCACTCTGTCACCATTTATTTCATAAATACACTGGGTCAGTAGGTGAAAAGTAAAAAAATGAAGATAGAGGGGAGGAGAAGAAAAACAAAAGCTTTTTTTTTTCATTAAAGTAAAAAAACCCAGCAGATGCTGGAAAGTATTACATCAACTCAGTAAAATACAGGAAAAAATACCAAAATACTCTAGAGAGATGAAAAAATACCTTATGGCACACATCTTAATTGATCAAAATACAAACTTCAAAGGAAAATACCAGTAGAAAAGCAAGAGACAGGTTAGATTTGGTGCTTGTCTTACCTGTGTCCAGCCCCCAGCAAACCACTCGACTCTGCCAGCGCAGGGCCCGTTGTTACAGGGCGTTGTTTCCGAGGGTCTGTTGTTGCCACAGCCCTCCAGAGGCAGGCTGCTGACGTGGTTGGTCATGCACACCACGGCGCGCGTGCGGATCCCGTCCCCGCACTCCGCGGAGCACTGCGGGCAAGACACACAACACGGTCACTCGGGAGCCTCCAGACTGCACCAGGAAATGACAAGTGACAGTCACGGAAGTGAATTCATTTACACAAAGTCAATTATTTTCACTTGTAATTCAGCTGTAGAAAATTGTCTTTGTTTCATACTGCTGAAAACACTACAAGTAGTACCTGGCTTTACAGTCAAAAAGGAAAGGATTAGCTAAGAAAGAAATCTCTTGGTTTACAGCTTTTTGTTAGCTTTCTTACTTTTCCTTTCTTCTTTCTGTCCGTAAATTCTTCCAGTTTTCATTTTATTCATCTCTTTTCACACTAATTAGTAGCTCTGAGAATGGGTAATTTCAATACAGGCTTTCCAGACAGCAGTCCTATTTCAGCCTTTGTTTTGCTGTCTGAGTTTCTCCTCCAAGCATTCAAGCTGTCAGCCAGGTGGATCTTACACTGGCTGAAAGGACAAGGGTAGGAAGACTCTGAGGGCTGTGGCACTGGGAGTAAAGTGACTGCACAGCACATCCTGGAACTTTTCCATATAACAAACTGACAGAGTCTGACAGCACAGTAAAGTAGAAAAATATAAATTTTTTGACATTTCAAAAGATTCTGGTAAATCCTCCGTAAATAACTGTAACTACCACAAGTTATTGCCCAGCCTGTTTCAACTGTACGTTTTAAGTTAGTTTTAGGAGAGGTGGCCACAGAAGCTTATGTCCATTCAATGTTGCTTTTTAATGATATGACTTTCCAGTAACTAATGTTCACCATTTTCAAAGTTACAGTGTTAAATTCTGAAAGTTCTTACTAAACAGTGATTTGCAGATTCTTATGTCACCTATTCAGAGACAGTATGCATGACATTCACAAATCACAGAATAAATTCCATTTATGCCCTCAGAGTTTGCTCTTTCATCTACTGAAGCAGGAAAGTCTCTGGTATTTCACTGTCCTAAGCAGCATCAAACAATTGACATTTAAAAACCAGAAACACACCAAGGAAATAAAGTCTTGTGTTTGACTGTTCATTTGTTGCTTAATTATTTCTTGATCTTCCCTTTTGTTTTCTGTTAAAATGCATTTGGCATTCTCTGTCTAGACCATTAACATAAAAGAAAAACCTGTGTACAGCTCACTGAAAGATATGTATAAAATGGAATTTAAACAAAGCAATTGTATTACATGTGCAAAGAAACCCACAAATATGTAATATATGAGAGAAAAAGATGCATTTGATTGCTATTTCAGATTTTATTTTTAACATACAATGTAATTAGGAGAAACTGTGTTTTGCTTCCACAATGAGCACCACATTCCGTGTGAATGAACAGAACTCTGCATTGGAACATGTTTAAAATTTTATTGACTAAGAATGAGTCAAAAAACTGATAATGAGACACAAAGTTGACCTTAACTTGATTTAGCTGCCATTGGTAACAGTGTCAGGGATCACTTCCAATAGTTAACTGCAAACCAGCAGATGCCATGACAACACCTCCATTAACAACAAGACCAACCAATACAGTCACTCATCTTCTCCAGAGACTGAAAACGTGATTGCTTGCAAAGTGCTCTTTACTCACCTGCAGGGAGGAACACTGGTTACTTGTGTGAAACATGTAGTCATGTTACACTTATTTCACAGATACTGAATAGAAAACCACTTTTCCTATCAGCAAGCTGACTTCTTTCACAAGATGTTCAAACAGAATAGCAAAGCTTTACTGAAATGGAATACCTAGAAAACTAAAGAATTGATTCAACTCTTTAGAAAGCAATTTTTCTAACAAAGTACAATTTTTGAAAAACTAGAAATTCAGGTTTTTTCTTCCATCTGCAAGATCAAGTAATTAAGCATCTTTCAAATGAGGCCTAGAAGTAACATAATGAACCTTTTCTGTTGGTGGTGCACAACAAAATGTTCCACCTTCAAGCAGGTATGTAAAATAGATTTACCCCCTCAGCAAACCAATTTCATGGCTAAGGAGGCCTTTTCTAGGTAAAGTGACAAAATCTTGAAAATGCAGTAATAATGTAAATTGTGCTAGTGGTGAACATTTTCCTGTTCATGTAAACTACAAGTAAAGTACACCCATTTCAGGCAGGCCACTCCCAGGTCAGCTGAGCCCCACGCCGTGGCTCCCACTCAAACCTACTGTGCAGGAATCAATTCTGTGGCTGTGCCCATTCCAAGTGTGCTCAAATACATTAAGCAGAGAGAACGTATGCATATACTCTGCAAATACTTTTCTTATTGCTAACTAATTTTCATCTGACAATCCAGTTTGCTTTTCTGCTTTGCAAACCAGAGCTGGGAACAAATTTAGTCCGTAAAGTCATCCAGAAAATCTCCCTAGTCTTATGTTTTAAATGATTATGTTATGAACTAGGCTTGCATATCAAATAACAGAGGAAATACCAAATGGGAAGGTATAGGGTTGCTCCACTCTCTGCTGCAAGATTTTACTACAGATTAACTACCCTCTAAGGATTTACAAAGCAAACTTAAACCTGAATGTTTCGCATTATGTATTTGTTTTTTCATGTTTTTATCTCCTTTTCAGGAAAAATCTTCTCTGTGAAAATCACAGATTTCTGAAGTCCAAGGCAGGGAGTAGGGAGTTGGATAATGAATCCTCTCCCCTTCGTTTTCACAACTGACACACCCATTGCTTTCATTTTGGTGCCATTGATTTGTTGCATTAATACATAGTAACTGCCATAACCTAACATTGTGAAACATGAGGAACTTTCACAAGCTGCAACTTTATTCTGGTCCTATTATTAAAGATATTTTGTTTCACAGTCTTGTTTTAATTGGCACAAATTCCTCAGAAACCTCCGTCTATGTTTTAAGGAGTCTGCCATTTTTCCTCTTCCTGAGGTCCTTCCCTCTTGAGTTCAATTTCAGAAGCTTTCCATACCCATTAAAAACTAAAAATAAAACTCCTCATTCAGGGCTCTGATAGTTGTCGGAAAACAACTGAGCAGCAGTCCAGGAAAATAAGGCAAGTTCCTGCAAACTTGGAAAACTGTAAGTGGAAGCCTGAATTTTTGTCACAGCTACAAGACCGGGGTAGAGCAAAAACCTCCCCTTTAGCAGTGCCAGTTCCCCTTCATCAACATGCCAGCCCTACTCATTACCCTCAAATGGGGCAGCAGACCACAGGAGAGTGGCAGCAGGAATTCTCCTGGGGCTCCAAACTTTCACACAGGTCTCAGCATCAATGCCAGCCTTAATTAATTTTTTCAATAACACTGAATTGAGTTTGAGTGAAACACCCCCATTTGTGCAGGATTTCTGTCTACCACACTTTTAACCTTCATCACCTTAATTATTTCCCACAAGACAGTAAAGACTTTTATCAGTCATTCTCCTGATGTTACTAAAAAAAAAAAATCTATGTTTCAAATACATTTATTAAACTCCTTAGCATTATTCGACCTACTCTGAGAAAATCCATTTCAGAAGGGATTTTAGACAGATTATGTAAGTCTTGTTTTTCCAATAATACACTCAGAATTGTATTTCAGAAGATCACTTCTGCCACAGCTCCAAGACTGGGGCAGATTTTAAAAGGACATAAACCCACTAGAGCTGCCTTGATTTCCTAAAAAAGAAAAAAAAAAATTTTAAAAGGGAATGTAGGAAGACATAACTTTTTGCACTGTCAAAACATTTCCTGACACCTAGATGTAAATAGTTTAAATAGTTGCCCATTCGAGTGCATGTCTGCATAGAGCAGGTGCTGGATCCGTGCAGCAGTTCCATTCCACGTCCTCCTTCCAAGGCCACAACAGCAGTGCCCTCCCAGTCACCAGCGGGGAAGAGCCTCCAGCTCTGGCTGTCACCGCAGCCCCCGCCTGGAGAGCGGCCAGCACTGCCAGGCCCGAGTGCACGGGCACACTGAGGGGCCCTGTCCCCTGACCTGGCCGCAGGGACACCCTGCTCACGGCCCGGCTGTCCCTTTAACCTGGGCCCTGCTCCAGCAGCCCTTGCCCGGCCTTCCTCAGGGAGCTGCCTTATTCCAGCCACAGCCTGCGCTTCCACCATCCTCCCATCCTGGACTGGCTGTGCAGCCCGACCCTGGGCCTGCCTCATGCCCACACACCTGCCCCAGGGTCGCTGGGCTGTGTCACTCTGCCTTCTGTCCCCGCACGGACTCCCGAGCCTGACCTTGCACCTGCCTCCTGCCCGACAGCCTGGCCCCTGCTTGGCCCTGCTGCCGCCCTCCTGCAGCACGGCCCCAGGGAAAGCCAGGCAGGCTTCAGGGGCTGACCTGGGCCAAAGCAAGGCCAGGTCTAGGGCAGGAAACACAAACCTCTCTAGACCTTGCCCACCCTTCTATCAAACCCTCCTGGCTGTATGTTTCATTGCAGATTATGAAGTGAGTTACATATTTATACATAAAGAATACATATTTATACATAAAGAAATCTTCTATTTCCATATGAATCCCACATGAAATCGATGAAAAGGGGTATTTTATCTTGTTCTCATTTTATAGTAAAACAAATAAACAGTGATAATAAAAAAATAGCAACCTCTTGCACAAGCTTACTGGTGTTTTTTCCTTTTTCTCCCCAAGATTCAGGGGATTTTAAGTGAAGTATCCAGATTTAAACAAAAAGAAGTGAAAAGTGTAAGCTACAATATTTATTAGTGGTTCCACATTTGACTGGTCAACAAACCCACTTGAAGCTTCTAGGCAATGTTTAGAACTGAGAGGAATAATGCGTTGATTTTTATAAAGTTGTCCTTTTACTACAGTTCTCTTGCAGCAGATTATTACAGAAGCATTGCCGTTACTCCTTTTAATGAACAGTGAAGCTCAGAGCATGTGCTTGGTTTGTTTTGATTGTGTTCCCTGATGTGCAGCATTTTTTCTTTCTTCCCAAGGTTTTATTTTGGCCGCAGAATCTCATTAACATCTAAGAATTGTTTGTATTTTGGCTTCCTTTCTAAGTAAGCTCTAAACATAAAATGAGAAACAAATGAACAGAGGAGATGGCAATGAGGAATAAACAAAAATGCAGGAGGGGAATGCTCCAGTTAGCTGGAAGGAAACATTGGTGAGTCTCCCACTGCTGTAAATCAGGAGAATGCAGTTTTCCACTCCTGACCCACAGGAGAAATAAACTTTCCAGCAATTAGAGCTGTCAAAGAATCAGTCATGTGAAATGTTTGCAAGAATCTCATCTGCTCCCATCAATCCCATTTTGTTGCTAAGTTCAGTAAGGTTCACCAGGTTTACTCTACTGATTAATGGATGCTGTTTGGTGGAATTCTGCTGCTTTAAATGCACTATGACATCTTAGAGAATTATGAGACAGGAAGCAATCTTTCTACAAATGCACATAAAAATATCACAAAAGTTTGTCCAGACTCTCTATAGGCAAAAGAGGTTAAAGATCATATAAAAGTCAAAGCCATGAAACTTAAGTTAATTGTCTTTTTTAAGCTCAAGACAGAGCAATAAATGCAAAGACAGGCACAGACAAAGGAAGACCAACCAGTCTCACTTTGCTACTACAGACTTAAGCTGTAATCTGTTCCATTGAAATGGGTAAAAATTTCTGCTTCTCTCAAGATTGAGCCTGGAGGATATCAACAGATGGTGCTTAGACCCTCTTCCCATACAAGGACAAGAGTATATACTTTTCAGAAAAGAAGTGTTTGGTTCCCAGGCATGAATTGCTTTCCCTCCTTCCTTTGCACATGGTGGCCCCATACTTCATAAGCTTTGCAGGTAAAAGTGTTTGTGTAACATACACTCAATGGACTCTGATACCTGTTTATCAAAATACCACTATTCAAGAACTGCACTGTCTTAGGAACATGAAGAGGTTTTAAATTACATATATAAGAACTCAGAGTGTGCAGAAACCAACACCAAGGAGGTCAATGCCACGGGGTGAAACAGGTGGCCCATAAAATACATAAATACATTGTGGGAAAACAGGATTGGAGAACACGGCAAGATGGCAGCCAAGTGTTATTTACAGGGTAAAGCAACATACAGCCCACCCTGGGAAGGAAACATAACTCCCACACAGAGATTTGTATGTGCTCTACAGATTTTTTAAGTGCACATATGTAATACTGCTGAAGTCACATTTAGGGAAAGGTAATGATATAATAATCTAGTTCAAAACCACAGAAACTGTTAATGATAATATTGGTAACTAGTGTGATTTCTGCATCAATTAAAACTTTGCATGGTCTCAGTAAAATAAAACAAAAAATCTTTTCACCATTCCTAAATTAGACCATGTTCTTTTCTTAAAACAGTGTTTAAGAATACCCATGTCAAATTCTGCACTAATATGCACCACAGTTATCAAATCCTGAAATTGAACATCTGCTGCCAGCAAAGGTAACTGTAATTTTTATGTTGCTGGGTTTTTCTCTTGATGTTTTGCTAGTTAACCAAGCCTATATTGTCACGGCCCATGCATCTCATCAATCCAGACAGGGAAGTCTGATCTATCCCTTGCTGAAAGAGGAAGTACATGCCTAACCAATCTCTGACAGGCTTCTGGAAATCTCTACTTGCTGCATGTGCAACTGTACACATGAAGTATTTGCAAAGTGGGTTCAGAAAAGGCCTTCTCTCCCAGCTGTAACTAAGTTTGAACTCAACCAAAGTTCCAAAAGTTATGATAAGTTCTTTTACCTCTTATTTCTAGGCACGGCTGAAATGTCAAAATACAATGGGAAAGACTGTTCTGTGGTATTTCCAGCTGGGACTTGAAGTAGGCATGTAATAAATCTCACAAAGAAGGTCTGTTCTTGTGAGATTTCCACCACAGTTTTGCAGACTCAAGAGGTTTGAACAAGCTTTTTTAAAGCATATGAACTTTTGGCTGCTTATCTGAACCATTTGTGGCTGCCCATCGCTGATCTATGCTTATTGCTGAAGTGTGGCTTGGCTTAAAGTTCTTTTTAAGGAATTGTTTGGGGAAATGACACATGCAAAGCCCATACATCTGCAAATGACCATTTCTATTCCATGACAGAATTCTTCTCTTGTATTTCAACAGAAACACACTCTACAAAGAAAGAGAAATTTCTGCTCCTAAGATGCAGCCCTTTGAAGGCACAAGAAGACAGCTGGTGGCCAACAGCCTGCCTTTGCAAAGCTGTGCAGTGCTGCTGCATTTCGCTGCCTGCCACTGGAACCACTGCCCTGAGCCTCTCAACATCCCAGTTCGGAGGTGTGTGTGAATCTTAGGGGATCCTGCATGTTCCACCTCAAATCTACTTTTTTCCTGAAATAAGCTGTTTCTTACATCCTCTTTGTGAATCAAACTCCAAACCCACTCCTGGCAGAAGTGATGGTGAATAATGCCAACTACAGTAGCAAGCATTTGGAAGAAATTAATCTGTACACTTATATAAACTGAGAAGGTAACAAAATCCATTCTTTACTCTCCAGCCCTAAAAAGTTTGTGGTAAGAAAAAAACTCCAACATTTTCCACATTACCTGCTTCACTTCTACGTCTCATTTAACACATATAAATAAGCATAATAACATTCTACAGTTATAACCTTCAGCTCAAAAGCTGCTTTTAATTCTGCAGAGGACTAAATATCAGTGTAGAATAATGAAAAGAATGGTGCTAGAGTTTTCACTGCAATGTCTGTGCTTTATGTGGTGGCACTGCACCGGGTGATAGCAGCTGGGCCAAATGATGTCTTTGAGGGCAGAATGGATTTAACAGCACTGTACAAAGAACAGATCTATAAGAAAACAAAAGGCAGAAAAAAAAAGGCAGAAAAAAAAGTACTGCCATTTCCCTACAGCAAAATATTAGCACTTATATCTCTTCTTCTCCTGGTATCATTCTGCCCATACTATGCAAAAGCATACACTGGAAAACAAAGTCACAACCACATAGATTTAGTAGTATATATTTTTGTTTTCTCTATAAAATCTACTTGAGTTGTCTGCTGAAAGTTTTGCAGACCTTGTAGCAAGAGTCTGATTGGCCTTTTTAAAGTTCTGTGACACAGCAGGTGCCTGCCCTACTTGTGAAGTTCCTGCTCCATCTCGGCATCTAAACCATGTGGAAAACCTTCTGAGCGTGCAACTCATGCACAGCCTGTGAGCCTGACATTCCTGGCTTTCAGAGGTACTATCACACAGCAAACAATGAAATCATGAAGTTATGAATGTAATCTTAGTGCTTCACTGACAAGTTACATTATTTGTCTGTCAAAGCACAGGGAGATGCAACTGGGATTTTACCGACTGAAGGCTGAACCTGCCTACAGATGAAATTGATACGCAAGCACCCACAACAGGGACCAAAATACCAGGCTCTTCCTAGCCCATGTTTGTAAGCCTCTTAATGAAAGCATATAAATATCACCACTGAACAACAACTCTGAGCCCAATCACAAAACAAGTTAAATCACCACTGGTTTTACTGCTTTCATGCAGAGAATCTGACTCATTGGAAGAAAATTAATCCCAACATCCACATTCACAAAATACAAGAGCCTGAATCATGCCTGCCTGGGTTTATGAAGTTGTTCCCCTCTTTTCACACCTATGAGATAATTGGTTTATGGACTGAACTTAAACCAGACATGAGGCCTCAAATCTGTATCCCTTAAAAAAACAGTGGGGAAACTCTTAACAGTCTGAATCTTGAGACTCAGCACTAAGCAAGGAAGAATAATAAATCTCAGCACACTCAATATTTTGGAAAGTTCAGACTCAGAGCCAATTCTAAGTCTGGACATTTGGCCATGTACCCACAGGCTTGCCCTTTCCATGCATTCTTGTATCTTAACACAAACTCAAGAAGCCCTTGGGATCATTATTTTTTGTTTGCTTTTGCCTGTTTAAAAGACCAAGAATAAACATGGAAAATAAGATTACTCCTTTTATGGCTGTACAGACGTGTATTTTTTAAATTCTGATGCTCTTGTTTTAGGAGGTTTGGCAGGATAAAGATACCGAGAAGCCTTACCCTGTCACTCCACTCTGTAAGGAACCAGCTCTTGGCACAGGGGCCCATGTCGCAGTTCTCGATGTCATTTGGCCGCAGCTTCATGTTACATTCCTCGTCATCAACAATGTCCCCAAGGTTGCTGACACACTTCACATCTCGAGTCCTCTGCCCCACTCCACAAGGCACTGAACACTGTGACAAAAGGGAGGCTGCATCAGGACTCTGTGCAAGGACTGCAGTGGTTTACCAGGGAGCTGGGACCATACAGTTTGCCCATTCCTGCTAAGACATCTTGCTGGTTAGGAAACTCATGGTCATAGTCAAGCAGGGATTTATTGAACTGAGATTTGCTTATTTCCAAGGCTTGTAATATTCCATTTGTTTTAAACAAAACCAAATTGATGCTTGATTAGTGACAGCTAGAAGAAAATTTGTATACTTTCTGAGGTATTCTGCCCCAAATGAATGGATCCTACTTACTGAGGTCCACTCTGTCCTGATCTGCCACTCGCTGCAGATCTTGAGCTGGCAGGTGCTGGTTGTGTCGGGTTTCTCCAGGTGCTGGCAGCGGTACTGCTGCACTGTCAGCGTGCGGTTGGCGTAGATCTGCCGGCACAGGATCTGCCGGTGCTGCATGCCCAGCCCACAGGTTTTGCTGCACTCAGACCACTCCCCTATATCCCAGCTGAAGAGAACAAAAAAGGATATCTTTGTCTCACAAAGAATTCTCTAACGCTGATCTTAACAGAACTGGAACGATGTGATTCTGGTGCTGGTCCAGAATCCTATAAAATCGCATTTCAGTCTCTGTGCGTGCGACAATCCCTTAGGAGGACTGTGACACCCTTGTTTCCACAGCCTACCTGCAGAGGCTGGTCATAATGAGCATGGACACAGATTGCACAATTCATGGTCTCAAGACATATTACAAACGTTACTTAAGCCTGTAATAACTGCTTGGTTTTTAAAGGAATTTGTCTATAATATATATTACTTCTGTAATGACACTTCCCAAAAGTTTAACATGCTGCATAAAATTTTTCTGCAGCAAAGCCTCTAAAAAAGACCAGTGACACAAAAAACACAAAATGCATCCAAGCAGTCATTCATCAGAAAAACTAAAATAGTAAATGATAAGCAATGAACAAATATAATTAACTTTAGAGACTGAAAAAATCTCTAGATATATCCTTCTCATTCCAAAATGTCACTGTATTTATTTAATCACCTCTGTATAAATATGTCATTTTCAATTTGTTCTTTACAAGCATGAAGACAGACACAGACCTAAAGGAAGTATCTAAACTGTTTACACATTTTATTTCAGAACTCTTGTGGACAGCAAGCAAAATCTCTGCATTTAAACATCTCCATTTCTTTGTTTATACTGTTGATATTATCCTAAATGAATATGAGTTGTTAGAACGAAGAGGTGAGGAAAACACTTTTGGTGAGAGAAGCCATCTCTAGGTAAATGACTTCAGAAGTTCCTGAGTATCTAATATGCACTAGGAAATAGCTCATCAGAGACATCTCTGAAAGAGCCTGTAAGGGCATTTACATCACTAAAAAATTCCCTGGGATAAGGAGTGACCACTTGCTGCTCAGAAGAGAACTGAAGAGCATAAACACAAGAGATGGAATATTGACCTAAAACAAAGTTGCTCTAAAGGCAACTGGGTTTAACCCTTTTCTCTTCTTGGTATACACCCTGGAGGAACTGTCCTTTTAGTTGTTTTTTCAATTTTTATTTATATTTTTAATTTTTGAGTGTTTCAAACAAGTTACTCAGCCAATTGCAATTCACAGCCTGCCAATAGCAAGTGTGATTCAGAAGGAAACCACACCTGAGCTGGTTGTATCAGTGTGCTGGAGACAAGGACCACCACCTCAGAACCCAGCCTTGGAGCCAAAGAACTGCTCAGTTCAGGGAAGAGAGGTGAATGTACAAAGGGGCTGTTGTGAGCACTATCTCATCTTTAAATAATGGAAGCATGGCCACTGCAGCAGACCGATCTCATGTGGAGTGACAGAACCTGCAGAGCCTCTTTACACATGCAGAAGCCTCTCACTTGAAAAAAGTGTACCCACAGAGACCACATAGAGCATGTTTGCCTGAACAATCACACACATTTTGAGAAACTGCTACACCTACTCATTTCCAGGTTCCCTTCTGTCTACTCTGCATGCTATTGCCCCTGTGAAGGGGAAGGCCACCAACAACTAGGGAAAAAAAAATCCACCACAATTTACAATACAAGTGCACTGTATTTAGAAGCTCAAACTACTTTCCTATTAGAACAGCCTCTTTGAAGTGCAAGATCTCCATGACTGAAATGATAGTATCTTACAAAGCAGGGCATGGGAAGAGGTTGCAGGCCTCCTCTTCTGGAATGGGCTTGGTGCTGCTGTCACAGTAACCCTCGGGCACCTCCTCGTGAGTGATTCTGTTGACACAGTGGAAAATTGGGTACTGTGATCCTGAAATTAAACAGACAATTAGGTGAAGATTTACAAAAGACTCTGCAGCAATAAGAGCAGCATCCAACATTGATGCAGAAAGGAAAAGTGTAACCTGACAACAGGAAACACGGACAAAGGTTTTATCTGAAATTTCCAAACGTAAGCACTGACAGGATGCAGTAGCAGTTCCCACACTATCCAAATTTCAGCATATCTATCTGCTCCTTCATCTCAAATGGAAATCTAGGACAAGAGTTGGTGGCAGCTCTCATGGGAAGGAATTTCCCTTTGTAAAAAAAAAAGATAATAGTCTTTTTTCTAAGACAAAGTTTTACAAATGTGCTTTGAAATCTCACAGGTTTTCATCAAAACTGTTAATTTAGCCTCCCTTTTCCTTAGGTAGCACAAAAATAACTTTTTTTTTTTTTCTTGCAACTTGGAATTTCCTAAGGTTATTTAACTTTGGTGGATCATAAAAAAAAATAATTAAAACCTGTCATCCATATTTCTGCATGAAGAAATAAAGTAGAAGAGAACAAAAAACACAGAGGAAAGAAAAACGCAGAAAGTGCCCTACACAAAATGATGAAAAATGAAAACAAAGCCTTAAATAGTACAGATTTTTTTCCTGATTTTTCCACTCCCTTCTTTGTCAGCCTATATAACCTAGTTTGGCTTGAAATGCCTGAGGGCCATCAGAGAGTCATGGGTGTCTCACACCAAGATCACAAGAAATGTTCATACACTCTCAACGGTCTCAGGATCCGGTTCTCAAGATCCAATTTCTTCTGAATTTAACTTAATCAGAACATGCACACATTGTTCATGTAATGGAAAAAGAGACACTTATTTTTGGCAGTCCTGTTGCTACATTTCATGGAGTAAATTGGAGGCTGAAATTAATTTTTTTACTTTGATTTTTTTCCTTAAGTCCCACAGTTTTGCTATCTTCATTTTGACTCAGATTTCATTAATACCACTGCCAAGAGTGACCAGATCTCTGCAGAAAGGATGAGAACTGTGTGCCAATGTCAATCAAGGCCAAGGCCAAGGCCATACACAACCAAGACTTCTGTGATTGAAAGGAAGAATACATTTACCCTGATGTGTTCCTGTAACTGCACCAGAAATTACCTGATTTGGATACTGAAATGCACCTTGAATGTGGGAATTCAGTCACTCAGTAGTTGATACAGACTGATTGCTGCTAGCCAATAATCAGACACAATTATAGATTCTGTCTATATGACTTGTAGTAAAAGCACAGTGTGCTTAAATGCCAACTAAAATATTTTTCTGACTTACTGAAAAGGGCTGACTTACAGAAGTCTGAATTTTACTGGTTGTATTTTATCTCTAGTACTTTCGCAGTCATTTCTCCAAGGAGAAATGTTTTCTTTTTTTTTGCTGTTAACTGAGAAGCAATTTTGATTGCTATCAATATTGCTGCATTTTTTTCAGCTCTGTCTGTAGCTCTAACATGGACACTCATCTGGCCTTGCACCAAATTTATGAAGTGTCCTCTCCAACTACTAAGAAGCAAATGTTCTACACGTATATGAACTGGTGACAGTCAGCTGAGCTCCCACACTGGTACCTGTTTATTTTAAACCTCTGCAGTGTTATGGGTATAGTGGTGGGTGGCTATGCATAATACAAAAGATTTCACTTTTATCATCACAAGAACTTATTCTTCCAAGTAATTGCTTGTGTTCTGCATTACTGAATCTGTGGTCACTGTGAATGTCTGGCAGCAAAGTTTCATCTTTGCAGTATATGCAAGCAGTGTATGCACCACTTCCCAAAAGCTCACCATGCCCCTTCCATCCCTTTTCCTTCCCACTTCTGCCCTGTTAAAACCTCAGATTTCTGAAGTCACATCAGTGCTGCTCCAGCAACATCCAATGAGACAAAGATGAGGCTGGTGAAATGCCTGTGAAACTTTCCTTTAAAGATCAGAAAACTGTTGACAAAGACACAAAATGCACAGTGGGTGTATCTGACAAAGCTGGAGAGGCAAAAGGGAATGGTAAAGAATGCCAAGGAATGTTGAGGAAAGCAGCTGTGGATCAAGGGTATGGGAGGGAGCAGCTTGCCATAAATGCTGAAATAATTTTTTTCAGAGGCAGATGTCATATCTTTCCTTATAATTTCCATGCTTTCTATTTTTAATTTTGCTGTTTCTACTGATTTAAGTATAAGCACAGGTAATAGTAGTGAAATGACTTTTGGTTGTAGGAGAACAGAAGACAGCAGGTCTAACAATGTTTTGTGCATACACAAAGCACTTACCTTTCCCACATGTAGTAGTGCACTCAGTTTTTCCAACCTGTTTCCAGTTGTGTTCTCGGTTTTGTCTTGGTTGCATAGCAGGCACCTGGTTTTCTGGCTGATGAGAAGGGAATCTTCCTGGCTGAATAACTGGAAAAGTTCCAGCTGATTGTCCAGTGAGAATGTCTGTCTCTCTATGCAAATCCTCATCCTCATGACTTGTACTTTCTGGCATTCCTAACTGACCATTCAATGGCTCCCCTGATGAAGGACAATAATAGAAAAGTAAAATAATGAGCCTCACATGAAAATATTAGTCTATTTTATGTTTCTCTAATCATTAGAACTGGAGAATCACTAAACTTGGAAGCAGCTTTAATCTGCTATGTAGAGACTGTCTAATAGTGACCTCCAAAGATTGTGTTGTTTTAAACTAAGACAACCAAGTCTTGGCCAGCGAGTACATTGCAAACGAAAAACTGAAGAATCTCCAAAGACAATGCAGAGTTAATGCACCCAGTGTCAAAATTTCCCAAGGCATTTCTGTTTTGTTCCATGCTCTGCATTCTGAGCCTCCCCATGTCACAGCACAGCCGCTCCTCATTATGAACATACCAAACACTCAGAAATTTGTCAAAGCATCTCACGAACTTTAAAATGAGCACCAAATTCACTTGCAAAGTTTCTCCTGTCCTTCAGAAGTTCCTAGGAGCACACACAGCACATACCCACAGCTCAGGCAGGAGCTGCCCAGACTCTTGTTTGGGAAGAGAACATAGTTCTGTTTGATCCTCTCCAATTGCAAGAGGAAAGGGGAACTGTGGAGGGTTGTTTTAAATTATCTCAAAAAGAAAAAGACTCTGAAAAGAGAGACCATGTTCTATTTCGATTCAGAGACATGGTTACAACACTCCTACTCAAGCAGTAATCTTCCCAGCTAAAGCATAATAAACCCTGCCAGTTTTAATTCACTGAAGTTTTACCAAATCTATGCTGAGTTCTCATTCAACACGTAGGGTGAAATTCTGGGCCTCTCCCAGATCAATGGCAGCATTTACACTGAGTTCATTGGTATGAATTTCTCCATTAGCTTATTAAGTAACAAAATGTGTTTGATAAAAGGAAATGGTGGCATTTTACCTGGCCTCCTGTGAGCAATCAACTGAGGACTAATGACATTGTCTCCTGGAATGATATATTCATAATGTATACCCGGGTTAGGCTGCTGATGTATCATCTAAAAAGAAAACCAAGCATATACTGAGTTCTTCCACTTGTTATGTTACTAATACTTAAATATCAACTTGAACTGATCAGCTACATAACATCATTTATCACTGGTTAGGACAGAAGCAGTGGTTAATGACTGTCTCCAAAAAATGCAAAAAGAAGAAAATACAAGTTACTGTTTGCAAAGAAGAAAATACAAGTTCCTGTGTTTGCAAACTGAGCTACCTTATGATGGCAAAGAAACTGTTTAAATCTTCTCTGGAAAACCTAGGACTGCCATGCTTGGGGCCAAGGTGTGCTGTGGGCTGTGCCAGCCGTGGCCTCCCCCCTCAGCAAGGGGAGCAGCAGAGGCTCCCAGCAGACCTCTCCCAGCAGAAGAGATGATCCTAAGGTCATCAAAACAGTCTCACACAGCAGGAACTTGATGGATGCCTGAGGTAACAAAAGCAAAGAAGAAACAAAGCAGAAACCATGCCCCCACAGAAGCCCCAACCCCACACATGCAGCCTGCTGGGTTTTTAAAGGTTCCCCAGTGGCTCAGGGAGCACCTGCAGACAGCACACACGTCACTCTGCACCCATCCCAAAGCCAGCTGCTCCTTCCAGCACCCTGCAGCTCCCTCAGCATTCCATGGAGCCCCAACAGTCCACCAGCTCCAACTGGGGCCATCCTGCTGCCCTCCCATGAGCACTGCTCAGCAAAGAGCAGGAGCAGATCCCAAAGGCCCATGGACTTGCTGCAGCAGCTGAAGATCACCCACAGCCCTCCTGCAGCCTTCCACATTCATTTTCAACTGAATGAAGATGCAACGTGAGTGCAGCCAGACTCCTGGTGCCTCACAGCAAACCATAACTCTATCAACGTGTTCTTTATGAAACACAGGCGGGAACCAGAAGGTTTTCTCCTTTAAATGTGAAAATGAAGCTCAGGGTTTTCAGAATGCTGCTGCACAAGCCCACGTGAGGTAACAGGAGCATAACTCCGACAGTCACTCTTACTCTGGGTGTGCTTGTTTAAGCAGTTGGGCACACTAGGATCTGAGAAAGATGTGATTTTAGGGGAGCTTTTTAGCAGCACACTCTATTCCCAGCTGACTTCTACTGCATTGCTGCTCTGAGCCTCAGCATACCCACACTACAAATGCAGGGGTGTCATGAGCTGCTAGGGTCACCACTTGAGCTCTGGTTACTTCAGTTCTGCTATGACTGACACTTAGGTTTTAGCCCCAGCTCTCTGTGGGGATTAGTCTGATAGAAGCCTCAGACTATACTCAAAGTACCTTTTAAAACCAAACCAAATCAAACCAGAACACAAACAAACAAAACCCCGAAACAACAAACCCACAAGCAAACACCAGAGCTTGCTCTGGCTCTGGTTCTCACAATCCATGGACCTAAATGTAAAACATCCTGCTATCCTAATGGCCCAGTGACCCAGCAGAGCACAACTAATGCTTCAAGGCTTCACTAACTTCACATCTATTAATACCAACTAGGGATTCAGACTTTTGTTTTAACTTATGTCAAAATCAATCTTTCCTTGCCAAATATAATAGCTGTTCCTCTAAACGCTGTCCCTCAGAGAGCATTCACTTTTCTGAACCATCTAATAATGCACTGCTTGCAGTATTTTTTTGTAAGGTTGGGTCCTTCCAACGTCACTTTCTTATCCAAAAAATACACCCTCTCTGTGGTCCTGAGAGAACCAAGAACTGTGAACTGACTTCAGCAGTAGAGTACACTTCCCCTTCCAGAACCAGGACCCTGTTCTTTAGATAGTTCCAGGAACAACTCCCCAGTGGTTCCCATGGGATGGTTTTCCCATCACATTTCTCAAAACAACTGACAGGCATATTTTAGAGAGAGCTTAACTGATGAAGTCCCTAATTAGTATACTGTTCCAGCTTTCCTGCAGGAAAATACCTGAAATGACAGTTTTGCTTTGAGTCAGTGGACCTAAGTCTTTCTAGCAATGTATACTTCACACTTGGACAGAAATTGCATCTCTTTTTGTTGTTATTTATAACCTCCTCTAAATCAGAAAGCTTTTTCCTCTACATTTCAGAGTGGAAGAAAGGCATCATGATCTCAGGAAAACAGAACAGAAAGCCATTTGGAGTTCCCATCTGTAAATCTCTTCATTTTTCTACACAGAGCATAGAGATCATGAGTATGGATGAATGGAGAATTACACGACTCAGGCACTGTGAGATAAGTCTGAAAAAAGACATCTGTATCTGCTTGGCTACACATTTCAAACCCGGGAGAGGGGCTGTGTCATATTGAGCATTGATTTTCTTGCATCTAGCACTATTCACCTTTATCTTCCCACACATACACATTAAAAAAGAGACTGAACTATCATTATGCTGAATTGGAGTATTCCTCCTATCAACCAGAAACATCTCAGGTGAGAGTCCAGTCACATCAGAAGTGGCAATCCGCAGCAGCAGCCACAGAGCAAAGCTGGTAAAGCTATGCCCATCATGGCAGCTTTCTTACAGTCCCTAAGTCTAAACCAAAACATTACAATATCAAACATCAAAACAGACATCAAACCTTAAGGCTTTTTTATGATATTACTTTTTAAATTATGTATCTGTTTAATCCACTTCCTAACCCTTTTCTCTCTGGGTCATTACATACTAGGCATTAATTGGCTGAAAATGAAAACTCAGGGCCAAGCCTCAACTCACAAACCTTGTAACTGCACAATGGCACAAACATCTGAAAAACACAGAGTCTGCTTTGCACAGCTTAGGAGCCCAATTGTTTATTTTTCCAAGCTTTTCCCAGTCCTACATTACAATCAATTGGAAAAGAAGTTTGGATCAGTTAGACTAGATCATCTTAGAGGTCTTTTTCAACTTTAATGATTCTAGTGTTAGCATAATTATTACCTTGCTTTGTTAGACACCCTGCAGATGGGGAATAACTTTGCCAACATCCAACTTTTCCCAGATTAGTAATCAGGGTAGTTACTATTAATTTTTCTATGGAATTACCCAGCACACTCACTTTTCCACCCCATATTGCACTCAAGGACAAAAAAGCCACAGCTGGAGGAAAGAATCATATATTCAGTTAATCTAGTTTTTTC
Organism: Nicator chloris; assembly: GCA_013400495.1. NCBI lineage: Eukaryota > Metazoa > Chordata > Aves > Passeriformes > Pycnonotidae > Nicator > Nicator chloris. The sequence goes on from WAAE01016549.1 coordinate 385,034, forward strand.
AAGAACTGAATTTTACTGTGTGGGAGTGTATAATCTCAGAACATCCCACTTATCTTGGAAGAAGTTATGATCAATTCCAGTTGTATTTTTTATTTCAGTATGATGAACTAAAAACCCATCCCATCTGAAGTAATAAGCTTTCTCAATATGATTTCTCCCTCTGAGAAACAATTTGTCTTCTCTCTTCCTTTGTCAAATAGCCATTATCTATGGTCTCCTATCACAGCTTCATGTTAAAAGTGCCCTGATTCAAATCCTACATTCTATAGGTTTAAGGACTTGTTTCTTATAAAGGAATAGGAGATGGTGAGAAGCCTCATCTGGCTTAAGTATTTGCTTCTTCACTGTAAAATTAAGCTATGCCAAATTTGTTTCAATAGGAAAGTATCCAGAAAAAATCCAGTTCACAAAAGAAAAGCCTTGGACACTTGGACATATGCCTTATTTCTACTTTACTGAACAAGTTCAATTGGTTTTACTGCATCAGTTAAGTCTGAGAGAAAAAGGCTTGATTTAGATTTCCTAATATCTGGAGCAAAATGGATACCACACCAAACAAGTGCAAAGTATCCAAACTAACATTTCAAAATCACAGTAACAAAGCGTCGGTACTGAACGCCATTTCAGTGTTGCACGTGAACAATGAACTGAACAATTTCTTTTCCATCAGGAAGAATAATTGAAATACTAACTCACATAGACATCAAGGACTTCATTTGTTGGCCCATCAGCCAAAAACGACTCCCCTGCGGTGCTGGAGATCTCATTGGGGCGTCTGTAAGTGAACATTGTCCCACCACCTTCGTACCTGCCCGGGCGATCGATGGCCCAGTTGCCGTTGATGATGGAGCGGCCGGAGCGGCTGCGCAGGGCTGCAGGGGGACACAAAGACAAGGATTTGGTCAGAGGAGAGCACCTTCCCACACGGGGGACACAAAGACAAGGATTTGGTCAGAGGAGAGCACCTTCCCACACGGGGGACACAAACACACGGATTTGGTCAGAGGAGAGCACCTTCCCACATGGGGGACACAAAGACACGGATTTGGTCAGAGGAGAGCACCTTCCCACGTGGGGGACACAAAGACACGGATTTGGTCAGAGGAGAGCACCTTCCCACACGGGGGACACAAAGACACGGATTTGGTCAGAGGAGAGCACCTTCCCACACGGGGGACACAAAGACACGGATTTGGTCAGAGGAGAGCACCTTCCCACACGGGGGACACAAAGACAAGGATTTGGTCAGAGGAGAGCACCTTCCCACACGGGGGACACAAAGACACGGATTTGGTCAGAGGAGAGCACTTTCCCACGTGGGGGACACAAACACACGGATTTGGTCAGAGGAAAGCACCTTCCCACACTGGTGCCCAATCAGCCCCCCACTGCACAGAACACTCCCAGTTATTCCTGACGCCAGGGAACAAAGCTGGTGAAAAGAACTGAGTTGGATTAGTAGTTGTGGGGAAATAACTCAGCAAAGTTTCACAAACCAATCTTAGAAAACAGTGTCTCAACACTTCACATGTTTAAGCTGTAGGAAAAGAAAGAAAAATCAAAGACAGCTTGGAAACCTTTTTCTATAGTTTCTCCCAGGTGGCCACGTGACTCTGAGCCAGCCAGCAGCACACAGAACACACATGGATGCCAAGGAAGTGGTTTTCCTGTACTTTCTTCCCCATGCATGAACTATTTGGTGATTCAGGCAGAACAAAACTCAGAGTCAGATACAGAAAACCGGTGCATTACACAACGCAGAAGGACAAACAATGTAGGGGCACGAGTACCCTGAGCTGCCAAATGCTCCTGTTATTCTTCATGAAGCCCTTTGGTTCTGAAAAGTCACTTCCTCTTCAGAACAAGGTTTTTTTGTCAGAACATCTGCAGAGTCCCGACCTGCAGCACTGCTTGGAGTGCTGCATTCTGAAAATGCCAGTAGGATCTCTTGCATATAAAAAAGTGACTTGCAAATCAGATACTAGCCAAGGCTTGACAAACTTTGGATTCAATATCCCACTGGGCAGTGCATTCCCTTTGTTATTATGGGCAAGTTACTGGTTTGGTGACATAGGAGCCTCTGTTCCTTCTCATTCCCACTTTCTTTGTCTATGTTACTATAATTTTCAGTCCTTATGGTCAGAAACTCCTGCCACAGATATGTGCATAATTTATGCAATATTACAGTTGCATTATTTTAAAATACGTACATAGAGAGAGGCTGAAACCCTATCAGACATTGCTGAAGTACACAGGAATGACACAACCCTTTCTCTAAAGGCTCTACTCATAGATTTTCAATTTTATTAGATAAGAATTTGCTTTTAAATAAAAACTTCAAAAGAGACAACAAAATCTAGTAACCCTTGGCTGTATCTTGCTTGATAATTTAATTTTTTAACTCCAAATTCAAGGTACAAGCTTTGAACTTAAAAAAATTTAGGGTGAAGGACCCAGTTACTCCAGAGATTGCTTCTTCTTCACCCTGTCTCAACAATAGTGATACTCAGTTGAAATGCTCTCAACATTATACACAACTATTCATGCTACTAGGAAAAACTTACATGCACGGCCTAAATGATGGGAAATTAAATTTATGCCACTAATTCCAAAGTAATACACATTAGAGACAAAACTTTATTGTTTGTGCATATTCCAGACATCTGAATTAACTTAACTCATCAACAGAAGCAGTCTTTCTGCTTTGCTGCAGGACTCAGAACAGAATGTCCCCTGAGAAGGGACAGTGACACTCCCCTGTCTTGGCACGTTGTAAAATTCAGAATCTTTTGACTTGGAGGGGTTGCTGATGACTCCCCAACTATGTATAATTTGCTTAATATTGATGAAATATTTTTATAAAAGCAAAAATGTCAATGAATTTAATGGCTTTGGATCAGACTCTGTATATGGATTCACACATTTTGAACTTTTATTTTACTTAATGCTACATGTTTATTTTCCCGAGAGCTGCCAAAAATCCACTTGCTTCCTAGGTCTCATTTATCTCATGACACACCAATAAAACAATCTCTATACTGTGGACATTAGTTGAAAAATATTTTATACAATATGAGCCATGGAAATGGCCTCAAAATTCCTCATATCGTGCTGAGAGGAAAAATTACAGCTCCAAAAATATTGGATACAGGTTAAATAGGAAATCCAGTCACATTATTTGCTTGCTATTTATAAGCTCTTTACACTTTTTTACTTTTTAATTCAAACAACTATGGATTAAACACTTCTGCAAAATGTATTGGAGACTGATTTCACACTGGTTTATTAATGTGGAACACTTCCTTAACTTTATGATTTGAGCAATTTTTCTTAGATTGATGCTAAACAAATAAGATAAATGAATCATCAAGAGCTCAAGAAAAGAAAGCTGGCTAAGACTAAATTGTTATTAATGATCAAGCTGTAGAAAGATGGCTGTCTGAAAGATTGAGTGCACATTAAACTTTAATTTCAAATCCATCATATGACAGATTTGAAAGAGGCCTCTCCATATAAAGGGAAAATGTGCCTCTTTTATGTTTTGATCACCCTGCATCCACCACCTCAACTCTGCCCCTTGAAGAATTTTTATGGTGCTAGTATTTTTAGCCAAAGCATGAAAGATTTGGAGAAGCTCTACCATTAATTCCTCATGAGGAATTCCCCATACAGGCTGTAGCTCATTTAATCTATCTTTCATCTTGGAAACGGCTGCTAACTGAAACTGTGTTGTTTACAGTGGCCTTCAATAATCTTTTGCACTAGTGATATGGAGAATTTCAGGATACAAATTCAGATTAACTTCTCCACATCAGCAGTTTGATACATATTTTCAGTGTCTTGCTGAATGACTCCTATTTTTCTAACCATATCTGAAGAGAAATATTTTAGGTGTGGGGGTAGTACCTCACTACTTGCAGTACATTTTCACCCAAAATAGGCACAGTACCAACAATGAAATGAAACTTCTTCAATCTGGCAACAGCACTAATATGCAGAGTAATACAGTACATTTTTCTGTCCTAAGGCTTTTCTGTGGGGGAGAAATGTGTCCTAAGTCCTACTTAATTGCTTTACAAGCCATAATAAGGCTGTACAGCCAGAACTGAGTTCTTTCCCATATACATGAAGTGTCTCTCACTTGGCCCTGACCCACAGAGAGGGAAGCAGGGAGCAGTTCCTCTCTCTGGGAAGGGGCTGCAGCCTTGCAACTGTGGCCAGTGGGAATCCAGCTCAAGGCTTGCCTGCTGAAGTCTACTGCAAATGTCTCACTGGTGATTTCATCCCAGGAACCTTGACAAGCTGCAGATGCACTCAAGGTGCAAGTCAGAGATTGAAAAGACATCATAAAATGTTCTTTGATAAAGGTCCTCAGCAAAGGCACCTTGAACAGGTGAGTGGGTGAGATGCATGGGGCTCTCAGGCTGCCATTTGCTTTGCAGCTGCCAATCAAAAACCAAAGCATCTTACAGGCAAAGTGCAGCAACTTTCTTATTTTTACACCATAAACACAATTTTTACTTGACACATCACATTTTAAGCATTTCCTTTGTATTTTATTTTAACAAGCTATTAAAAATTTAATCCTGTTGCTGTTTAAGTTGAATTAAAGTGCAAGAATGTCTTGGTCATACTAGCTTTCTATTGAAACAGCAACACTTTCCCAGCACCTTTAGAGAACGTGCCCAGATACAGCTGGAGTAAATAATCAGACTACTTCTGAGTGACCACTTCGATGAAAGAAGTGAAAGAAACATGTAACTTCTCCTGTTTATCTTTCTTGCACAAAAAGACATTATATGGAGCTTTCAGGGACAAATCTAGAATATTCACATAGTGCATTATAAAAATCAGTGCAGGGTGGTGCATCTTGAACAACTAAACCCCACAGATGGGCTTTGGTGACACCTCCTGTGAGGTAGGCCAGTTGGCTTCATGGTGCAAACCATGTATGGAATGGAACAGGAGGAGTGGAACAGGAAGAGAAACTTGAAAGGAAGGGGCTTGTTGGAAAAGTCCAGCGAATGGCAAAGTCCAGAAAGCGGAAAAGTCCAGCAAATGCACTGAGCTGGCCTTTAAATCTGAGCAGCCACACCTACAGCCTGCTGACCAGCTGCCACACCAGTGCAGCTCCTAAAACCAGGGGCTGCTTCTGCATGCACACAGATTGCAAAACTCTCTTCTCCAAAAAGACTTGAAGACAATTTCACACATAAAAACCCCCCAACCAAAACAAAAAAACAAAACAAAAAAAAACCCAAAAACCCAAAACCAACCAAAAAAACCCACCCAAACCAAAACTATTCAGTGTCACAAAACCCAGCCTGCCTTCATGCCTGTCAGTCTTGCAGAATGGAATCCACAATACCTGTTAGGTCACTAAAGAGGGAGCACATGGACCACAGTCGAGAAATAGAGACTCTAAGTCACAGCACACAGCTCCTAGGATACTTTAAAGTACCTCTGCATAACGAGGAAAAAAGCCAAATGCCTAGAAACTCAATAATAAACAGTTTTAAAATAATGAAATATTCATAAGTTCAAGTGTATTCTCTGAAAAAACTCCTTTCCAGCAGCAAAGATACTTGATTATTGATTAATAATGATTAATTATGATATTTGATTATTAGAACACATCTCAGTTACAGAATATTCAGGAGAAATTTGGCACACTTCTAATGAACTGAATTATCTATTTTTTGCCTCTGAATTTTTCAATTCAAACTCCTACTGAGGTCATGGCAAAGCTCCCACAGGACTCTGATCTTAATTCAAGAAATATGAGTAGGGCTAAGATCTCGTGATCAGCAAGAGTCAAATGATTTTAACAATCTGATCCTACAAAACCCTCATTTCAGAGCCAATGGAGGATATGAGAACATGGTCAGCAGTTCACTTACTGGCCTTAAATTAGGATCAGATTGTATAAACCAAACCCAGGCTCTCTGCAGGTTGGACACCTTTACCTCTTGCACTGTATTTAGTTTCTTCACTGGCAACCAAGACAGGGTAAGGGTACAGACCTGTAACAAAAATGGGGCATCTTCTAACTGTGCATAGCTGAAGCCAAGTGTTCATGAACTGCCAACCATTTTGGAAGTTCCAAGCCAATACTGGTTGTTGGTCACCTGAACTGTGTCAGAAAGGACATGGACCACAGAGTGGGACTCTCCACTAAGAAATGCTCTATGACCTTACATAATCCTAATGCAAACCAGTATTTTCTAATCCAAACTTTAAGACAACCCCCCTCGTGCATGCCTCTACTAGTCCTCAGTCCAGGAAGGACCACAAACAAACAGAACACAAAAGCATAATACATCAGCAGGTGTTTCTAAGATCCTGATCCCAGGAGTAAATTGGATCCTGTGGTATTTCCAGTCCCTTTTCAATCTTACGAATCACAACTTCCTGCACAAGGATTCAAATTTTAGGGACCTATTCATGTACGGATCTGCAAAGCATCTGAAATTTTGGTTGTCTGTCTTTCTATACAATTACCCCATAATATAGACCCATATTCTTACAAATCTTACTCATTTTTTCACCCAGAAGAAACTTCAAAATCTGCTTTTTAGAAATGCAACAAACATCTTTGCTTACAGCTTTGAATAGCTTCGACATATGTTGATTTTGTAAAGGTACTGTCACATTTCTCCATGAACTGAGTAGTTGTCATAACACTGCAAATTAAATATGACACATAATATTTATTGCTAGCATTAGCATTCAAGCAATTGCTTAAGTATTTTTATAATAGGCACTAGATAAAAGTACCAGATTCCAACACAATTACAAGGAAATGATAATTCAAGTATACTATTATTTCCAAGGAAAAGTTTGCACAGTTTTCTTTCTTATCTAAAGCATTAACAGTAGAACTTCAGGTCAACAGCATAATGCTGCTCAAGAAGTTATTTAGATATTCTCCTTAGGGAGCTATCATATAAAAGAAATTCTGCTTCAAAGGGGGATAAATTTGAAACAGTAAATTCCATTAAACCAATTTTGCCAAGTTTGTCCTGAGGTCCCACTTTGGCAGGTTTTATCTCTCTACCATGACAGTGTCTAAAAAAAAACAACTACAAGAGACTCCTATTCTGTTGCCTTAAGTCTAATCTAGTGTTGTTTCAGTTTTGAGAAAGCAGGCATCTTCTGGGTGCATTGCCTAATGATTATGAGAACTGCAAATCCCACTATTGCTTTTAAAAGAGTCCTGCTTTCTTTTTTTTACCTGCAAAAGGAAAATACTATTCATTTGTTTAAATGTAATGGGTTTGCAGTTAATCACTGCAAACAGAAATGCTCCTTTTCTGCACTGCAGCAAAGAGTCATTTTCCATTTTGGAGGATCCACTGGACTATTGCTTCCCCAATTCCCTCAGAGAGAAGCTTTCACTTCTCTCAGTCGTGCCTGTTCCTTTTTGTGCTTGACTCCAAAAGCCCTGTTGATGCATCAGCTCAAGGAAAATGCTGGGGCAGCAAAGCAGAACAGACAATTAACTATTGCTGCAAATAAGCATTACAGGCTTTGAGAAAAAAGCCAGATTTGTCCTATAGCTACACAATCTGTTCAGGCCCAGACACTACAGCAGGGCTGAAGTCTCAACAGCTTCAGTAAAATCTCCAAACAAAGAGCAGAGTCAATCTGCATGTTACCAAATCTTGAGCTTCTGTCAGGAGAGGATGAAGGATTTCCCCAAGTTTTTTAGCAGTCTTCCCTGACAGGTATTAGTAACAGCCAATGAAACAAAACCACATTAGCTAGTCTAGGCTTCCTCTCCTGTCTTTTTGGTGAGACGAGAGGCAAAATGAAAGAAACCCCCTCTCTGACTACAGCATTCTCACACTGCAACTTCTGAGACTTTGGCACACGAGGTACTGCAAAATACACACACAGATATATGACCTGACATTTGCAAGATGTGATCATACGGCATTTATTGTGCTTCAGTGTCACTGCTGCTCTCTCACACATCATCCTCAATCCCAGTGGGAAGCAGTGTGCAACACAGACCTTTGGAAAACCCATCTAAACAGTAGTGTAACTCAAGCAGAGAATGTTCTTCATCCTATTACCCAGCTGCTACACTAAGACTGTAAACCTATGTCTGTGTACAGCCTGGAGCTTTGGAAATAGGCAGCTCATGAAGCAGATTTGATGATCCAAGGAAAAACATTCACTAAAGCAGAATTTCAGCATTTTGTTAACTCTTGCACTGCAAGGCATAAGCACTCCTTATGAACTGCATCTTGGGTTTCATTTTCAGTTTTCTTCCTATTACTGTTTCCCTTCTTTAAAATTGCTCTAATAAAATGCCTTTTCCCATTTTTCAAGCAGGTGCTCTTGAGTGATTGATGACTTTTAATATTATTATTCCTAAGTACAAAAGCAATAACACTTACACGATTCCCACGCTTTCCATGGGGAGTAAGTTATGCCAAGGCAGTAATTCTGAATGTTGAGATATGGCTCTAAATAGCAGAGAATTAGGGAATACTAAAGAGTATGCTTACCCAGATCATATAATTAGTTTCTAAAAGCATTTACTGGAGGCCATGCTAACATTTACTGGGAAAGCAAATGAAGGAATAAGAGGAAACAACAGAGATGAACTTCATCTTTAGGCTAGTGCTATGTTTATGAGGTCTCTAGCACAAAAATAAACCTGCCTAGGCCTCTTTAGCGTGACAGACTTTATGAAAGTCAGGGAAGTGTGAAGGCATTAATGCTCTATGCTGTTCATGACATATGCAAATATTGGCACTGCATCTCAATAACCATCACAATTAAATATGCAACCACCCAGTTCTTCACCGAGGGGGTTTCAATTGCTGCTTTGTATCGAAGTTTGGAGTGCAATGAGTAAAGAACTCCTGTTAGAAGTGACATCACTCCTGAGCAGTTCCTGCGTTTTATGAGTCGTCTGTTACAGCCCCCTGCACTGGGGGCAGTACAAGACAAGCTATCAGAAGGCCAGCACAACATTTAGTGAAGATAAGAATCGTTCCAACAAAAACTGAGAACGAACAGATTTCATTATTCTGCAAATGACCTAACCCAACCTAACCTAAGAGGACTTAGACAATTAATATACACAGTGACATGACAAGAATTATGAACTTTCCATTTATTTTTCCCTAGCCATTCTCTGTAATTATATACTTCAAATACATTTTATTAAGTACTATTAAAATAATCTATAAAAACCTCTCTTCTAATTTGCACAAAAATTTCCCTTGAATTGAAGAGGTAGCAGTGGTTGACTAAATTCCCACCTCCAGTAAAGTCTAGAAGGTTTCTGCTGTTTAGTTGCATGTAATTTTACCATTGCCCTGGGACAGAAGGGCTGGCACAAAAGTAGACTGAGAGGAATTAAATATGAAGAGAAGGACAACACTAAACTCCAAAGAACTGGAGTAGGAATCATACATGTCTTGTATCTGTAACGATGTTAAATGTATAGCCCATTGCATATCTATTATTTTGTTTTGGGAAATGTAGCATCTCAAAGGGAACTCCTATGGTTCAGAAGACTCTAGAAATTAATTAGTAGAATTGAATTCAAAATTGCCTTTTTTTTTTTTTTAAACACAGAAATTCAAAATCCCTTTTCCCATTCTTACACACCCTTAATTTCTTTCTGTAAAGAAGGCAGGGCATAACTGAGGTTACAGTTTCTAAGTGGCAGTCCCAGAACTTCAGCTCTTATAGGGCACAATTAGAATTTTTCTCTAAGCCCGGTGAAAAGGCAGGGCTTGAATTCTTAGCAACATATTTCCTACCCTACCTCAGTAACATCAGGAAATACTCTCCACCAGCAATAGCTGTAAATCAAGGATTTAGAAATAACAAACAACATTCAGGACTGGTAGTCTCCAACAGGGATACATTTCCAATGTAGCATGTGATATTTTAGCCATGCAGCTCCAGCTGAACCTGCAGATGATAGCATTTGGCTTAGTTACATAACTTCAGTTCAAATCTGGTTCTTGTGTTTCAGGAGTTGATTGGACTGGCTGCTAATGGCTCTGAACTTGATAGCTGAGCCTTCTGGCACAGTTCAACTGCACATTAGTGAACCCAGCACAGAAACTCAGCACACATTTGGCCAAAGTCCTTTGGGTAGATAAATGCAATTGAATTATCTTCTAATCTAGATACTACTTCAGTCAGAAGGGCCAGATTAGTGACATGCACAAGTGTAAATACCCCCCTCTTTCCTCCAGCTGGCATAACAAAAAGTGTTTTGTAACTCCTTGCGCTCCTGACAACTGCCAAGAATTGGAATAATTGTATGGCAGCTAAACTAAACCAGCAGATTGTGACATCTCTGCAGAAAAGAGCACTCTATCTCATAAGAATTAAAAGCTGAAGTAGAAACTGCTTCTTTATTTGCTAAATAGCTTTTGTTCCTTGCTATGAAAAACTGGACCTAATGAATACTCTTAAGCTGTTTTGAATTTCAAGTGGAATTTCTCAAGAATTTTGGATGCTCTGTGTGGTGAAGTTCGACTCTGTAACTCAAAACACACAGACTGTGAGCTGCAAGCACTGCTGGGTCCCCTGGCTTAGGCATGAGTTGCTCTGGCCCAGGGTCTCATACTGCTGCTCTCTGGAGGGCTTTCAGACCTCGTGGCTGGTTTCAGGCTGGGCTGACACAGGCACTGAAGTCCCAGGAACAGTCAGGTTTGAGTGAATGCTGACACCAGCATGGAGGAGAGCTCTGCAATGGTTTTGCTGTCCTGGCAGCAGGGTGGAGCAGGAGCCCACAGTGTCTGTGGGGCCAGGCAGCCACTGGCCCAGCCGTGCAGGCAAACCTTGGCCCAGGACAGGGGATCAGGGGAGATCAGGGCATGGGCACAGAGGCTCAAGAGCAAACAGAGACCAGACTATGGGTGGGTGAAGATGGGCTCTGACTAATTCAGTGGCCTTTAGGGCAAGGATACAGGTGCTTTGATTAATTCACTGCTCATCCATTGTAAGGATACAGGCCACAAACTAAAGCAGACAAACTGCTCATGTCCAGCCCTGAAAAAAATAATCCAATTCTTCATTCATTGTCTCTTCCAATAAAAGCTGACAACAGCATGTAAACCTTAGTCTTCCACTTAAAACAACAATCATTTATTACAGATCCTCTGAAGTATTTGACTCCTAGCGAAGAGAAATGACATAGACACTCGTGAGAGGCTGTCTCCATTTACCTGAGCACACTCTGCCAGAAGAGGAAATCTGGCACAATAAGCTGGGTGGTGGAGGAAAGCTGGAAATGCAGCACTGGTAGTGCTTTCTCAGGCATTATCTTCTGCTAGAAAGGCTTGGGGCAGTATCACCCATGGTAATGTTTATGTCAGTCCACACATTTAAACATAAAAAAGATGTTCTGGGATGGAACTGATTTGATATTTATTTGACAAAGCCATCAAACCATGTGAAACACATGACTGATACCTGGAGGTAAGCCCAGAAATCTATAGACATGACAAACCAGAAATCATCACATTTTATTGATGACTTTTATAGCTCCAAAATCAACAAAGAATATGACGGAAAGTAGCACAGGATCATTCCAAATACAGAGAGCATTTCAGAGTATCACATCTCATTCTATTGCTGCTCTTTATTCCCAAGCTACCTACTAAGCTAATGAAAAAAAAAATTCTCTGATCAAACTATTCACAGAAACACAGGAAAAAATTATGGGTTTGCAAGTTGTGAGTCTGACCTCAGGTCATCAGAGAAGTCTGGCTAATTAATGGCAGTTTTTTGTCTGCAGCACAGATGAAACACTGCACTCCAGACTCCAAGTAGACAATAGAAGAAAATGGCTTAAGTATAACTAGTACAAACGACGGAATTATTTTGCCATCAGGAACTGAATTTATGTTTTCCCAAGCATATGTGGGAAAGTATAGATTAATAAAAAGAAAGTTGCTCTCTTTTAGCAAGAAGTAACTTATTTTCTTCCCCCCTACAGTGTGCAGGCAGATCACCTGCAAACAGTTCTGCAGACAGTTCCTCCTAATTCCCAAGTTTGATCTTCTAGACCTTCTGCATCAGTCCCACAGGTCTCCTGATCAATACACTGTGCAGGGGTTGTTATCTGCACGGTCTCAAAGTATGGAACAGGACTAAAATGAATTTATCATTCTGAACATTAAATATTCAACATTTCAGAAGCAAGTTTCTAATATCCCCTTTACAATTCCACCTTGGGAAAAAAAATCCTTGTCTTTCTGTCTTTGAATAAGTTTTATTAAAGTTTGATAAGCTCTATCTTTTCCCTTTATTAGAAGATCTCCAGTACCACATTTTCAGAACCATAAAAAGTGATTAGCTACAGCCCTAGTTTTTGCTTAAACCAAAATTCATATAACCCATAATCTGTTTTTTCTGCATTTGAGACAGCATTTTTCACACTGTTTACGTTAATAGTGAATTTAATTTTTTCTAGAAGTACGTCCAGCACACGTAGTTTCATACTCATTTGGGAACATTTTTTCCATGTTTGAGATAAATAAGCACGTCTTTTTATGAATGCTGTCTATGAGCAAAGAGCCTTTTAAATATCTACCCTCCCAAAAGCAATTTAAACTGGTTTCCTGTTATAAACACAAACTAAACAATTACTGCAATGTAACAGGTTACACATGTCTAGGAAATACTTGATGCTGCTGAATGACAGCACAGATTCTTAACCAGTGCTACAAAGTCTTCAACTTTACATGACCTATTTCAATATTACCCAAAGCAAAACCAGGAGTTTTATCAGGGAGAGGGTAAATAGAAAGAAATCCACCTTTTTAATCCAGGTTTTTGAGGACTAGACCATAATGACTGCCATAATTTCAAGTGGTTACACTCACAGGCCGCTGCCAAGTCACAAATCAAAGCCCTGATGTTTTTACGTACACCGTATTCCAGAGACGGGCGCTCAGAGAGCCCCTCCCAAAGCCTAACACATGAACAGGGCAGGCTGCCCCTCCTTGGGTGGCTCAGCTGCTCATCTGCACGTCCTGGGATCCTGGGGGAAAGGCCATGGCTTGGGAGAAACTGCTTTGCTGCACTGTAGTATGTGCTGAACAACTGTGCACGGCCTTTGCCTAATTACAACTGGGAAACTGGAAGCACACGCTGCAGCCCCCACTTCACCTCTTAGTCCTGACTAAGGAAACACCAAAATGGTCTCATTGCTGACCAAAGAACCACGAAACGCTTTTGGAGAGAAAAAAGCCAGAGAGAATCCTCTAGATAAACTTCAGAGAGGCTTTGGGATCCTTCAGAGGTTAGACATGAGGAATGCAAATGGTTTGTGCACAGCACAGCAGGCTGGGAGTAACTGCCAGGGCTTGGAGAGCTTGGGTAGTTATTAGTTAATAGAAAGTAATTGAATTGCAGATACACTCACTCATTGAAGCTGTTGAGACACCTACATTTAAAAAAATGCACAAGTTAAGTTTGAATCAATTAACTGAACCAAAATGTCTGTATCAGAGACTATTTTTACCAATCCAAGTAATCAGCAATCCCCAGATACTTCCTTGATGATTTCATATAGAGTGAGTTTTTATTTGAATGAGTTTTGGTATTTCCCTTTATACTGCCTTTCACTTATCTTTCCTTTACTTCCTCCAACCTTTTCTTTTCCATTTACCTTTTTTGTTTGTTTCTATACTAGGTGCCTAAAAAAAAAATCTAACTTAAAACACAAACCCTGCTCACCTCATCCAAAGAAGCCATAATCAGCTGATCAAACAATGTCTCTTCTACTCAAGCCAGTAAAATCATTACATACATTTGCACTGAGACTCTCTCCTGCTCGAAGAACCCACCAAAACACAACTCCAAACCAACACAAATGCCCAAAAATAAACAAAACCAACAAAAAAAGCAACAAAAGGTTTCAATTCCTTTCTCAAATACGAATGTAAAGCCACTATTTCTTTCTACTTCTGACAGCATTTTGAAGAGAAGGACTGTAGGGCTTTGTAAGACCTTTTTTCAGTTATGACCTTCTGGAATAGATGGCTGCTGGTGCCCCAGCAAACGGAGCTCAGTGTTAACCACACTGGGACAAGGCTTCTTCAGCACTCAGTTGGGACTAGGGCAGGAAGCTCAGCACGTTATCCAGCTGGAAACAGCTGAAGATCTTCAAGGCATTGATCAATAATCAATAATGGTTTCCAATGCTTACTTAAGCAGAGTAGGAATAATAAAGCAGCAAAAAAAGGGGAACACATAATTTGATAAATTTGTGAAGAAGGAAGACCTTCTGTACCTACTGCACAAAAGCAGCAGTCTTTTAATTGGTGTTTGTGGATGCAAAGAACCAGACCAAAGAGCCACCACCACATCCATGTTAAAGCCTGTTCACACCCAAGGGTCACTGCTGCACTCTGAGGGGTCTCTGGACGTCCCCTCTGTCACCCTGGTTGCCAATGACCAAAAAAACCAGCATGCTACTGCAAGCTCACCTTTATGCAACATACCAAACAGAGCAGACCACGAATTTATTCAAGAGCTCTTCTCCTGTCTCGTAGGCTCATTTCTGCCTACACTGAATAGGAAGATGCCACAAACCTGACAGGGTGAAGGTAACACTGCTCATTTACATTGGCAGACTGAAATGCTGCACATAGTCTAGTATGGTATTTATCAGTCTTCTTTTAATCAATCACTGTTTCAAGGTTTCCAAGTTCTCGACACATTCAACTAACAACTATTTTACTTCTAAATTAAATATCATGCTTGCATTATTTAAAGGACCATAAAGCCTAAGGAAAATATCTGACCATGAATTGACCATGTGAGCTAGATATTAAAGGTCTTTCTGGACAATACTGACATATATATATTCCAAGTCCAGTGAATTTCAACACTGCACATTTTTTCATTTATAAGCCTATCAAAAATCCACACAGCAACTTCAGGGGTTAACAGCATTTCCTGATTAAATTCAGTGAAGACAGAAACAAACCCCACCCTGAATACCAAAATACAAATTGGTTCCCTTTACTGTCAGATACAGTTTAGGATAATGGTCATTTGAGAGAGAAATGAATTTTCAGTAATCCAGTGGAGAGATAAAATATTTTCCACTTCCATACCAGGTTATATCCACAAATACTGATAACTTTATTTTGTTTTGCTTTTATTTTCCATTCATTTAATGAATAGTGTCTTTCTCTTGACTCTCACACAGAATCTATTCCATCTGTTTCTGAGTGCATCTTCATTTTAGATATTACTCCCATTATGATGACTAGGTTTTAAAGCTCTTTATTCACATCAGGTTTTACTGTACACTGCTTTACTTCCCTAGCAAGGAGCCAGGCCCTTCAGCTGGCCTGTGGCAGCCCAGGCCCAAGGCAATCAATGGCCCCACTGTAATTTGGGAGCTGCACAGGATCTGCCCCTGCTTGTTTAACAGCAGCTTTTTCATGTCCACAAGCACAAAGGCATAAAAGTCTGCTGAAAGTTCAAAAGCAGTTTTAATTTCTGTGCCCTGCTTTTCAAACACTTCTAAAGATATTTGGGCAGTTGAAAAAAAACCCAAACATTTTATCCAGCTAGGCTGCAGAAGTGTTTAGTACAGTTCATTGCAGGAGGAATGCTTGATGGGCATCTCCAGGCCGCTCCTTACCCTTCTCACAGGATTGTGAGAATCCAATTAATTAATGTCAGAAAAACACTTTGAAGATAAGAAGCACTTTCTGTGATGATTTTCTTAAAGAAACAAAGGAACTTTTCCTTCAAATGCCAAATTCTGGATGGAGGCTTGAAATATAAACAGATACACCAGTGGATTTCAGCAGAAAACACCACTGAGAGAAGGTAAAGGAGGGCAGCATTACATAGCAAGGAGTTCTAGCCACTGTTCTCACTTTCCCTCTGGAGCTACTCACCATGGTGAATGGATTTTAAGCCCTAAACAGCTACACTGCTATTTATGATTAATTTTAAGAGGCAGTGTCTTGATATATTCTGGAATATCTTAATGATCTACTGAAGTCTAGGAGCCTTTCGAAGACTGAGAAACCTGGGCAGCTCTGCTTCTGCTCAGGGGCACTGTGAATGCTGAACCATGCAGAAGATGAAAGCTCTGGCCTGTTACTGCATTCCCTCAGAAGATCATTTGTAGTCCCTGGATATGGACTCTGAAAGCTGGATCATCATGCCAGCCAGGAGGTTCTAGACAAACATTTAATTCCATTCCATTCCATCATTTCTGCTGGGGATGCCAACAAGCAGCAGCTTTGGTAGCACCTCACTTTCATCTTTGATTTGAAACCCAGTGCTGTGTAAAACATGACTATAATTTATCGGATGTACAGCATGCCAAACAGAACCTGGACTTCAGGACTTCAGTAACTCAGACCAATTACACACATTACTATCACCATTAAACATTTGCTTGAAAAACCTTACTTACAGAGTGTGTTTTGAAGGTGTTAAGTTGCCAGAGTCAACACTTACGCAGACCTAGTGAATTCCACTACTGCATTACTCTGCACAATTAGTGAGAGAAGTTTCACCCTTGCAAAGGGTGGCACTGAACTGCCTTAGAAGGAGAGCAGAACAAGAGGTAAGAACTGCAACTCAGAAATTAAAGGCGTTTTTACGGTTTTCAAAGGAAGAAAGTCACAGGATGGTTGCTTTATACTGGAGGAGGGAAGAAAAAGCCCAAGTAGGTGGTGATGCAGAACAGATACCAGATCCTGATAAAAACAAAATCCAATAGGAATTTGACTCAACATAAACAATGCTGTAGCAATGTTAAGACCACAGCAAGAGATGACTCACACATGAGCAGATGCCATAATCTGACCATATAAACTCACAGTTGAGTGTTAATTCATTCTACCTCTAAAACAAGATGAAAATTCAAACATAGTAAATTAAAATGACACAATTCAACCAAGTGAAAAGAAAACAGCATTAGTTCATTCCTAATGACACCAAGTTCATCAGGAAAATCTGCATCTCAGATGCACACACAAATTACACTAAGGAAACACTAAAAATTTTATAACATCACTATGTATCAAGTCTATGTGCTCTGTCACAGTATTCCTGTGTTCTAACATGCAGCACTCTGAGGTTTAGATTTGCACACCCTACAATCTGACAGACAGCTTATTAACACTTTAATACTAAGCAGAGTTGAGGATCTGTATGCTTCTTTACAGAGTACTCCCCAGCACCAACAGAATCAAGGCCACTGGAGATGTACATAACTAATTTTGAAGGTTAGCTGCATTCCAACATGCCTGATTTGGGTTAGATCTCATAGGTATTGTGACCATATTACCATTGTCTTCTGCTCAAAACAAGTGGTAAAGCTAAAAGACTGAAAAAAGGTCTTCATCAACTCAGCTGGCAAATGTCAAATTTCTATTGCTATATCTTCATTAGGGATGAAATAAATAAAATATATACTGAAATAAACCACAAATGCTGACATCCCACTCCACAATGCCTGTCTCTTCCTCCTCAAACTTTAGATATATTCCAAGGTAGGAAAAAAATGATTCCCTTTGATTTCACCTTTGCTTCAATAATGTGTGCAGTGGAGATGCTAAAGATATAGCACAGATTTTTGCCATAAAGGAACTTCCCAAGGGCCACCATCAGGACAAGCCAATTCACTGTTAACTTGAACACATTAATGGAATTCCTCATGTTTATCTTTATAAATTATACTATCTATAAGGTTCATGGCAAAGTATTAAATTACAAACATGTGACACTTCTTCACAAACAAACAGAGCAGAATAAAATAAAATTCTGTAAAATTTTCCTTTGTAGTTCTCCAAAATCTGCACAACTGCTCGGAACTGAGCTGACACAAACAGGCACGGGGAAGGAATCCTCTCTTCATTCATAAAGCAGTGAACCTTTGCTTAAAGTAACTCACAAACTTTGAAGTTTCAATGCAAAATAGCTTTCCCTCTAATAAAGCTAACTGCTGGCAGAACAATAAACTAAGCCTGGTGCTCATTAGGACACTATGAACAGTTCCAAAACAATCCACAAGCAACTCTTCTGAACGGGAGACTCGAAAGCTTCAGGGATGAACTGCGATGTGCTACTTAGCGAGGCAAGGGTCAGAGGAAAAAGAGATTTCTCACTGTATCAATAGATAAAGTCAGAAGAAACCACAAGTTCTTAACGCTGCGTGCTTTTGTTTCAACAGACGTGGGAGAGTTTTCTTCAGAAGTCTGCTTTGCTAAAAAGGCAACAGAAAATTTTGATGCTGAAAAGTTGCAACTCTTGACATAAATTTAGGACTGCATCTTCGCCATCTTTTTTTCTTTTTTCTTTTAAATTGGCAGAAGACCACTGAAGGAAGGTATTGTGTGTTCATAAATTTAAGCTCACAACAAACAAATTTCCACGACTTGGCCTTCTCCTGCATTAATTAGGCTTGGGGAAGGCAAGAAAAAGTATTTTGTAAGAACAATCAAAAAACCTGAGGAACTATCATTCAGACTATAGAACAACAGAACTCTTCTAGTTTTGCCAGACACTTGAAAAAAATTC
Source organism: Nicator chloris (assembly GCA_013400495.1). Lineage (NCBI taxonomy): Eukaryota > Metazoa > Chordata > Aves > Passeriformes > Pycnonotidae > Nicator > Nicator chloris. The sequence continues at coordinate 403,580 of WAAE01016549.1, forward strand.
AATCTCCCCAGTCCTCTGCAATATGAGCCTAGAAGAGAATGATGAAATGTTATGACAGAAATTCAACAGTAAACTTTTAATTCCACTTATTGAAGGAATCTTAATTCTGCAGTCTGTCTGAACATCAGCAGACACATTACACACTAAGGTGTTGCTGCCTTAGGCCCTCACAAGTCATTGTAATGACAAGGCCTCATTTCACCAATAAAAATGCATCTCTTTTCCAAGTTTTCCCAAAGTCTTTCCAAGTTTTCCAAGTCTTTCCCAAAGTCTGGTATGGCTTATCATTGAAATGTCCCCATGCTTGGTTAGAGTCCTCCTAACAGGTCTGCTCTTGCTCCTCCCTGAGGTTACCTCCCATGATTTCAGTGAAACTCCTGCACAGAATCCTTATCTGAAGTTATGCCCAGGTGTTCCTTGCTCAGGACCTGCAGAAGGTTTTACAGGTGTGGAGGAGCCCTCATGCCAGAGCAATCACATCAAGTGTTCTCCTGCCTCAAGGCCATGTTCTTCTCTTCCAAAAAAGGGCTGGAGTAGGGGAATGGAGTGAAGGTGATGGACTAAGGATTAACCCAAATCACAGCAGCTGCAACTGCACTGTCACGCCCTTAAAACTCTTCCCTAGCACTCCATGGTTCTCAGTGGTCAGCTGGTACTCAGTTGTTCAGTCTTGGGGTCCCTAAGCCATGTCTAGATTAGCCATGCAAGCTGTAACCTCTGCCAGGTAGCTCATTTTAATGGTTTTTAAACCAGCCCATAAGCTCAGAGCAGACATTCACCTGATCCACATCTCTCAACACGCTCCCAGCATTTTCAGAATTACAGTAATTTGGTATTCAAAAAATGGAGTCATGACCGTGGGGCAACTCCTGCTGCCATGGGTTCAAATATGAAAGGGAGACTGGGCCTGTAGTGCTTCTAAGCACCCAAATTCTTCTGACACAAAATGTTTGAAGTAATATTCAATAGGAAACAAAGACACTGGGCAAGCTAAGAAATAAAGGATAAAGTTTAATCTCCCTTGACTAACTTAATCATACAGTCTATAAATCAAGTTTTAAATCCCCATATATATTGTGTATTAGAAAAGACTTGGATTTCTTTTGGAATTTAATGCTGCAATATAAAAATATTCTCTGCAGATGAAATCTCTTTATTGGATCCAACCATGAAGCCACTAATCATGTAGAATTTCTACTGGGTGATTATTTTACTAAAAGAGATTTTGAAAAGGGTAAAACCCAAAAATGTTGAAATTGAGCAGTTCAAAGGGAAATAAGAGAAGGAACAGCAAAAAAAAAAGTTTATTTTACAGAATCAAAGATGTAAGAACATATTCTATCTGACTAGATCAAGGGATGCTTAAGGAACAAAGAAAGGTTTTTCTCTATCCAAAAGAGAATTTTGCTCAGAATAAAATAAGATTATGGAATCAAAGAATGCTGCACAGAAATATCTGTGACAATTGAAACCAGGTTCTCAAACCATTTTTTCTTAAGTTTTGTTGTGTAGCAGTAGAACAACTATTTAAATTAGTAACAACTTCTCCTCTTGGCACGAAAGGAAAGAATTGTGTCTTCATGAGACTTGGGAATTTGCCTATGGATAGTTTATTAATTTGGACTGACTCTGGTCCTTCTTTATGCACAGCTAAGTCACAGAATAAAATTAATTTTGAATTAAAATTTGTAAGAAAAGGAGAATAGTATTGCGTCAGACCAATGACTACACCTTGCTAACAACTTTATAAGGTAGTGTTTATGCCAGGTGAAATACAGCTGAGCAACAGATTGCTGCTGATTACTACTGAAGGATTTTAATCAACTCGCAAAGCTAATAACTTCCAAAGAGTACATGACATTTCCAACACAGCCCCGTGTTGGCCTTTATGGGACAAAGGAAGGATGTGGTGAAAGCAGAGTCAGCTGCATTAGTGAGAGGAGAATTCACTTCACGGGGCATTGGCCAGGGCCATGAAATGCACACACCAAAAGGTGCTCCATTAGCACCCACTCTTCAGAGAACTTAGGTATTTTAAGAAGCCTTGAACAAACACTGTGCACCCTTCAAATGAGTGTTTTCATGGAAACTGCTTGGTGGTTGGGTCATCAGATAGAAGACAAAAGATCTAAAAAGGTCCCATTAATTGCATTCAGATTGATAAAAAACTGTTCAAGCAGCCCATCTCTTTCATGTTTTAATGCATCTTCTCTGAAATTTTTGCATTCAAGTTCCTTCGTTGTGTCCATAACTGGAAACAGAAGTCTAATCAAAACACTGTGAGAAAGGCTGAAATTAAAGATTTTGGGGTCTGACAAGAAGCAGGAAATACTGAAAATCTTGCAGAGTCAGTTCTCCAGAGGCTTCCATGCCAAGGGGGCTTGCAAAGTTATATAAGCAAGCAGATTGCTGGGTGTTTTACCAGTCAAACTGAACAACCAGCCTTTCTGAGTTTCCTCTCACTATTTTGCACATTTCTCTTTATCCCTTTCCCTGCCTTTCAAAGCAATCTTTCTCTTTTTCACGAGAAGGAAAAAAAATTCCTTTAATAGAGAACTTTTGAAACAAACACTTCAGTGGGACTCATTGCTGCTGGCTGCTGTTCAGATGATGTATTTGCAGGGCAGATCATCAAAGCAACAGCAGGTTTCAGCTGCTGCTCTGTTGTAGCAAGTGCTGTTTTTATAAGAACAGTGCTTACAAACAAATGATAAAAAAATACACCACCACCTCTGTCTTATGATGACAAAACTAGGAAATGAAAACGTGGTTTCTATGGGTTCCAAAACTGGTCATGACCACTGCCACCAACAAGCAGGCGTGAGCCAAAAAGCACAGCCAGCATAGGCAGCTGGAAAGAAACATTCATACTCTTCTTTAAGATGCAGGGGATAAAGGCCAAGAAGCTGTTTACCTGGAAAAACAGCAACATGGAGAATTCTCCTGGAGATTCAGACTAGGTGGCAAGTCATGACCCTCGTAGGCAAGGCACCTCTTGCTCAGTACCCTCAGACCTCCTGCCCTCAGCAAACAAGGAGAAACTCATTTCCAAGCTCCTCAGTGGAAACACTGATGGCAAGTGACCTGTCGAGAACTGTTTTGTAGGACAGTGGTGGGAGCTGGGACACACAAGTTAACCCAGCCTTCAGGGCTTAACCTGAGGCCAGAGGAAAAGAGTATTTCACATCACCCAGAGGAGTAGCAAAGTCTGGCTTTTTGTAATTTTCTTTTAAGATAGTCCATTTTTTGAGAAAGTCCACTTTTTGAGAAAGTATTTCTTTTGTATGTTTTCACAATGTGCCTGGAACCCTACAGACCACTATACAGAGTATTAGATACCAGCTGGATATTTAATGAAGCCAGAAGGGAAAAGGTCACCTTGGAATTTACTATAATAAGATAACCCTGCCAGAAACTCTAAATTGTAATTATTTAAGCAACAGCAGTAATTGAAAAAATATATGGTCAGCAAAGAATAATGTCCTGGATATATTCTGTTCCAACTTCAGGTCATTACACTAGGTAAGATGCTTGTGCAACTTGAATTCAGTGGAGTTGAATTCATTAACACCAGGGTTGAATTTCATCCAAAGTCTTAACAGCTTCGAGGGTTTTAGTAAGTGATCATCCCAGCCAAGTAATACATGTTGGCTACAGTAAGATGAACATTTATTTAGTGAAAGAAACACTCCCTGCAGAAAATCAATTTGAAACTATTTTAGGGACAATAATTGAAAGGATATAGAAGTGTAAGTGTGTGTATAGGGAGAGCTAGGCACCCTAATAATGAACTGCAGGTGAAAAATATTAGAAAGAGAGTGATTACACATCTCTGTTTGTCCTGATATACTGTCTCCTATTAGTTTATAACCCTTTTGCATTAGAAGCAAACATGTTGGTCTTGATTCTTCTCCCTGGTAGCTTATCTATACATACATTATCCTCAGACACAGGAATATGACCACAAAGAGCAAGATCCAAACTCAGACTGATCCAAAACTTGCCACAATGTGCTTTGAAGACTCCTGTCATGTCCAGGCATAAACCAGAGATTCCTCATACCTCTGCACCATTGCCTTGAACCCTTCACACAGAATATGGGAGCCACTTCATGTCAGAGCAAGCTGTAGGCCCCACACATACTGAAACTGCAGTTTGCAGAGGAAGGCCATGAAATTATTAAAGATCACCATATAAACCCATTTAGCCATAAGCAACCAACCACAATACCACACTTTTCAGCCCAAGGAAATGCGACCTACTCAATTTCTTAGGCCAGCATACCCAGTCTACACATAAATCCTGAAGGCAATCTGTCAGCAATTAGTGTCATATTAAATCATAGGCACTGAAGTGGGTAGCTGCTACAAAATGCATGTTTGTCTGATCAGACTTCAGGCTTCTGTGCATAAAATAACAGCCATGGAAAAGCACCTTCCTGGACAGGTCAGCATCAGACACTTCAGTATCGGGGCTGTTTTTAAACCCCTGGTGAGAAAGACAGGTCTCTTAGGAGTCCTCTGTTGCTTCTGAATTAAGGCATATCCACGCAGACAGCAATTAATTAAAATCATTATTAATTCAGAGAATCAATATATCTACAACTAGCAGCGCTTGCTATCTAAACTGAATTAAGTGGGAAGAGTCAGAATCTTCTCTGCTCATCATGTCTCCTCTAAAACTGACATTGAATTGAAACTTTTAAGGTGCCCCAAAATTTCTGAAGTATCCATTAATGGCCAGTCTGGTAGAGTCAGACAATATTTCACCAAATATAGACTCTGAAGCACTTAAGGGCAAGACTGAGTGGAGACAAAGAGATAAGGCAAAAGTCAATAACCAGGAGTTATCAACTTATATTAATATTTATATTATGTTATGTAAGATTATATTGCCAGTTCCATATGTTTATTGGAGTGGTTGATTTGCAAACATTTCTCAAAACCCCCCCAAGTTCTTCCTCTTCCTGTGTAGTATTTCCTGACTCTCCAGTTCAGTATTCAGGAAACAGGGACACAACAGTTTCACTAGGATGCCTAATCATAAAAAGCATTTCTTAGGAACATTATTCAAAATGTTCTGCTTAAGTTCACCCACTGATTGTAATTGCCTCTTCAGACACTAATAATTCACTCTGAAGTTTCCTTATGGTTTGAACTTGCTGTGTCTAACTTCAGTTTATTTAAGAAGTGATTCCTTAAATCTTTTCTCCACAGTTTGGAGCACATTGTTGGCTGTACTAAGAAATATCTTTGTTGTTTAACTCCAGCAGAGAACAGTCAAGAGTACAAAGGACAAAAGGTAAAAAAAATAGTTATTCTTACCCAGATATTGTAATTGCATTTGTTTTAAAATAATGCATTCAGGAAGCCACAGATGAAGGGAGACACTCCAATGCACTGACACATACAGGGTCACTCAATGATTAATACAGTGTTCAAGTCCCTGGGAAGGTCTCAAGTCCATCACAATAAACATACATAATAGCACAGCTTTGGGTTACAGCACTCCATAAACTCAACTGACAAATTGCAGGCTTTGGTTTTGAACAGAAATGTAAGAATTACCAATGGAGCCCTGACAGTTCTCGTGCAGGAAGAGCCACTGAGCCCAAGGCACACTGAAGCACTGGAACAGAAGTTTATTACAAGCAGATCCCTTGTCTGATGTTCATTCCAAGCCCTGAAAATTCCAACGTGCATCCTCTCCTCCATGTTACTACATTCATTGCAGCTTTTTTTGCACAGAAACATCTAATCTTGCGTAAAAAATAAAATTTAAAAAAATCATTAAGAGCGATTTATAAAGTATATTTTGAAGTATATTAGTTGATTTAAGCACCACATGAAGGAAATCAATGAGTATATATATTATAAAGCTCTTCCCATGATCACAGCAGTGCCTCGAGCAATGTTTATCTTCTGAATTCCCACCAGTGTTCTAATCTAACGCCTTTATTTGCTGTAATTTCGAATCTCTAAAGTGATTTCCAAATGTTATTTTAAGTTCAAGAGTTGCTAACAATCTTTCATCATGAGATATACTGTTCAAATTTCATCTGCTACAGGGAATACTGAGTAAAAATGGTTTTCAGAGCACAGCCCCATTAGTGTCAGGCCCTGTTGTTTTCACACAACAAATTCCTTAAAACCATATTCATGTTTAGGCACACCAATATTCACAAGAGTGCTATTAACATCCCTTGGACTTTTGTTTAAAAAAATATTAATCTGAAACTTTTATTTTAATCATAAATTGTGTACACTGGCATGTGCTAATAGAAGATGCAAGAAATAGCAGAGTATCATTTTACAGAAAGCAGGGAAAATGGATTAGATCCAAAGATGTCTCTATCTCATTTAGTGGCTGAAATGATTTAACTCCAGGAAAAACAAAACTGAAATACATAATATATTCCCTGAAGGAACTATAATGAGCTTTACAATTAGCAGTGAAATAAATTCACTACGAAACAAACATCTCTGCAGCAAGTAGCATTGAGGTAAGAAGCAAAATGTGAGGAGACTTGCCCACACTGGGAGTTATTCCCCTTCCCTTGGAGGGGACACGGCAGAAGCCGGGGCCCGCGATGGCAGGCAGCGCGTCTGCCACCTCGTCCTGGACTCCAGCCCAACCCCACAGAACTCCACACCCGGACAGCTGCCCCAGAAACAACTCTTCCTGGAGCTACAGACATGACCACATTAGCTCAATTAACGTTCGTTAGGCAGTGTATTTCAAAACTAACACATTTTCAAGCACTGTATCTTTCAATTCTCTATTAAGCTAAATCTTAATTTGACCTATTGACACCTGCTTCCCAACAGCCTGCTTGCTGTTGAGGCTCTGGATATGGATAGCAACCAGCTTCTTTCAATTAGGTTCTCAAGACACAATATGCAAAAAAAGCACATTCCAAATAATCACTGCAGATCTGTGTTATCTGGCTGTAAATTCTGCCACTATCTCAAATCCAATCCCAAAGATGCAGAGGTAGTTCTACTCCAACCCACATGTTTTGCAGCACAAGTGCTGTAACATACTGGTCCCACTGAAGGTATCATGGTCCTGCTTAATTCAGTGGCAAGTTTCCCATGTCAGTGTATGAGAACCGTCCAGCTGATGATTACCAGTGGGATAAAAAGTATGTCTTTGTCTCCAGCATGTGACAGAAGTGCTTTGCCAATGGAAAGGTCTGTCCAAGGTCAGCAGTTCTGTTACCAAAAGGTTCTGTTACACGTGAGCCAGTAAGAAAATACTGCTGAAAACTACTTTGAGAAGTCATTCTGACATAGCTCAGGGCTGTACAGCCTATAGCCTTCTCCACACTTTCTAGCGTTGGTAATACAGAGCTTTTGCTCTTAACTGTAAAAAAATACTAGAGTAAACATACAGACTGATGAATACATCATTAATAGTTATGAACAGATATTATACAGCACTCCAAAACTGGACTGCTTTCTTTCCCAACAAACACACACTAGAAAACCAGCATGAGATGTTTCCTGGGGAATTTCAGATACACCTCATGGCTCCATTAGAGTTAGTCCATTTTGGCTCACCAAGACACACCAGTTAATGTTGCAGCCCATTCTCAACTTGACTGCTAAAATATTTTCCTTTATCACATCGACACTCTTCCTACAGTAAAGATCTACAAGAAATGGAAAGCCTAAAAGGAATTGGAATACTTGGCCAGGGGGAGAAGAAAATACTCTATTTGTGCTGTATGAAATTCAATTAATTCCAATCTGGGATTTTATGAAAAGTTAATTGCAAAGTTCCACGAACAACCAAACAGCCCATCTCCTTTAATCTGCATATCCTGACTACCCAGATAACATTCAACAAACACTTTAAAGCTTTATATACCACTGTCATGCTTTCTCTTTTTAACAGAAGTTTATTGTTTTCCAGTGGCAAGAACTTAAAAATTTTATTCTGCAATCACTCCAGCTTGTGTACAAAACCCAAAAATGCAGTCCTCAAAATGAGCAAACCTCAGCAAGCTGAATCATATTCAGCAGAAACATTAGAACTGTGCTTTTTACAAGGGTCATAGGCTTTACAAAAATGAGCAAGAGACTACTACAAAATAGTTCACAAAAGCAGTAGGGAGAAGCTTTCCACCATTTGGATGACTTTTTGCCAAGTTTGAAACTCATATTCTTGCCTGCTTTTTCCAGCACCTCCTGATTTTCAAGAAATAACTCCTTGTGAACACTTTCCTGACTGCTCACTTGCTTCGTACTTCTGACAAAAGTGTGGAGCTTGGTAAACCTGCTTAATGAAACCACATGGAACTCAAGACAATCTCGTAAACAGAGAAAAACAGGGTAACTGATACCTAGGAACATCTGTTGTCATCTCCTAAAAAAAAAGCAGTCTTAATGACCTTGAGCTGACTTCCAATTTTGCACTGAAGAAACTAAAATGTACGAACTGAAAGGAAAACCAAAAGCAACCAACTTATGCTCCTTGGGGGAAAAAAAAGGAATGGTGCTTACAAGCAGCTCTGATGGCTACAACTGGATTATGACAGAACAGGGTATTGAAAATTCAGTTTTGCAAAGCACTCAGCTATATCCTTAAAGGAATGGCTGCTGGGTTATTTTTCTTGTTGCTGCTGCAGCACAAGGAAAATTTTAATTTTTTATTGTTATTTTTAAAGTTTGAGACTTCTGCTTATTACCATAAATACAGAGAAAACAGTACATGCCAGATCTCAGTTTTCAAGTTTCCCAGCTCCACCAGTGTTATGTGCACTGTAAAAATGTCTAAATTCTGAATGCTATTTTTTCAGTGAGAAATTTGTGACCACCAACATGCAAAAAAACCAACTTCATAATTACCATTTCACTTGTCCAAGAAATTGTTTGATAAGCCTTTCTCTTAGTTTCAGCTTTCTGATCTGCTTGAACATGTTCATTTCTGTCCTGGTGTAACTCACCTGCCTCAATAAACCAAGTTTATTGTGTAACAATGTAAGCAGGGTGGCTGGAGTCCTTCTAGGCTGGAATTACATCCTCAAGAATTCCTAACATGGGAGGGAGCTGGCAAACTTAGCAGACTAAATCCATACCAGCACTTTTAAATAAAACATATGAAATGTATAAAAACAAAAAAGAAAGAAGGAAAAGATGACAGCATAAACCAAGAGCTCAGGGGATAAGGACTTAAGGAGTAGCATGGGAAAGAAAAACTCTGTCACTTTCCCATACATGCCAACAGCCTGGTTATTTTTAATCAAAAATGTAACTCTCTTTCTGTCCTGCCCTTTACAAAAATGTTCAAGTGGCTCAGGACATCTTAATATAGTTAAGGAAGTTTTTCTGCCAGCTGTTTTCAGATGCTGGCACATAAATCTGACAGAAAAATTGCATTCAACTTCATGATTTTATATTTTAGTAATGTGATTGCTTTCACTGTACTGCCACGTCAGTTCAGTTCTCACCCATTTTCTACCAGATGTACAAGTACCCATGGAAATTCTTTAGATAGAATTCTTGGTTTAGTTCATCATCAATTAAGTCAGTGTTGATGGATGCTATATAAACTGTTCTCACAAAAAAATGAATGCTGGTGTAAACTGGCATATAATGTATCAGAACCCCATCTGGATGAAACCAGGACAAATAAGAACTGAGAAGACCACCCAGACAACGGGTTCAGAACATTTGGCTTTCTTGGACTGTGGGTAGTTTATTCTATGTCTTCAATTTTGCAGTAAATTTTTGGTAAAATTATGGAACTCACTTTCCAGTTCACTTTCTCAGTTCCCCATAATAAACTCCCATCTACAGGAAACATTTCTGTAGAATTCATTCCAGCTCCAGCAGGAATTAAGGGGAAGAAGGTAGAGAGGAGAGCAGAAGCAACTCCATAACGAGCACCTTCCTTTCTTGTACCTGAGCAGCAGCTGAGATGCTTTACACACCAGAAGGGAGATAAAGCAGCTGTCCAACGTGAGGACTGGCATTTGGAACTTCTAGTACAGCTAGACAGTTCTAGCAATAACCACAACAAACTAGCACAGAAGATCTCAGGTGGCTCCGACCTGCAATGGTGATTTTTAAGACAGATCTAAGGATGGTGAAGAGAAAAACTGAAGGGTGAGGTGCAGATTTTATAAATCATAAGTAACTCTCCTCTCTCCAGTCCACTCATCAGAATTGCCTACAAAACATGCAAAAATCTAGACAAACGAAGGGCTTTGTAACCTGGGAACATGACAGGTCGCAGTGGGGAATGCCAAAGTTCATAAATGTACACAAGACTGATGCAGATCTGGTATAAAATCCACATAATCTCCAATTTGCAACCCACTACATGCACCTAGAAGTATACATTAAGATGTTATGTTTTTATAAATACTCCAGGATCCTCCATGGTTTTGAATTAAGGACCTGCTTTAGAATAAACAACCGTACAAAGACCTTGGATTCTGTGAATATCTCCTCAATAAAATATTTATATACTTTCACTTTGAAAGAACTGAAACTTTTTGGCTATCAGAAGATGCTCTTTTCTCCTCAAGCAGCCTTTTATACAAACAAGCATCCAGTTGGCTGGATTCTTGACTGATCAGAGAAGGTTAACGATGTGGGAAAGGGAAACATCACAGTGGAACCGACTAATAGGAGACACCAAAGCCAAGTCAGACAGACAGGGAAATAGACTGTAACAGGTCTACAATGTTTGTCATGCAAGATCAATCTAGAATTAAAGACAGCCAGTTAGTTCTGATCAAAACATCTGTTTAATGATTTCTTTTCTTTTCTCTCTTCGTCTTGACATTGATTTCACACTGCTCAGAAGGCCTTTCCTGGCATAACCTCCACCCAGTTGCACCAGCACACAAAGCATTCTTCATTCACTGAGATGCAACTTACCCAAATAGTTGTTGCTCTTTGACATCTCAGTAATGTTGATTTTAGTAGCTCCTTCAGGAATTTCCACTATCTTGTGGTAGCCAAGATTTGTTAGCGTGTGTTTGAAAACTCCAGACACAACCTTGCAAGCAGTGTTGTCCCCTCCACATATTCCACACTTGTCAATCACCTTGTCAGAACCCAGATAGTCGTCACAGCCAATGCTCTGCAAAATAAAGTAAGATTTCTTTTTCCAAGGTCTTACAACTGCAGACTTTGGACATAACAACCAAGAATAGTATGACTTTCAGAGAATAAGCAATTCTGAAACGATTTTGTCAATCAGCATTTCAGCAATGTCTTCTGTATGGGAAAAAGCAATAAAACCCAAAGGGTTCTCAGACTCGGCGTTTTCAAGGTAGCCAACAGGTTTTTACACCCTGCCAGGCAAAATCCAAGAACACACCACGAGCAGTAATGCATTGATCATGCTGACTGCATACCCCTCAGCTGAAAGAAAAGCAGAACAACATAGTTCCCACAGCTGCTGCTCAGAAAAGAGGTGGAGAGCTACAATTTTGTTATAATTCAAAATAGGCTTTCTACAGAAGAACTGCTTCCTCTACAGTCTTGTCTTAATCTCCTCTAAAAGTGAGCACTCAGCCTATTCTCACCAAAAGAGATATGTGAGAAATCCTTATCCTGCATCTAGACAGTTAGAGAAGAAACCCACCTGTTCATGGAGTAGAAAACCTTCAACCCACTCAGTAACACACACCTGGACAGGATAGTTTAAATCAAAACCATTTCCTAGAATCATAGAATGGTTTGAGTTGGAAGGGGACCTTGAAGATGATCCAGTTCCAGCCCCTCTGCCATGGGCAGGACACCTTCCACTAGATCAGGTTGTTCCAAGCCCCATCAAACTGATCTTGATTTGTACAATCCACAAAACAGTTTCCCTAAGATGAGATGCTGAAGGATGACCATGGATATAACTGTGTTTTTGGAAAAACAACACTGCTGGCCGTTTTTTCTAACAGTTTAAAAAACAACTTATCAGAGGTAAATCAGCTTCTGTTTTGTGACAACATAGGAAACACTTCAGCAGCAAGCCAAAGAAGAGATTTTATGTCCTGGAATTTTGATATTGGTTATGGCCTAAGTATAGCCTGGGAGATAAGCAGGAATTTGTGACTGGCTGACAGCTAAGCAGCCTACAGACAAACCACATGGGATTTACTGCTGGAGTACAGGCTTGAATTCGACTTGGCTAGTGAGGAAGCTCCAGATCCTTAGGAGACAGCTTTAAGAGAAGCAGCAGATATTTAATATACCTCATGGCAATACCTTTAAGTTATTAATGAGCAGAAAATCAGCTGCATGTAATTAGAAGCTCTGTATTCCTCAGAAGAAAATTTGGCTTTATTTGTGAAAAGAGCAGAAATGGCCAACGCAGGGCTCGTTACAGGCATCATTGTAGTTATGTGTTGGAGACAAGGCACTCCCCAAACCCTTTAAAACACGGCACAGCTGATCTAGCCAGCACCAGGATGTCCAGCAAAGCAACTCCTGCAACCCCCACACCCCCAAAATTACATGGGCTACTTCCTGCCATTGCATTAACATTTTATCCTGCCACTTGCACACAAGGACATTGGGGGTTACAACATAAGGAGCTTGTCAGAACACCAGACATCCGGGGTTTCATTCTATGGTATTCCACTGCTCGCTTACTCAGGAGAAAGATCTGAGAGTGATCAACACAGGAATTCCAGCAAGAATGATAAATACCATAAAGTAGCAGGACTTCACAGTAAGACAAGTATTGGCTTTATTTACAGCCATTGAAGGCAGCAGTAGTGTGTTCTTCAACTTCAGAACATCAGTACCAATACTGGAAAATCAATCAAAATCTCTCAATCCTCAAAGAAAACGTAACTAATTTCTGTCACAATTTTGAAACTGAATTTTATTATTCTACTTCATCATTGTGTCCTATAAAGAGATACAAGAATAATGATATCCACAAGGTGGTACTTACAATCCTTGTGAAACTAACATGTTGGTCTTTGCAAAACAATAAAAAATTGAATTTTTTACACCTTAACACAAAGCTGATATTGCACTTCTTTTCAAATTAGCCTTTACCACATGAGCAGCAACTCCTGCTACTTTGCTACCAGTAATACATTCTTAAAAATTTATTAGTCAACCCAAGGATTTCTTTTGCTTTGGAATGCAATAAAATGTTCTACTAAACTGAAATGAAAAAGAAATCTCAAAATGTTTTTTCTTGTATCATATCTTCTCCTTGTCTGGTGACCAGGTGGACTTCATTTATCAATCATAAATAAATATTTTAATCCAAATCCTCATGTTTTTCCTCCAAAGAAATCCTCACTGAATTCAAAGTTGACATCAACTGGACATGTGCCAAGTCACAGAAGTCGGCCTCTTTATGGATTTGACAGGGCAGAATTATATCAATTCCATGGTCTTCACAATGCCAAATTTACTAATAAATTTAAAAGACTTTTGGATTTAAGTGTGTCAAATAGAAGTATGTTGTTGGTTTTTTTTTTTCATTCACACAAATTTTTGTGTAAAATTAAATCACTCCCAGTGAGTCTGGGAAAATGAGAAAGGTCAAGTTAGGAAGCACCTGAGAAAATTTAATGTACACAAATCTTTGGGACCAGACAAGGTCATGGTGATTGGTGGTGATGCCTAAAAAGCAACTGTCACATCCATCTTCATTAAGGGCAAGGAGGACCTGAGGCTCAGTTGCAGGTTGGTCACCCTAAAAAACCTCAGAAAGACCTTAGAGCCAATCCTCATGGAAGTCATTTCCAAATGTAGGAAGGACAAAAGAAAACCAAAAAAGAAGGCTGGGATCAACCATCATGGACATACCAAGGTCAAATTGTGCCTGAACTTGTGATTTACTGACAAGTTCATCACATGAGTGGAGAGGAAGGGATGTTCTGTGTCTTGACTTTAACAAGACCTTTTTCAGAGTCTCCCTCAGTATCTAACAGCCACACTGGAGAAATTCAGACTGGGAAAATTGACAATAAGGTAGGTGGCCAACTCACAGACATGCTGCTCATGTAATCCTTTCCCTTCAGGCAGGAGGTACAGCAGATTAGGAACAAGGAAGCACATACTGCTTTGGCATCCAAAAGCTCTGGCTCCTCATCTTTCAGAATTACAGATTGCATTAGTGGACTTTGATTCCTTTCCCAGACAGTCAGTTTCTGATATTTTCACCCCAATTTTTGGTTCTTGCCTTTGATAAATCTCTCTCCTCTCCACTAGAAAGGACACTAGTTTTTCTGAGGTTTTTTCCTCCAAAGTCTAAGCAAATCTGCCTATAGATTGGCTGGATTGGCTCTCCCCTCAATGTGTGAAGAAGCTGAGCATAATACTACTTTTCTCTGGCCACTGTTAAAACCTTTGACCTTCACATACGATCTTATATATTTAACTGCAACAATTAGATAAACGTAATTCCTTCCATTTCTCTCTGTCTGTGAAGGGTATTAAATGAGACACCAATGAAGATGATGTGACTGCCAGAGAGTAATAGCCAGCACATGCCATTTGAAGAGAACAGCAGGGAAATGCTGGCACACAGCCTGTGTTAGAAGCACTGTCCTGCACAGACATCAGCGCAAGGTTTGGAGGTGCATGTTCTTCAGTGGAAATGAACTGAACAGGCTCTTCAGCAGCGAGGAGCCATGGCTATACTTGAGTGAGAGGTACCTCCAGAAAACCTCCCAAGGCAGAGCACAACAAAGCCAGCAGAGCCCGCTTGTGTCACTTCAATGTCTCGCACGTCTTCAAGGTCACAGCCTAACTCTCATTTGCTTTACGAATCAAAGGAGCAATGTTGAGAATTTACATTCAACCACACGATAACAAACAACATTCTAATGGCTCTCACTTGATTTGTGGTTAGCTATAACCATAATTTTTACCCAAACATTTGATCCTGCTTTGGCTTTCAAATATTTCCTGCTGTCCACAGACCTAACGCTCACAAATCTTTGATGCTATTTACAGCCCCTCACTATTAGATTGTGGCCACATCCAGATGTGGTCCACTTAATTAATCACAGATTTTCTTACCTGCACAATAGCTGGTTTCATTACCTATCTGTGCTTTATGCTGAACTTCATTTGGTCAGATAAATTTCAGACAGTTAAGAAGAAACAAACTATTAATTTTTGACAATGTTAAGAATTCAAATCACATTTATAGTATGTAGATATACACCAGTTTAGTGAAAAAAAGCTACTCACAAGAAGACATATAAAGGCTCTTTCACTATGATATTCAGTATTTTCTTACTGGCTAGAAAATTACTTGAGAGAAAAAAGGTTTTATTCTTGTTACAATGGAAAATTAAGACAGCCAGGAAAAGTAATCATGCAAAAAGATGGTCTTAGAAATATCAACTAGTAACAGCTAAAAACGGATTAAGAAAATCTAAAGTATGCATCTCACACTGATACTTCTGACAGATAGGAAAACAACTGCTCTCCTGTTGTTTTAAGAAACTCTAAATGGCACTTGTAGCTCTCCCATACACAAACCCAATGGAAGGTCTGTGAAACCTACCTAAATCCCCAGCAATGCTGCAGCAGTAAAGACCTCAAATACAAACAGACCATTGCTGGCTGTCACCTATCTAAGCCAAGACAGCTATTCAGGTTTGAGACCCCACTCTACAAAGAGCTTATTAAAGGAGTTTACTCAAGTGTTTTGAAGTGGCTGCCTTAGCAGCATTTAAGAGTGAACCTAATCCTGATATGTACGTTGGCAAACACACCCAGACGGTGAGTGCAGGGCTTGCGGGCGTGTCCCCGTTTGATCCCACACAGGTCAATCAGCAGCTCTCACTTCTCCCTGGCTCAGGAGCAATCTGTCTGACCCACTCCCAGGAGCCTCCCGCACTGACTCCAGCCGCAGGCACACGACCCTACAGAAGGAGAGTAGTTTCACCATGGCTGGACCCTGGGCCAGGCTGCTCCCATACACAGCTGCTGCCAGACCACTCACAAGCACAGCCAGGGTCCTGGGGCTTCAGTTCTGAGGCTCTGGACTTTCAAGCTAATCAGATCGCTCACATTCACTAAGAATGGAAATATTGTGATAGGAAAAAACCACCAGAAGTACCTCAAATTGAAAGTTTGACTATTTTTCAGGTTATCTGAACATTAAATTTGCAAGAACCAGAAGTTCCATACCCTGAAAGTTCCAATGCTCAAGAGGTACAACAGGTTCAAATAATACATGTACCTCTAAAATGCATTAATTGCTTTTTCACTTCAGAAAATTTAAAACCACAAGGACAGTAAAGCTTCTCTAGTCCCAAAGCAGACTAAATCTAATCTGAAATAAATATTCCTAAATCACATACCAACAAAGCACTCACGTCTGCTTGAATATACTGCAAATATGCCAGATTACTTGATACCCCAGATAAACAAGAGTAAGCAAACTCTATGCTTCTATTTATACAACTTAACTGGAAAAGCAGAAAATCATTTCAATATCTAAGGTCAGATACCAACTCCACACAATATAGTTCTTTAAGGAGGGTATCTTCTTTCCTAAAATTCATACACAAAAGGCAAATTTCTTATGTCGATCATAAGGCTAAAGCCTTTGAAAATGCAGACAGGGCTTGGATATACAGATGTACTGAATTAAGTTACAGTGCAGTCTGAAAACTCATGATTCTCCAAATCTAGCCTAAATTGACCTTGTTGGCAACGACCAGAAACAGTTAAACAAACAGTACAGTTCATGTAGTTGATGGTAACTCTCTGCCTTTTAAAAACACATCTTATCTAAGTGGCTAAAGCTAAGGCATGTCAGCACCACCCTGATCATATGTCAGTATTAGTGTTGGGAGGTAGTACCATGCCCATTTCAGGATTCAATGAAAGGTCTCCACAATTCTCTTCAAAAGAGTGGTACTTCAGAGAACAAGTGTAAAACCCCATATAACCTCACCAAAGTTAGAGCTGTTTCTTCAACGCCATACACTGACTCCCTGCTGACCCCAAAATTCTGCCTTTTAATTATTTTCTGAGCTTTTACAATACCTACTATGATTATTTTCTGGTTCATGAATGCCATAAAGAACATAAACAAACAGTAATAACATTTGAAGCCAACCTGTGGAAGAGAGTGAAGAACACAAATAGTTTCCTGAGTGGTGTTCAGAACAGCCTCCTGAGCACTTACAGGCAAACACAGCAATGAGTCACTGCTTCTACAGCAATTATTTCATTGTTTAAGGGAACTTCCTTGGCATGACCTTTTGATGCTGTTTTTGTCCTGTCCTTTAGGAGCAGGAGATGGAATAGATGCCTAGCCCATTTTTCTATTTGAATGATGCAAAAATACAATCAATTTCTTCTGAAAAATCAGAAGTGGCAGAGCAGCCACTCCACAGTGCAGGAGACAACTCCAACAGCCCAGCCTGGAGTGGAAGCCTCCATTCAATACAGTTCTATTTTCTCCATCCTTGGTGCTGAACAGCTACACAGCATCACCCCAATTAACATCCACTTAAACAACAGGGGTGATCCACCCAAATAAACACAATTTATGTATTTACACAAATACAAAAGCTTTCTCTTCTCACTATAGGCAGCTGTAACTGCATACTTGCAAATAGTTGCAAAGAAGTCTTTCAAACTTACAGGTTCAAGTTTTATAGTTTTTAATTTTATTCTTGCAAAGTTCTATTTAAGCTTGCAGGACTGAAATACTAAAGTTCTGCCTATCCTATAGAAAAAAATAGCCCTCAAAAGTTGGGGGCAGGGGAGGAGTGTTGTGCAAATGCCCTGGAAAACACATGGAATCTAAATGTTCTAGAGTTTTCCATACTCCTGTTGACCAGAATTTAGGAAAGGAAGCAGTGGACCCTAGCCCTGTTACATGAGTTAAGTACAAAGTCCATTTAATATTTAGGCATCTGGATATTTGGCTGTACATAAATGCTGCAGGGGGACGAAATATGCAAATCCAAGAGAGAGGAGACCACCAGAGCAGAAGATGTGATGGCACATAAAGCTCCTTCCAAGCGTGTGACCGATCTCAACTGGCAGAAATAGAACACCCATTTCCTACAAACACAACAAATACTTGTGAAAATTTCTTTGTGGAAGACTCCACACAGCTGCAGATCACTTCTCTTCAGGATCCCATGTGGCCCTGAGCATTATCAGACTTTTTAGATTTATCTTAAAAGAAACGATCCTTTGCTCTTCAGCCAGCAAGGCCTGGATTTCCCTAGTGCTTGGTTCTGAGCACGGTGTTGCTGCAAGGTTTGTGCCAAGTCCTATGCTGATTGTTCAGAAACATCCCTTCTGATTAAAAGAAAAAAATACATTTATTATCATGTGAACCAGTATTTCCAGGAGCTCCTCCATTACCTGTTCAAGCTCTTCCTTGATAATCTTGCAACCAAGGTATGCAGTAGATGCCCTTGGCTCATATCCTTCACTCTGTTTTACTGTTTCTGGGTTTAAAGGAGTTTTGCCCAAATAAATCCTTGTCTATACAACACACTAACACACTCTTCTAAATACATCTGGTTTGTACTGCAGTAGGAATTTTTTTCTACTATGGGATTTTCACCTGATTCTGAGAAATCATTTGCAGAGATGAATTTCCTTTTTACAATGGGAGTTTGTGGTAACAGACTTGGAATGAGAAAATACCAGCACCCCATCCCTACTTGCAGAGCTCATGTGAAGATGGGCAGAATAAAGTTCTGGAAAAACACTTAAATAAAATTATCTCTCTTTCTATAACAATGACTATGATTGATATAAAAAAATAGTTCTATAGAAGAGTGTATTTTTAGACAAAAACAAATCCTCCTTTTCACTTGTCTTAATAGACTTACATGGGACAAACCAGTTTACATCATTTGTCATGCTCAAACATTATCAAATAATGGACTTTATGTTTTGAATGACATTTTTGCAGTCAGGTTTTGAAACCAGGGAATTTGGTTCTTAACAAGTTGTCTATTCTCCTCCTTGATAAAGTCCAATTCTTAGGATGCTGATTCTTCTGTAACTCAGAACTGTAGACTAAAATCCCTTTTCTAGGCTTCTAAACCTATTCAGACAAGAGTGAAGCGGTTTCTCACAGAAAATCAAAACTTAAGAATGGTCTTTCTCCAGATAATGCCACAGAACGTGCCAAGTTCCTTCCTCAGTTACCTCTGTACAGGACTTCATGGGGCTTGCAGAGGGGTTAGATTTAGCAGCTTGTATTACAAAGGACATATTCTTGAAACCTAAGGGTTTTTTGAAGCTGCTACTTAACTAAGCTGTTCTAAACATCTCAACGTCGACATGAAAAGGTAAGAAATACTAGAATTGACAGTGATTTGATCTTTCTAAACTCAACTGACTAAAGGTCTAAAATAAATTCCCTTTGTAAATTTTCAACGTTTTTCTGTATTTTAGCAGTTTTTTACTACTTGCCAGATCAAGAGAGATGGTCAGGTATAAGCAATACTCTGTATTTAGTATCTCAACATATTTCAATGCTGCAGCCCTTTAAATTTTTATTTCTGTAATCAGAGAGAAGATGTGCAAACCACCAGTGACGAAGTTCCTGAGTAATGGAAAACTGTATGCATTTATCTATTTTGATTGGCTTACAAATAAGGAAAAAAATGGGGCCTAATGCCCTTCTCAGAAGACTATGTTCAACTTCACAATTGTGTCAATAATGACTTCATCCTTAATTTGCACTAGAAATTCCTCGCTCTTAGTATTTCCTAGCTCATGTGAAGACATTCAGGTTAGCAAAAAAACCCCACAGTATGAAGAGCTTCAGAAGAATCTCAAGGCAATGAATGATCAGGCCCTTTGAATGATTAGATTCAATCCCCAAAACTCTCCCACTATATTACAAGAACACAGAAACATGAAGTCCTTGCAGGTCACATCAAAGGTCTGTTATGCAAAAGCATCAATAAGTGCATAAGAGTGATCCTAAAGCTAGGGAAAATGTACGCTATTCTGTCAGAATATGTTTCCAGGCTGCATTTTTACTTTGAAGCACAAAGACTTCTTCAGTCAAATATAATGCCTTTCTATCATTTAGTAGTCCTTTATTGAATATGCTTAACTTCCTTCCTGAAATTTAGGAGGTCTAATTCCTATGTCAGCCAGTTCCACTACATGCCACACCATCTTCTTTTGGGAATAGCACTGGGTAACTTCTGCCAGTGACTTGGAGATCTTGTACTGACACAGACAATGATAATCATTTCCCTTTCACATTCTCCACGAACTCTCAGGTTTTATGGACTTCACTCAATCATTCTCGCCCAAGTTATTGTTTTTCCAGACAGACATGTTCAGCCTGTGGAATCCTGCTCATGTTATTCCATTTCCTTGTCACCTTCATTGGCTTAACTGTACCTCCTGTGCTTCTGAATGGTCCCACCCAAGCTGGGGAGGCCACGCACTTGAGATGCCACATGTATGTTTGTCCATCTATACACACACATTCATACCCAGAAACACACACAGAACAACCTCCTCTGCTTTGCACTGCTCTCCTCATTCCTGACTTCTTTTCTTTGAGGCATTACTTTCATTTCAACACTCATACTCTTCCTTTCTTAGTCTCATTCTTTGAATATCCCTTACTTTAGTGTCTATGCAGGAGGGCGTTACATCTAATAGTTTTAACAAGGCTAATTGTTTTAAAGATTTTTTTAGGAATGCACATTTTTCAAAAGGTCAATCCTGGTTTAAATATCATTATAGGCTCTGTGCAGACAGAGCCACAACCACATTCACAGTATTTTCTCAGGATGGAACTCGTTAAAGGTTTGGTTAATTTTGGCAGGCTAAGCACAAGTCTGATACGCTTGCAAACAAATGCAATTGCACCACTTTCACAGCTGACCCAATCATTTCTGAGTTCAGCTCACTGCTATACCTGATATTCTTACTATATTGTTTGCTCTAAATGTTTAGAGAAGGCAGCTCCTTCTGCTACTATGTTTCTCCAAATCACTTATTTGCTCTTGATCTCAAACACTGTTTCCCTGTCTCACTGGAACTATTTCTCGACATTTTTTTTCTTCTTTTTTTGGACATCTTGCCAGGTCAAAAGAGATATGAAAACTACAAGCAGTTTTACAAGGTGAAATTTTGCTCCAGAGTATAATCCATTTTGGAATGTGCCATAGAAGTCACAGCCACAACACTTGGATTCTTTTCTGGGTTTTGAGATAGCCCATCTAACTTTTCCCAGAGCACTGAAGTTCAAAGAGTCGCAGTTAGATGCAACAAGTTCTTCAAACAGTTTTTTTGCTATAGCAAAGACAATCCCAAATGCAACCTCAAATCTGATTTCCTTTGGCTTTCCTTTAGTTGTCAGTGAAAGGGTGAGAATCAAGCTCGATAAATCAAGGGCACCTGAGAATTACTGAGAATCTCCTTACTGTAGACTCAACAGCTGTTCAAATACACAAATCTAAGTTTAAATTTTGTTACATCAAATATCATCTGAATTTCAAACATGAAGATGCCCCTTTGAAAAGCAGGAAAACAGCTAAAAGGAACGCAATATGGTGTTTCCTAGATGACTAGAAAATGGATATACATGCAACAAAGATCAGATTTCAGGACTTTTACTTTTTTGTGTAGCCCCAAGTCAGCACATAGTCATCATGCATTTGTTATGCCCTTTGTATCCTCATGACTACTTGAACAAAAATCCTGCCACTAGGATTTAACCAAGTTTAACTGGAGGATGGTTCCTGTAAACACTTTGCATACTAGGACTGGCACCACAAGTACCTACAACTGCACCATGGCCACTGCCTGCTCCTGGAGCTGCATCCAGCCTGCACAGGGCATTCACACAAGGAACTCATCCACTTGGCCACTGCAGTGTCTGCACACGTTTGTATCAGAGAATACATAAGAAAGAAGCATCCAAGTTTGAGGCAGGTTATCTTCCCAGAGAGGCACATGTTACACAGGAGGAGGCAGAGGGGACTGGCTGTGTTGGCAATGAGATGTACTCTGAGTCACATCTGTCATCTGCCAGCTTTCAGCCCTTACATTCCCCAGCTCCAAAGGTGAGAGTTCGTGGTTCTCTGTCTTTTAGGCATTTCTGCTTCCTGGACTGATACTACTGAGGGAAAAGGAACAATTTTTGAGTAGTCATCTAAACATGGATCAGGTATTCGGATTTTTTCAGTGAAGATGAATTAGAGGAAAGATTATTAAAAAAAAAATTGTTTCTCTTAATACTTGAAAAAGAATTTTGACAACAGCATTTGCTTACATTTCAAACATAAAGACTGAAAAATAGAGATACTACAGTTGTCATTCTGTGTCTCACTGACTACATAAGAAGGGACTGTTTGATGACTAACTGGGTGAATGACAAAAGATAATGGAAATGCAGGAGTTAATTTTGTCTACTTGAATCTTGGGGGCTTTACTTCCAAGTGCTTTTTCTCACAATACCAAAAAGAGTAGAGTTTTTTGTATTGTGTAGATACTCCCTCACCTCCCCAAACTTAGAAAGCAAGAGGTCTCAGTGAAGAATCATTTTATATGAATGAGGACAAAGAAAACTGGAAATTACTAACTGGTTTCAGACATTACTAGCATTACAACTCTTGTGACCTGGTCTAACATACAGATAATCCAACTCTCAGAAGCAATTTTGTAGGAAAAAGAAATGTGTGCCAACTTCTGCAGAATCCAATTCACAGTTAAGTACTACTGCCTCCCAACACTGCTCCCCAGAATACACAAACCTTTCTAAGCCACACAGAATTCTCAGCTTTGTTCTCTAACAGATTTGCAAGTTTTACCTGCTTGCTATGTGTTAATAAATGTCCCTTTGGGTATACCATAGCTATCAAATACTTGCATCTTCTGTAATTTCAAAGTTAAAACAAATAAATATTTCATTTTTCTGAAAAATATGGGACAATATATAAAACATCCCAGTGTAATACTCCTGTAAATTTCTGACTGTTCTATGCTGCTTAATAATACAGAAGTCAAGAATAGAGACTATGTGAGGGACCCTTGAGAGGGGAGAAGTGAGATTCACTGTCTTTCTAATAATTCCCTATGTGAAAAGAACTCTAGCCCTTGCCAACAGACTAGTCCCAACTGGCTTTATGCTAGGGTTGTGTTTATTCAAGTGTTCTCCTTTATGAAGGAAAAACTTGGCTTTATTTCAAGGTAAAGAAAAAAACCTCCAAGCAGCAAAATATTTTAAGGACAGATGTCTGATCTTGCAACAGCAGCTAACATAGCCAGAATATATCTTTGCAATAAATACTTACTCATTAGCCCCCTCTTTCAACGGCATGTATTTCTTTTTATCCATGATGTTGCTCACAGAAAAGGTAGCACAGAATACAGCGTTCTCTACTATCTCCTGGGACAACTTTAATTAATTCCTTTAATTCCAATAAATCTGAAATTCAATAACAAATGTTTGGGGTTTTTTTCCCCTCCAGGGGTTTAATCATGTCTGTTCCACTTGGAACTGTGCTACCAAGAGCTGTGAGTGCATGGCCTCAACAGCAGCAGCACCCAGGAACCCCATGCCTCGGGAATCTCCTCTGAACTCAAGGACACCCTGACCTGTGCTTCATCCTGCATTGCCCACTGACACTTGGTTCATGTCCTTACTTCCTCTCCACACCTTCCAGACTACTTGAACTGATACAGTTTCATGCCCAAAGAAAGAAAGAAATACAAGCAGAGCTAGTAACTATAGTAATGGCTAATATTTTCAAATGTTTTCCAATAGTATCCCTGTTGCTTTTAGATGGTTATAGCTCTGCCAAAACTTAACAACCCACACTGAAAATCTCCTTGCCAGGGACTTGAAACAAGCTGAACATTTATTTTCTAAGAAAATAAACAGCAAAAATAATTTTGTTTTTTTTTCCAAAACCTAGGATTAAATAAAATTGTGTGTTTTGCAAATATTTTTAAAAGAACTTATAACTGGTGTACTCAGAAATGCTTGTTCTTTTAAGATTAGGGGCTCAAAACTGGCAAGGAGACTGAGATGGTATCAAGGATGTGACCCTTTCTCTTCTTATGAAAAGATGCCCATGTCTAGTCAAGGTTTAAAGCCCAAGTATCACCATGGCATCTGCTCAACACAACACATGAGTCAGGGATGGGGCAGTACAACACTGAAAAAAACCTGGTCATACTGTGTGTGCTCCAGAGCTTCAAGTAAGTTCCAGCCTCAGCCTACAGATTGCTACTGTCATGACAGAAGTGCAGGGGAACAGTCACTGAAGCAGCTCAGAAATTGTGTGTTCTGCTGCACACGACTGAGGAACATACAGTCAGTGTGTGATAAGGACACAGGGACACACTGGAGCACAGCATACAGGGGACATGTTTTCCCAGCACAGAAGAGGACAAAAGAGGAGGATGAGTCATTTACAGCCAGAATCTGCAGAAACTGTACCTAAGAATCTTAAGTCTTAACACTTCAGCTGTTCAGCAAACAACTGATATCCAGCAGCTTTTTATCCAATGACTGCTGGCCTTCAAGAGAGTCAAGGTGATTTCCTGATGAAACCTCTTGGAGGAGCAGGAGTTTGCAGCTTTCCTTCTTTAAAAACAAAGAAAGCTTTTATGACTGTTCCAAATACCCGAAAATGACAATATTCAGGTATATCTCTCAGTAAGCTCTCAAACTCTTTATCTCATACCTCTCGTATGAATTTCCAAGGTCAGCTAGAGGTGCAGAGATGTACCCCAACACTGCACCCATAGTAAGGAGGTGAGGTGGCACCACCAGCAGGTAAGAAACATTCTTTCTTTGTAAGAAAATGTTACATATGGTATTGAAAGGTCCAGCTTGCCACTTACTTGGTTAGGCATTCCTGAAATGCTCTTTTGGCCCAAGGCATGGTGAAAGGGGAATAGGCAGTACCAAGTCCAGGCTCCAGAATCTGAGTTCCAAACAAGGCAGAGTGCAGGCAGGCAGTGCTCTCATTCTTGACTGCTCGTGCTCATTTTCACAACAGGTTCTCATGGTCATCCCTGGACTGTTCCTGAGGCTGCACAGCCACGCTCGTGTTCCACAAGGGCACCAGGCCAAGGCCTGAGAGAGGAGGTTTGGAGACACCTACTGTGGCCTGACCTCAGTCCTCCCCTGAAGAAACACTCCAGCTCAATAAATACCAGAAAGTCATAAACAGCCCACGGGAGGAAGTGGGATCACCACAATTTCACCTTCAGGCTGCCTATGTATATCCAACGTCTCTGTCCTCTCTGTGGCTTAATTAAGTCACAACCTGCAGTGTCATCCTAATACTCCTGAGCAAGGGACTGCATCCAATATTCTCCCTACCCTGAGCTAAAAGTTACACCTCCCCAGACAAGATGAAGTAACAAATTAACAGGTTTTGGCCTTGGGCAAAAAGAACATTTATGGAATGCCTAACCAAGTAACCCCTATCTCCTTTGATGGAGGAATTATCTGAAGCACTGATATCCTGCAGCAACAAGAACTGAGTTGTTCTGTCAAGAAACTCCTATCAACAATGGGAGGTAATTTTCTTTCTTGACTTCTACACTAAAAACTGGAGGCTACTGTATTTATCATGCTAACAGCAAAGCACATGCACCTTTTTCCTAGCACTTCTGTTCTTAGAATGTACAATCCATCTGTTAGTAAATTAGCTTGGCATCAGGGATTACATAATATTCTCACTCACTCACTGTATAGCACCAATTACACACAATTTCAGTTTCAGTTGTATTTTAGACATTTCAAAGTCTCTCACTCCAAGTACCAGCAAACTCACTGATGTAATTTAATTATTACACATTATTTGTGCCAAGACATGACAGTTTGGATTAATCAGTCTGCCCATGCTTGATCCCCAGCAAAAGCACCAAAACAACTTTTCTAGGGCTTTTACTCTTTAGGCTTATTCTTTCTACTCCAAGTCCCTGATAAAGTGCATTACAGAAAGCCAAAGTAACATGAAATTTTTATTCAAGGCAGATCCACATTTAGGCTCTTGCTGGAAATAAATACCAATTTTCCTCCAGCTGTAAACTGAGGATTTTCTTCCATTTAATTCTTCCTTTTTAAAATTTATTACTCTGCCAGTGAGTGCTTTTCAAACAGAAAACTGTTCCTTTCTTTCACTCAGTTCTATTGTACCTGCTGTGGCTTGTAGGCAGAAACATTACTTTGCTAGCTGCTGTGAAGGATTTGAGTCCCATTCCTCTTTCAATCCTGCATGCTTTCCTCCAATCTTTTCTCTCTACTTTATCACTCAAGTATCTGTTTATTCACAGCAGGGGGTAGGGAGAGAGAAATGATGAATAGTATTGTGCTTAGCCTCCTGAATACTTTATCTGGGCACTGAACTCAACAGTAATTCTGCTACTTCATTTATTGGAAAAACTCCACATATTTCTCAATCAAGCAAACTCTGTGGAAAAAACGCAGCACTTTTCCAGAATATAATTCAGCAACAGCTAATGAGATGTGTGTCTCACCTACCTCCATTTCCTAATGCCTCTGGAGTGGGATTTACTGAACTGGACCTACAGAAGCAGCAGGCATTCTGACTAATATTTGCTTTGGTATAGCAATTTCAACTGTCCAGTGCAAACACAAGTGCCCATCACAGTATGAACAGTGCAAATTCTTTGACAACCAGCCAGACACCCTGGACAACTGTCCTCTTGTCCTCTGCCCAGGACTGTTCTGCTTGCTCTGTCTTCTAGAAGCCCACAGCCCAAAAACTCTGAAATCATTTTTATGCTATTCAACAAAATAGAATTAAAATCTATTTTGAGCACATTTACTCATCTAAGCTCTTATGGTACATACAGTTGATATAGTTTCTGTTTCTGTATTCGTATCAGATTCTAACTTGAAAGTGACTCTCTGAGTTTGAAATAGTATTCAATTCTTTAGAAATGCTATTTAATTGTGATTCTCCTAAAAATCTACTCAAGTGTGCACCACCACACAATCACTGGCCAACTACAGGGACACAATACTATCAGGTATGAAGAACTGCAAGTTATGACTACACTGGAGACCTTATCCTGAATAAGGCCCTGAATGAGGTCTTCAGGGCTGAGCCCTAACTTAAGAGTGTGTCACAATAAGCAGCAGTTAAACGAGAAATGTCACAGAAGTGTGTACAGCAGCAAGAGAAACTATACAACATCCCAGAAAAACATGCTGACATCTACATTTACGGGCTTACA
The DNA here is from genome assembly GCA_013400495.1 of Nicator chloris. Taxonomy (NCBI): domain Eukaryota; kingdom Metazoa; phylum Chordata; class Aves; order Passeriformes; family Pycnonotidae; genus Nicator; species Nicator chloris. The sequence goes on from WAAE01016549.1 coordinate 430,756, forward strand.
AATGCCATTAGCTTGCCCAAATGGATGTCACAAGGTATCTAATATTGGTATTTCTTAAATAACTCAATAGCTAGTCATTGTAAAAATAAGACTAACTACAGCATGCGCCATATGAATTTATACAACTGAGAAAAAACCCACATCTGAATGATTTCCTCATTCCAATTCCACAATATGTCCAGACTCACTTCACACACACACACACACAAAAGCAAAATAAACTCTCTCTTTTCCCTAGCACAAAGTAGTACAAAACAAGTAACTGCAAAAGCAGGCAAATACAGTGTCAATAAAAGTTCTGGCAAACTTAGATTGTTCCAATTAGAGAGACAGCCAAAAGCTATATGGAAAGAGCCAACAAAATACCAATGGCAAGCAAGGAAAGAACCAGCCAAGCCAATGCACTGTTTGGTTTCCCATCCAAGGAAGGAGAGAAGGAAGAGAGGTGAATTTCCACCTGGAACAAATTCATAAAATAGTCCAGAGCACGGAATTCTGGCAGCTGTATTTGCTGTTATACTGAATCAATATCCTGATCAAATTTGGCAACACTCAGGCAAGCATCTGTTTTCTGCATTCAGCCCTATGTAAATATCCAAGAAGCACAGCTCCATCCGAGGCAATGGAGGAGCTTGCCTGCACGGAGGAGGGCAATTCTGCAGCCTCAGGGGAACCGTATCAGTGAGGGTTTCCCAGCAGCTCTCTGCAAGAGGTAGTGGAGGGAACCAAATTTTCTCTCAGCATGTGAGCATCATGCACGGTGTGCATGCAGAACCACGCACAACTAACCATGTGCAGTTTCAGCAACTCTATTACACAGCAAACTGATCAGAGTGCACAACGCAGCTGTGACTGAAAAAGGCAATGATACATGAAGCACATGTCATTTAAAAATGTGTGCAATAATACAACAAAGTATTAAGAAACCCATAACAAACTTGAGATTAAATACAAGCACAAAGGAATAAAAAAGGGGGGAAATTAATTAAGCAAACTGTACCATTACACAAAGAAAGTAAAGAGATGTCCTTGAAATAAATTGAAAGTCAATCAGAAAATTCCAACTCCTTCATGAGTCCTAAGATTGCCTTAAGTCAGCTGGGTGGTTATAAGGAAAACTACTAAAATGTAAGTAATGCTTTCAAAAACATTACAGAGTACAATTTCACACAATTCGGATCTTTCCTTCTCCAACATTCACCTGAACAAAACAGTCCACCAGAACAGTTTCTAAGCAGTTCTATTTGCCATAACTTTGGAACTGAAGAGTCACAGGATAATGTCCTCCCTAGCCTTTAAAATAATAAGGGATCACTACCAAAATGTGCAATATCCCCTTGTGCCAAAATACCTGAAGGGCTACATAAATTGCTGTCAACAAGGTGTTGTCAATTTGCTGAAAACCAATGCTCTAATCAGCTATGTTATTATCCAGCATGTGTCTACAGCCATGTTTTACAGGAAACTTACTGCATAAGAATAAATACATTTCCACACGAACATTCCAGACTGCATTTATATTGCTTACATCTACATTTAACATCCACATCATTCGCAAATTAAATACAATACATGAAAAAATTGCCTGATACTTCAGTACAAATGAAACTCCAGAGAGGAAACAAAAGACTGAGAGTACAATGTTGTTTTAATAAAATTTACTGTAAGTGGAAAATACTTAAAGAGCATAAAGGAAGGAATATTATATTACATAATACTACCAAACGATATTTTTAGTGACAACAGATTGGCTGTGAAATTATAGCAGATTGCAAAGACATCAGTGCTGGCTGAGGAAAAACAGTTTTAAGGTAAAGCAATCAATTGAAACATTAGTAATCAGATTAACAGAGGAGACAATGAGAGAATTTAACAAGCAAGCAGATTGCACAGACTAGTCTCCGTTCTGATGCCAATTGATGGTCGATGAGTCATTCTATTCCTATGAAGAATTTTGAACCATTTTGCATTAGTTAGATTACAGTTATGTCTAGAGAATACACTGTAAAAAAATGTTAAAAAAGCAGTTTATTGAAATATTCCAAAAGACAGTAAGACACAATGTCGTCATAATATTTGAAGATGTAAAATCATAACACTGACTGACATCTTCAAAACTGACATCTTCAAAATTACATTGCAGTCTGTGTACAGAATTGTACCAAAAATATTCAGATTGTTATGGATGAAAATATGTATGAGCTCCAGAACAGCCGAGCAACAGTTTAAAAAAAAAAAGGCCTGTGTTGCTAACAAAGGACACTGTTCATTACAATCCAATTGAGAAACATGATGTTCATGTCCAGATCAGGAAGCCCAGTGCATCACAGCTCGGCAGGGAAGACTCTGTGCCCTGGCAAGAGCAGGAGGGCTGGGTGTTACAGCAGGTCATGCTCACCCCTCCTGCTCCTGCTCCTGCAACAGGCCCAACAACCATTGCCAAGAAGTTACTCCGAACAAGAAAAGGGGACAATGCCCAGCAACTCTTCTTTGGATTTATGGAGCGAGTTTCTGAGTCAAAAAGTCACTCCTAACTATCTATAAGGTAAGACGAGATCTGCCAAAAACCCCAAGAGCCAACCCAGGTGACGGAGCAGGGACTGGACAGGGCACTCCTTGCCCTCCACGCTGCACAGAAGTGATCCCAGCCACAGCACTTTGACAGAGAAGTCCTGGTGTTTCAGAGCGGACGTGGCTATGTCAGTGCCAGTGGTAAAACCAACGTGACTTGAGATTTAACCACAAAATCACTTACAAAAGCCACTGTATAGTTTTATCACCTTAATGTCCAGAGATAAGCAGGAGAAGGTCCATTGTAAGCCATATTTTCTTGTTAATTTTACCCCTACAATACCTCTGAATTGCTGGATAAATTTGGAAAGTTTCTTTCTAGAATTCTAAAATTCTTTTCCTTTTCTTTAATGAAGCCAAAAATCCATTATTATTTGCAGCTAGCCATCAGTTCTAAACCAAGCCATCAATAGAAAGCAGTTTCTCTGGCACTGTAAAAAGCTCTTAATGGCTTAAAACTGTTAATTGGAAAGAGACCGTATTATTATAACATAATTATAAGAATATTATTATTATTATTATTATTATTATTATTATTATTATTATTATTATTACTACTAGTGTAATTCATGATTTTTAGAAAAAATCACTATGGAAGACACGTGGCAACTTGAAGTACAGATGATTTCTTAATGCCAGATTGAGAAAAGAGTTTGTGTGTGAGAACAATCTGTAAGTGTAAGCAAATGCAAATAACTGAACCATTTACATCAGGAATTAAACTAATTACAATTTAAAAGAATTAAATTAAGAATTAAAATGCATTTACATTCTTAAGTGAATGATTCTGACATTAAATCAATCACTACTTCAGTCTTGCCAAAGTATGACAATACGAAGTGTCTCACCTACCCTCATTCTACTTGCTGCTCATTTTAAAATGTGTTATCTCACATTTCTGAGTTTTGTCAGGACTATGGAAGAGCTCTAATTTTAAGGCTGTGGATTAACAGATAATTTTTCAAGACCTGTCCTCTCAATTTGCAGAATTGTCTGCACGTCTTACTTGTTTGGCCTGGCAAGCGCTGCTGAGTATTAATCTTCGCTTCCTGAACAGTAAGGCCCATTGACTGAGAGATGTGGCTGGCCTGATATCCTCATTCTTTATGGAAATCTAATTTAGCTTTTAAATTTCACTCTTTTGCTTCTCTTTATAACATAGGTTATAAACAATGGGTGTGTTATGTAAAAATGACAACTCAAAGATAATGAAATCACTACTAGTGGAGGTAACTACAAGAAACTTTCAGTTAAAATGTCTTTACATTTGTTTTGTCATTTCACACTGATAAAGCACAGCAGTGCTTCTAGTAATGACAGTTACAATGTGAGGTACTTCTTCATTGGCAAGTTCTTCCTGACAGGTTTAAAATTCCCAGACCTCTGCAGGATTGGTCCAGATGACTTTCTGCCAGTGTCTCTCCTGCTCAAGAAGTGAAGGTGAATGAGCCGTGTGGTAGTGGGGACCATTGTACCTGTCAGACTACAAAGATGGCATGCTAGGAAAAAAAGATTCTGTGATCCAACACTGGTGCTGAATAAATTGCCCGAGGTGCAAACCAACAATGAAGCAGAGCCAGAAGTTTCCACTCCTCCGTGCTCTGCACATGAAACAGAGCCAAGAGTTTCCACCACTGTGTGCTCTGCAGCAGAAGATCAAACAGATATTCAAGCCCACAGCTAACAGGACAGGAGGAAAAGTAATTCTCTGCTCCTTCACTGCACTGAGCAGGATCAATGACCAGGAAATTCAAAGAGCTTATGCAAGGAGCACAGACTTGCAAACTGTGGGCAGAGGAAACTTTATAAAGACCACAGAATGAAGCCTATTATGTACTCATCATATTACGTTTAAAATGTTTTCTTTCTGAAGAATTTAGCCCAGATTGCAACTACCATTTCATATGGAGCTGTAAAAAAGTCACTATGTGATGTTTCTTACTGTATGTTTATTAAAAATTTCTATGTGTCGATTAGAATTCAAAGAAATCATGATTTAAGTCACCCTGTGCCTTTGTGAGGGTTAGTTTCCAAAAAATTTATTTCCACTATTCTGGATACAATGCATACTATCTCAGTATAAAGGAAAGCTGTATCACAGAGAGTTTTAGAAACCTGACGCTAGAACTAAAAAAGAGCCTAAATATTCCACTTTCTACCCTAGAGCAAAATTTTGCTCTAAAACTTTGTAACACTTTGAAGTTCTAACACAAAATTTTCAATGCCTGCCTAACCTTAAGAAAGAGTTTGGGTGATGTTCACAGTAAAAAAGGAACAAATTTGTAGGGCTGAATAAACTATCCATGGTTTAGGATGCAGTCCTTGCATCACCTCTCTACAGTCCTGTATGGCTCCAGACCTCCCTGGCAGACTTCTCCTCCCAGCCTGGGCCACAGGTCCACCGCAGGATTTCTACCCAGAGGCAGGGTTTCAGGATGCCACGGTTCACAACATGAGGTTTCATCAAGGTTTCCCTGTTCCATTTCCACATTCCTTCACTTTCTCCAGTGCTATGCAGACCACCATAGATTAGAGCTACTGTGGTACCTAATCTAACCACCAACAAAGGGAGCAGATAAAGCGATCCTAGAAAAGCAAACACTCCTGAGCAATTCCTATCAGCCACCACCTGGGCCCACAGAAACATTTCAACAGGCCACGTTTATGACATGCTCAGCCTCTACGAGCAGGAAAGCACAAAACCTAGGTTCACAGGAAAAATTCCTCACATCCTGTTCACTGTGGAATTCCTCAATTCCATTGTACAATAACTAGGGAGGTGCCACTGCTACATTTTTGCTATATAAGTAGTCTAGGCTTGCTTCTCCCTTGTCCTTCATTTTGATTGGACACAAGCACAAGGGAAAAGTGGGTGCAACACAATAATATTCTTATTTGTCCATATTTAGTACTTATTCTGCACTGTTGTGTACAAACTAGACACTCATCTGGGCACACACTACCTGGGCAGCAAACACTGTGATGAAGAAAACTGTTCTAACTGCATTTTACTGGAGAAGAACTTAAAACACGTTGTAAGCAGTTAATAACTTTAAGATGGACTACACATAATAATAATATTTGTATATTTGCTGTATTGTATAAATAAACAGAAGTTTCCTGGACTTGGTTGAAGGTTTTTGTATTTGTGATATTTGTTTTCAATTTAAAGCAAGAAAAAGCAAGTACACTGCTATATTTCACAGAACATCTATTCTGTTGCCACATGACAAAACCACCAACTATACTAATAATTACTCTAATTCATTGAAGAGTATCTCCTTGAACTTGGCAATGCAGTACAAAGAATTCCAAATGTAATTCTTAACATCCCCAGTCCAAGACACTGGCAGAGTTTAGAAGTCAGGCTTTCTCAAAAGGAATGCTTTTAACTTCAGCACTAACAGGACTGAAATTATTGTAGAAGAAAGTGTATTTCCTTTTTCCTTCAAACACCCACTGCCTTGTGCGCAATTCAGCCCAAGGTTAGAGAAAATGTTACATTCTAAGTTTGGTGACCCAAATCCTTCCGTCTTTACTTAGGCAGAACTCCCACTGAAGTCAGTGAAGTCAGTGGGAGTTTTGCCTGGGTAAGAACCACTGGGTTTGGCTTAGAACATCCATGGCTCTGTAAGCTGAGGAGAATGTGAATGAAAGTCATGGCTGCATGTACGTAGCTCATGTTTCCAGCCATGAAGATCATAAATCACTTTACAACACAAAAACTTAGAACTGTTTGGGTTGGAAGGGACCTTGAAGATGATCCAGTTCCAACCTCCCTGCCATGAGCAGGGACATCTTCCACTATCCCAAGCCCCATCCAACCTGGCCTTGAACACTTGCAGGAACAGGGCATCCACAGCTTCTCTGGGCAACTGTGAGAGTGTTCAACCACCCTCACTGGGAAGAATTTCCCTCTTATATCTAAACTTATCTTTATCTAAACTTAGCTTAATATACCAGTGAGCATCCTAGTAATTTTGTATTACTTACATTAGGTTGTAGAACATAGGACAAAAGGAAGAGAGAAGGGCTTGTATGACCATTGACAGAGTTAAGTGACCAGGATGACACTAACTCTGTGTGCAGTTACTGCTTTCCAGTACAACTTCTAACACAGCAATCAAGAGAAGAAATCTGGGACCTAAAATAAAAGCTTATCTACAAAAAAGCAGGCAACAATTACGTGAACATGCATCTCTGCTTAGAGCTGTGTATCTCATGAGTGGGAAGCTCTGCTTAAAACCTCACCAATAGTTTTCCTACTGTAACTCATGAGAATCTATTCTTCAGTATGTCCTATAGCCTCTCTAGAAAATTCAGGTTCAGAGAAATGCTTCATAGAAAACAAAACACTTTGCTATTTTATAGACAGAGTATCACTGCTGTGACATGTCCATTCTGGATCTTCAAGGCATCTCAGCATGCTTGCACTTGCCTGCCTAAGTATATTTTCTCTCACACATAGGTACATGCACTCTGTGTGAATTCGGTCTGTGCTCTCTCTCAGATTTGGACAGCCCTAAATACTGTCAGTGTTGTGAGAAAACAGATGTGGGGGTGAAGAGTGAAAACTAGTCCACACAGAAGGGGAACAACTAAAAGCTTTACAATGAAGCATTATTTGATAAAACCCATGTAAGCCACTCTTTGACATTCCACAGAACTGCGTTTTAAGTATCGTGCATAATTTTTAATTTTTCTGCATGTTTTCCTTCCCCCTCCTTTTTAGCTTCTTTTAAGTTTAGATTCAAATTTATAAGTAGGTTTACAACCTATATAAACTCAACTTTTGATATATTAACTGAATACTTTCACTCAACTTGAGCTTAAGACCTTGATAAGACTGTATGACATACCACTATCAAAATAATCTAATACCTTAAGCTCTTTCACCAGTTTTCCCTGTTCTGCACCTGTAAGAAACCAAGAAAAACCATTCTCAACCATGTATCAATGACACACTTTATTTTCCAAAAGATTTATGTAAGGTTTATCTGAAAGATGCCAACAAACACATCTGAGACAGAAGCCATGTGGGATAATTTGTTATGCCACTCTTGCACTTACCTCAAAATGCAGGCAAAGACAAAAAAAAATGGAATTTGTGCAGTCAATGGTCCTGGATTAGCAGGCACAGTTACCATACATAAAAGCTGTGAGGGTGGAATTTATCTTGGAGATTAACACTGAGCTATCACCTTGTGCCACTTCACACAGTGTTGGTTTAAACCTCTGTGGCACTTTTCTCGTTTTCTATTTGGCAAGAGTGCTGAACTGTTCTGCAGCAGACATTCCCATCAATTGCAGCTCCCGCTGTTTTAAAACCAATAGATCAACTAAACTCTCCCCACTGTTGATGCAGATCAGTGCATTTCAGAAGAGACAGAGGATAACAACAGGAAACAAGTCAGAGGACAAATAAATATTGCTACTTAAGCATTCTACATAACTGGAAAACACTAACCCTTCAAATAAAAAATACATGCTGTTCTACCAGGCTGCCATGACAGATCTTCGAAAGACACAGACAGTTTTATGGTCTTATAAGTGTTCTTTGCTGAAAGGGAAACTTGGAAGCAATAAAGCATTTTCTTACAACTGAAGCCTGACCACAACTGCTGCCAATTCAACAGTAAACTGACTTCAAGTATGTGGAGTCAGATGGTTTCAGCTTCACCACTACAGGGAAACCAATTCTTGTAGCCTGGCACAACCACTATCTGGAAATGTGCCATGATTGTGCATTGAGTTAAGCTGCAGACAGACTGTAAGGGCTGAACTTTAAACCATTTGTATTTTTAACGTACACAAATAAATTTATGGCTGTATAAAAACTGTCATGCTTCAGGGATTAACCTCTAATAACCTCTCCTGCTATGCTAACAAAGACATTTAAAATCTGCCTCTCCAAGTTCCACAGGATTCAGGTTAATGAAGGCAATTCAAAAAGAAATTTTAGGGCCTCATTATATCTAATAAGGGATTAGTGACACCAGCAATTTTTAAGACCATTTGTGGACACTTTGATGCTGCCCCGTGGCTTGGGACTCCCTCATTTTACCTCAGGATTCCCAGATGAACCTAAGTTTGGCAAGGTGAATAGAACATCACAGAAGTGAATGGCGTGGAGGACTTGAAAATGGGAACAACTTTCAGAGTGTCATGACATACAGTTTCCTTGTAGGCACTCTACCAGTTTTGTGTATCCCTATTGAATAGATGAGAAAAGATCTATTCTCATGAGGCAGAGTTTACAAGAAAGAGTATCTACAGCTGAGCAGTACTTTGTGATCCTACCGTAGCTAAAAACCCGACCGTAAGTTTCCTACTTCTTAAGTTAAGCATGGACAAGAACTATGTTGGCAGAACAGGAACTAGTCAATGGGAAGTTGTAAGAGCTGACCAGTTTTAAACACCCTGGAAACGTCACTAGCTTCCCTACGCATTTGACACAGGCACCACAGTTTTTGAGAACAGATTATGTAGGAGAAAGGGATCCTATCAGAACTCCATCAGGAACACCTGGGCATAAGCCCATCTTACCTCTGTTAGAACATCCATACAGAAACTATCTGTTCTCAACATCACAATGTCAGAATAGCTTTAAAGGAGGTATTTCATTAAGCAGACAATAAAGGATCCCTATGGTACAAGACAATATACGACAATGCTGCAAGGGTCAGCCTGTGCTGTAAAACTGAAGAAGCTGCAAAAATTAATGTATGGATAGAGGCAACTAAAGCTGGCAAAACAATTCTGATGACATTCCAAATCTCAAAAAACCACCCCAAAATATCTGAAGGTTGCCTTTTCTCTTAGTTACTATTGTAAACCTCATGGTCTTACATGTTTTCTGGGAAATTGTCAAATATTCAGACTATCACTTTTTCCAGTTTATTTCCAAACAAAAAGTGTGCTCCTCAATTTAACTGCTTATCTCTGGACCTTCAAGGACAGAAGGAAATATAAAAGGAAGGAAAATGGAAATTGTCGTAAGATCATAAGAGAAGGTGACCTGAAACAGGAACTTAGACAACCTTACCCACAAGGGCAATTTTAATCTTATATTCCAATATGACTATTAAAGATTCTTTTTTTTTTCTCTGTCTAGACAAAACAGTAAAAATACCAGGAAGAAAATTTAGTTACATTTTTTAGAGCTTCAAGGACATGAAGTTTAGTTTGATTCCTGACAAGAAATGATAAGGTTTCGGCAGCTTCCATTTTATTTGAAGAGGTTCAACAAATCCATACTATAAACCAATGTAAAGGATAGATATAAAACCAGAAAAATAAAACCAAAATCCAAGAAAGCTCCAGCCACCCAACTGTTAAAGCAATCCAGACATGCATCTGATCACGTTGTACAACTGCTGATGTGACCTCACAAACAACTGCTGATGTAGTTTGGGCTTTATGCAGCCTCCAAGGACACCCACCAAGGCTGCAATCCACTAGAAATGGCCTCTACTTATCTGAGGAGCAATACTACATTGCATTTTCTATCCAGAAGGTGCCACAAAATACAGCTCAAATTGCAGTTCATCTTCACTTGTCTCACAGACATAATGAATACTAAGAGCACATCAAGGACACTTTGTCAATAACAAGTCATAGAAAAATGAGTGAAAAACTCTTTTCTTTGTCTGATTCAAAATGGTGTGTTCTGATGAAAGAAAAAAGACCACGAAGAAACACAATGATTGCATTTATTTGTACATGGGAACACATTGGTAAGCATCTCTGTGATCCTCTGAAGCAGCCAAGCAATGGTGTCTCAGAGGTAATTGTACGATAATTACCTGTAATTATCAGCTAATTATCGTACAATTATTTCAGATTGGATAAAAAATTAACTCCCTCTTCATATCTCTAAGTTTGATAATTCAGTGAGTGAATAATGTATTAAAAGTGCTAAGTGATCTCTGGGACAAAGGCTTAATATTCTCATAGACTCAAAGCAAATAATGGCATATGTCCTTAAAAATTTTTATCATTAAAATGTAACTTAACAAATAAACCCATAAAAATCAGAAACTTATTAAGCCACGGGACTTTTACAAATGAAAGAGGGACAGCATGTCTGCTAAATTTTACCTCTATTCTAAAATTTAAAAGGGCTTGCACGGAGTTTAGGAAGCTCTTACTATTTTTAGAAATGTCCCACACCAGATGTTTTTTTCATTCCTTATGTTGCAGGATACCACATTTATTTCCAGATCCTCCCAACCAATGCATTTACAACTCAGCCATTGTACAGATATTTGTACAATGCACATCGGAAAATTTGCATCTAATCAAGGCAGCAGGATTTGGCTAATGACATCTTTCCTAAATCCTCAGTCATTGAGATCAAAAACCTAATAGTGGCAGTTTTAAATCAGTGACAATTTGGCTTTCAGAATCTCTATCTGAGCCAAGACTTCACCTTGACATTCCCAGTGCTGATCCTCCACTTGCTTCCCTGCAATGTCTCCCTAATGAAGTCTCCAGTAGTTTCCACAAGGCTGATTGTTTTTCAGGTCATTTCCTTACTTTCCTTGGCCAAACCCTCTTAAAGCAAACAATGTTTTAACAGCATTCACTTCTTACTTTCTAAAATTTTGCCAAACTCTTTATGATGAAGTAGAAATTTCCTTCTGACTCGAAGCAGAAGTATGAGCATTTTCTGGCATCATTAGTTTGTTATCCAAGAACTAACTTGTTCTTACAGGAAGATGTGAAGTTGTGTGAATTTTAACTTGCTCACTAGGTATTCCCAGCCTTCTCTTCAACAGAGGGAAGAACCCAAAACTTGAAACTTGAGTGAGAACAGTGCTATAGTACTATTAACATCGAAATTTGTGCTTGCAAGTTGTCTAGTGTTTATTCTCCACTGAAATACAGCTTCACCACGTCCTTAATGCTTATTTAGCAGCTAGAAACAGCTGCAGATGTTAACTTTTGATCTCATCTGCTCTCAATCACTTCTTAAAATGAATGGCTGCATATACAGCTGGAGCTACACCAACTGCCATTCCTTCCAAGGACTAATGGACTTCTGTGCATCAATACTGACTTCTGACAACATGGAAAAATGCATTAGATTTTTTCAAGTAACTCCCACTTTTTCAGTGCACTGAATGTCTTATAAACAGATACTTACAGACCCTTCTTTCCTCAAATTGCCTTTGGGAAATTCATAAAAGAGCTATATGGCTCATTTGTCACAACTAGAATATAGTGGAGTGAGAATGACAAAATTGAAAGATGCCAAATGACTCAATGTATCCACTACTAAAGCAAAATGATGGACAGGAAAAGCCCACACTTAAGAAGTAACATTTATTAACACCTTTAAAACAGTGTGGCAGTTAGGTAATTCGTTAGGAGTGAGAACCAAGAAGAAACAAGAACTGTACTTGAGAGGCTCCTTTAAAGCCTCTCAGTATTGACACAGCTATGCAAAGGGAAGTTAATACTTCTAAAACTTTTTAATTTCTACTGAACAAGTTATTATGACTGTTTACCTTATAATGAATCCTAAGCATGGTTTTATTTAGTTCTTAACCATTTTTACATGGTTAGAAGCCCATTTCTGTGATTACAAATCAAGCATCATGGCATTAGTTGTCACTCCCAGCATTCTCACTCTCATCTGAAAATCAGAAGTGGTGATCATTCAGAAAGAAGAGGCAGGACACAAGCCAGCCTCTGCTGACGTGGTCTAAGTAGAGATAATCCCCAACAGCCACACTGTGACAGCTGGATGCATTAGGAGTTTTCTTATTTTCACTACCACAATGGCCCGATTCTGGAGTTACTTATTTTGCTTTAGCTTTAGCTTTGCTCATTTCCTGAACCATAATAAAGCAGCTGAAGAAATATTTCTGTTTCTTGTGTTGATCATTCCTAATTACTGGTTTCTTTGATACTGCACTGTTCATCACCAATAGCCAAGCACCTCTACAAACATTACAAGCATTTAGTATATGCTCCACCAAGGATCCTCAGGATAACACTGAAAAGTTAACCTTGAGGGACTGAAGAATCACCTGAATACTCAAAATTTTCAAAAGGATGAGATGCAGTCACAGAGCAAATGACACTGTAACCACCTCATGTCACAAGCAGAGTACCCGAGCAATCCTCAATGGCATGGGCACCATGCACCCATCCCCTCTGTGTCACCTAGGCACTATGTACCTATCACCTCCTCTCTTCTGTTCCTCCACAGCACCAAGAGAATCTGTGCCTGAGGTTCTCACTATCAAAATATATAAGGAAATGTTTAACAAAATTATCTTCAGTTTAACACATTTGCTCCAACAAGACAATTCTGCCATTTCAGCAAGAATTTTCCATTTAATGAGGAAACAAGTTAAGTTATTTATATAGTTATTCAATGTCCTTGTGCTTTTCTAGAGGATATTGGCTCATAGTTAACAACATCAAAACAGTTGGTGCCCCTGGCTAGAATACTTCACTATCACCTGCTTGTTTGAGCACTAAATAAATCTCAGTTTTCAAGTACTCACAAGCAAGAGTCCAGCACGTGTTTCAGACATTCTGTTCACGTACAGATGTTAATACATCCTCCACACACCAAATGTTATCAAATGTGGCTTTGTTGTCTCCACAGCAGTTACTTAAAACTTATTTGAAATGTATAGTGAAAATAACTACATTAATAGAAAGATCTTGCCTCAGAGGGGGTCATTTCTTATGGTAAATCCATTAACTGTTTGGGATCAAAATACAGCATTTCCACATGCTTTTACCATTGCTTCTGTAATTTCAATTTCCAAAGTGCAAGGAGGCAATTTTATATTAAACATCAAGCTTCCTACTATGTTATCATCTACCTGTGATAATGTTAGTCAACATCTTTTCAAAAACCAGTTTTAAAAAAGCTTTTTAATTTTGATTACAAATTTGAATAACAAAAGGATTTGCCTTGAAGTCAAAAATGTTTGAAGATTTATTCTCGTCATCATGACATTTTGGGAAGAAATCCCATGAAATATGGAAGTAAACATTATGCTTCAGTCAAAAAGCAGTTATGTTTGGAGGATTAATTTATGGACTCCTAATTCACCTCATTCTCCTTTGACTGCCAAATAGGTAGGAGTCAGAATTTGTCAAAAACTTCTGTCTCTCGATAAAACCTTCCTCACAACCCACATGTAGGGAAAATAATACCTGTAACCCATGAAGAAACAGATCAACAGCTTCAGGCAATGACATACACAGGCAAACCTTTAATTTAGTACTCTCTCATGCTTCACTTTCATGTGTCTCATTTAGCAGGACTCTTTAAAGAGAAGCACTGTAGCTGCTGTCAGTGCTGTAACTGCTGTGTTGGTGCCCTTGGGTCCTTACACACCGGTGAATGATGATTGATCCCTGCTGCTCTCCTTTTGGCTGCCATGAACAGCAAGTGATACCGAAGGAAAAATGGAGAAAGCTACAGATCAAGTAAGGACAGGGATATGTGTCACATACCTGCATACTTTCCACTAAGCATCGAAAATTTGCTTTCTATTCCTGATGGCTGCATAATTGCCCCCAGCTCTGGGCTCAGAGGCTCCCAGCAACAGCTCAGTGAGAGCTGCCAGTAACCCACCTCCAGCAGTGTGCCTCCAGGAAAGCTGGTAGAGAAATTCCATTTTGACTTTTAACAGCAAAGCATTTCTTTAGTTACTCAGCAGTCTTTTTTGTGTGCCAGGTCTCCCTTCCAGAAAGGCCAGGGAATTCTAATAACCAGCTTGTCTCCCTAAAATGGGTACATCATCCACGGGCAGAACCTAACAGTGCTGTAACAAAATGCAAGATAATCTCACAGGCTGGCAGGAGTGGGAAGTGTTTTAAGAAGTGATATCACTTAAAGGCAACCACCAGGAGTTTACAAGTATTTCCATTCTTTTAATTAAAGATTTTATGAGTCTTGGAACACATTCCTGTGCCCTATTATACATCAGAGCACTTAAAAATTCAGCGCCTTATAAAATTGCCATAAAGAGATAGGAAAACCAAAGGAGTCTTTAGAAGAAAAACCCATTTATACAATGACTGTTATGATTTACAAAACAATTAGAGTGACTTATTTTACTTACTATATCTTTATTTCCTCCTTTTCTGTTGTTTGTGACTACCTTTCAATACATCCTAATAGAAACTACCTGCCTTCTAAATTTATTGCTCCATTTATACGGTCAGCATGTTTAGAACAAATATTAAAATCCTCAGAAAAGGAGCTAAACTCACTGTGCCAAAAGTAAAAGCATTTACATTACAGTGATAAAAATACACTCATTAGAATTCAATTTTAAGAGAATTATTACTTCAAAAAGCAAAGGTGAAAAAACATTAAACAAATCAAAAGAATTGATACTGATAATGAAATATGATTAGGAAAGTATTTTGCAAACTATTCGTTTCTAGGGAAAATAGTATTTCCAGGTGTAAAATTCATGGTAAATTCATTTAAACATATGTCTATCTAATAAGTAATCCAACGAGTTTCTGGAACAGCTTTCAAGTAAATGGTCTATGAACCATGTCTCAGAAACAAATTAGCTCATCCATCACACATAACCATTTCTTTGGTAATGACTTAATGAATTTAGCTTAACTATGCTAGGACTGAGCATGATGCTGTAATTACTGTGGGAATAACTGCAGCCCTCAATCCATCTTTTAGATGTTTATGGCATGGAACAAGAAGCTCAGCACAGCCTGAACCAGAGCCCAAAGCCAAAAGACTTTGGATCTAGAGAACTATTAGGGAAGTATCCTCACAGACTTTAGTCAGTGCACACCACTCTGCTGGGATTACAGTCCTGTCTTTCCCTTGTATAGGCACGTACACACCATACAGGAAGAACTAATGCCATACAGAAATCCTGAGAATAAATCTGGAAGAACATTTATTCCCCCTAATCACATAGGGTAAAAGAACACAGTTGGAGTCATTTTGCTAGAATGTAATTAATTCTAAGCCGAACATTCTACTACACCAAGTTTACACCAGAGTTTTCAAAGCAAACCAGGGTTGTACTACTAATACTGCAGTTGAGACAGACAAGAAAGCTGGGGACAGTGAGGCAAGAATATCAGGTCAAATAAATGTGTACTGTGGTACTTACACCAATACATAGAGCATATTCTTATAATTTGGCCAAGGCTGTGGATATTTACTTGACAGGATTATTTTTCAACTATTGTATGTCTCACTTCCAGATGTTTTACTGGTGATGTCAGCAGTTACTGCCAAACGTAAATTACCATCTCTTTTTTCTAATCAGGTAATTTTAAAGTAAATCCAAATAACTTTCTTTGATGTGTGCTAAATAAATAAATGGTTCAATCTCTCCTTAGTTACCAGTCCACAAATATATTTCTCAAACATTCTCATGCTTCATAAACAGAAGGGTTAAGGGTGATGTTTTATGGGAAAGTAACAGTCAAGGTGATGTATCAATTTCTCAGGGGAATCAATGGAAACCCTATTAACCTTGGCTTGCAGATGGAAACGCTCAGGTACTGAGATGAGGAATTATTTTTGTCTGTATGTCAGTGGAAGAAATGATGTTTTGTTATATGCTGGCCCTGTGGAAGTCAGAGATGGAAATTCTTGTTTTATTGAGCCGCATCATGAGCTCCCTGTCCATGACTGAAGGTGTGGCATCAGCTAAACTCAATCCTGGCGACTGAGCAGACACAGCTTAACTAGTCCATCTCCTGGCCATACAGAGCTTCTTTGAGACAGTGCTCAGATATAAAACCATTCATGTGCTAGAAAGGCTGATTTTTCAGGCATATGCAAAAGCTGTTCTTACTGACAACGTTTTGAGCCTTCAAACTGTATTTTACCTACGTGGCCCAGGAATTTGTAAGTAACAGCTGTTTAAGGATAAAAAAATTGAAAACGACAAAATCCACAGTTACAACAGTAATTATGGCAAGTCCAGTATGGCTGGTAACGTACAGCTGAATGCAATAAATGAAGACCACCAACATTCATGCAGCATAAGCTTTGCCACATTCGTTCTCCCTGCTGCCCTTCCACAGAAACAGCCAAAATCACATCAGCTGCTGCAGATGTGACCTGCTGGGGAGCTGTCTCCCTGCTTCTTCACAAGTGCACACCCCAACATCCAAATGTGCAGCACGTCTGACCACAGAACACTGCAAGATTCCACTGAGTAAGTTCAGAAATTTTACTCCAGCAAGTCTCAGGAAAGAGAGCTCCTCCTTGACAAGAGAACAATCAGCAAAGAGACAGTGTCAAAAGGGCCATGACCTCAAGGTGTTTGGGGTCTTTTGTGGGTTTTTTTAATTCTTCCTTCTTGCTTGAGCAAGATCAACAAGGGAGAGCTCCGTTCATATCGTAACACACAGAAATAAGTAACAACACTGAGATGAACACTGAGTTGTTTCTTCCAATGGGTTACATTTGTGCAGTGGGGATTGTGACACCTGACCCTGTTCAGTGAATGATCTTTTAAAATGCGGACAAGTTCACTTTGCCTCTCTGGTTCCCGTGGACAAGCTACACACTGCAGAGAGGCCAAGCAGTGTGGAGGTGGAAATGAACAGGAGCTCATGGCAATATTCCCTCTGCACCCCTGTCTGTTTATTCCTGGTCTTGCAACTTGGGACATGGTGTGCAACAACTGCTCCATTTGTAGACCCATAAGCCCCAGATGAGAACCAGCACTGTCTGCAGCACACCAAGAATCTCACTCAGAGTTGCTCAGGCTCCCTTTACTCATTTCAGTGGGTGGAGCGTGACTTTTTCACCCTCTTTATGCCTGAATTCCAAAGGGAAGAATTTCACATCTGTGAAATTTATTTATAATAAAAATATATTAAAACAACTCTCGACGACACTGTTTAGTATCTTCTACACTTCATGTTGAACTACTTTATGGAGAAAGCTGAACAGCATCTAGAATTCAAAACTCTTAAACTAAACAGTATCTACATATTTGAACTTTTGCTTCTATAAACAGCTTGATACATGTGGCAAAACATGCTGTTATCTGAACAACTACTACTCAAGAACTGAAAAGAATTAGGTATCTTAAAACCTGTTCCTGTTCACTCAAACATGCTGAAAGTTCTGTGTTGTCATATATAATGTATTTTGATGATTAGTCAGATTATGATTACTTATCGCATTAAAATACAAATCAAATCAACACAGAAGTTATATGTGAGGTTTCCTTCCAATTGTCCACACATTTTGTCAGCTAGACTGAATTTTTTTAAACACTAATAGAAAACAATTCAAACCAAACTCAGAATGGTGCAATTTGGTTTTGCTTTATTGCTGAGAAGGCCAGGCTGGTGACTTTGGAACATTTGCACAGCTTCACTGACACCTGTACTGAGGGAGATAAGGCTGACAGTACTGACTTATGGTCAATTTGTATGGGATTAAAAAAGCTACTAAAATGGGAAAATTCAGTTGAATCAACTATAATCCCAAGGCATGTGAAATTCTCAAATGCAGATCTCTGACAAATATACTGAGAAAACAGAGTTTAAAAGGTTACCTGCTTGTGAGTGAAGAACAATAACAGACTTAGGAATACCTGAAGATACAGGGATGGGCTATTCCTCAGGAAAACTCCCTACTGCTCAAAGATTTCTCAAGCCAAACCAATGGTTTTCATGCTGGAGCTGATTCCAAACTACCAGATGAAAGAAGTAAGAAGGAGGAAACCTTGATTAAGCATTGTTCTGCTAGGAGTTCAGTGTGATCATTTGCTGAGAAGCACACACACACAAGCTTTGGGCTTGGCCATAAAAATGTGGTGCAAGTTGCAAATCTGTACAACCTTATTTCCTTCCTAGATGGAAAAGTGATGCAATGCAGTTTCACTGACTTCATGCCAAGTCATGCCTTAAATCAACAACAAATGAAAAGCAGAACATAATCATGCACACATTAGAACAAGTGTTAGGGGTTCCTTAGGAATTATATGGTGAAAAAACACAATACTTGAATTTTTGTTATTTGCTGTTTCTTGAACATGTAAAGTTCTGCAGCATTAAAATACAGACAAAACAAGCTGGCAAGAAAAGCAACTTCCCGTTGACTTAATAATCTATCAAAACCTGACACTTTTATGAGCAGAACTTTTAAAAATACATACCTATAAATCAATTAAAATATTCAGAGAAGTATACAAAGCAGTTCAAAGGAGCACAAAATGACAATTCGGGTTCCTTTAAAATATGTCTGCTCACTTATTTTATTGGTCTTCAATTCACTGTCAACCACAGGAAAAATCTTTACTGAGTAATTTCCTAGAGAAATAATATTTATGCAGCCAAGCTTCTGCAGCTGGAGCAGGGAAATGCACAAGATTATCAGGTGGTCTCTTACAATACAGGACAAAGAAATATTATATTAATAACAGTAGACACAGTATATTTTTTGTTATGAAATTTCCAAAATTAGGCACATGAACATAATAAAGGAGAAAATTTCTCACTACCTACCCTAAGATCTACAACCTAAAATCCGTTGATAAAGCAACAGGCCAATTTTTTATATTCTGTCTGCTGTATTAGCTGAAAAACTAAGAAAAACAGTCCAGTTTAAAGTACTTGGCATATGGATCACAGTGCTAAAACATTCCACATTGCACTTTTACAGCAGAAATTAATTTCCAGGTAAGAACACAGTATTGCTTTTATTTTACTTGCTAACGAGGATAATTGGCAGGCAACACTGCTGCTGCTCTAGATTTGTTCTTTATATGGATCTCTGAAGACCACATGTGCATGCAGTGGTGACAGAAATATTTTCCATATGAGCCACCACAGATTTTAAGGTGCCTCAGTCTGAACAAGGTGAGTCCATCTATCATTTTCTGTGCTCCATAACAATCAACCAGGAAGTTAAAAACTTCTGTGACAACTAGAGGGCAATGATCAGCTTCCACAACTCTGATCAGCAAACCATTTAAATTTCTCAAGACTCTGCTGAAAACTTTTCCCTGCTTTAACTAGATCTAGATCAAAGGCAGCACAAGATTTCATTAAGAGACATTTTGTTGAATCAAAGCTGTTACAGATTCTCCTACTAAAACACCCTGAAAGCAAAATAAAGTTTACTTCTAGACATGTGAGCTACAGAGGGTGTCAACCACAGATTGTTGGACAAGGTGTTTTTTCCAGTTCACTTCCTTTACCAAGTTTACACTTTACCAGTTTACACCTTTACCAAGGAAAGTAATTGATCTGGACTTCATTAGGTTACTATTAAGTTATGACAGCACTAATAAAAGACAAAGCTTTAAAGCAGAATCACTGTTTTCAGAAGATTTACTTAAGGAAGGCATATTTATGGAACAAAGTTACCCTATGATTTGTTTAAAATGCACAGCTACACATCCCATTTCAGGTAGAGCAATGGAGAATGAGTATCAAATGTGTTTTCTGCAAGTAATGTCACTAAATGGAATATTTTATATCTAATAGTACCACGCCTGCTGAATTATTTCCTAAATGGCAGAAGAGTAGCAGAAAATTTCTGCTTTGGTATGAAATAAGTACTTGATGACAAACTGCTCTGATGAGGACAAAAATCTGGAAAATGGCTCTTCATAAATCAAGCAGCAACTTCTTAAAGCATATAAAGAGCTGTTCTATTCCACTGTTCAAGATTTAGGAATTAGGAATATTAGGAATGCATAAAGTTGCTCTTTAGTTATATGATATACAGTTTTTAAAAAATCAATTTCTGCCCTGCCCCAGACTAAACATTACATGTATTTGCCCTAAAAGAATGTTACTAAAATAATGAAGCCTGGAGTTTTTACATGCTCACATCCCCAAAATGTATCCTGTGCAAAAACTTTTTCACTAGCGCACATTTTTTGCAGAAAATATGAACAAAACACTACCATCTACTGCTGCAGAGTATCATATTTCTCTTTATGTTAGTAAAGAAAAATTCACAAATTAGTCATCTCTCACAGAAAGCATATTTTTTGTCAAATCCAGAGAAGTTTCAAACTATTCTCCTTTAGTACCTTTTGGCTTTTGCAAAGACAAAAAACCCCAAACCAAACAGACCCAAAGCAAAAAAAGCAAACAAAAATCCCCCAAACAAAACAAACCCCCCAAACTAAACCAAAACAAAAGCTTTTTACACAACATGAACAACACAATTCTAAAAAGTCTGATAGCATAAAAATCATTCACAGTCCATCTTAACAGATATGAAGCAAAGGCAAATGTGACAAGACGATTTTTGACAAGACATTGTGTTTTGCTTACCTCACCCCCAGGTCTTGCTAACACTGCTGTTTGAAAGCAGAGCAACGTTAGTATCAGGTAGCTGACAAACATTATTACCCAAAGTTAGAGCTACCCTGGAGGAGCAAACCCTCTGCCAAGTACTAACAGCTAGCAGATGCACTTGTGTCTCAGGATCACAGCCCTGAGCTCTCGTAGGTACGAGTCTGTCTCCCGCTCCCCCTTCCTCTCGCACTCACGGTCCGACCAGGAGCTTTGCTCTCAGCCACTGCTCTGAAGACAACTGGTAAGTTGATCTCTTCATGTAATGACTTCTCCCTGCTGGGGGAGGGGGCTCGGCCAGCACTGAGCTGGGGGGCTGCAGTCAGTATGAAGCGAAGAAGGGGAGGGACAGAAATGGTCACTGCCAAGTTATGCATCTGCTGTGATTCATGGAACAAGCTAAACGGTAACCTTTAATGCACGAGGAGCTTTGGCAAAGCGTTATTGACTTAGGCAGGCATGATTGGAGAAACAGGCTAAAGCTGCTGCAAGAGATGCCTGTTGATGGTTAGCCGGCATGTGCTGCTTAAAGGTACAGCACCTCCTTTTATTAACAAGTTTGTAACACATAAATCATAAATTAAAATCTAACCAGGAAGCAACCCATGGTTTTACAGTCAGCGCTACACCAGCACAGTCCTGCAGCCCGAACGGCCTGATCCTGCCTGACGGGTCAGAACCTGCTGCCTCTCAGCCCTGGCCCCAGGGCAACAGCCCAGGGGAACCCAGGTGCCCATTCCCTCTCTAGAATGTCACAACTGCTTCCTGAAATGGATCTCCTTCCTTCAGGGTAATCCTGGAGTAGGATATGGATGTAGTCTTTCTTTCATTTGTATATTGTACCTGAAGAAATTTTGGCTTCTAACAATCCAACCCATCAAATAACCTGATTTGACTAAGCAAGCATTTTTTAAAGTTCCAAATCCTGAAGTCAAAAAACCCACACTATATTCTCATCTTTCATGTAAAAACATAGTTCTTATCCATATGGTTCCAGGGGAAATCTCAAAAATATGACCCAAGAATAACCTGGTCTCGTATGTCAGACAGTAAACCACATAAACTCACAATACAGGTATACTTGAAAATATCTCAACATTTTAGGAGGCAGGAAGTAAAAATGTTGGTGAAATTGAGAAGAACACCATTACTAAGTATTATATTTCTTTTTGTAATTTGGTGAACTTTTGTATACACAGCTGAATATGTCAGACTCCTCAGGCTATTTTTAAACAACTTTACCAACCATTCTTTTCCTCTCCTATGAGAGATAAAAGATAAAATAGTCTTCCTCAGAACTGCAATTAAATACAGTCAAACTCCCAAAGCAGTATAGAAAATTAGCATTCGCACTGCTGCTGAAAGTCCAGATTCTGTCCTATTTGCATTTGGGTATCTGGTTCTCCAGCAAGGCAAAATCTGGCCTCTATTAATCAGACATCATTGTCACTGCACATCTTCCCTCTCAGTTCTTTCCTTTTACAGACTCCCACTATTGCCCATGAAGATCCCACCTTCTCCTGCCTAACCGGTCTCACAAGGCTGTGTTTGTTCAGCACCTACGGAAAAGCCTGGCCATTTTCGCCTCTCAGATCAGGAGACCACCTTTCAGAGATCAACCTTTTCTTCCCCTTTTGCTACACAGCCTTGCAGTGCTGTGATCCTGGCTGCACCACTGCAGCACCTGCGAGCACCGTGTTCAGCGAGGGCATGCAGAGAGGAGGCCCTGCAATGCAGGCCAGGCAGGACCGGGGGTCTCAATGGCACAAGAATCCTCTTCAGATGACTCCTCTTGAGGGAGCAGTACAAGCTTAAGAACATTTAATAAGCCAAAATGAGAGTTTCAGTCTCAAGAGTGGTTCTTCCAAATGATCTGAATCATCACAGGCATGCGGCAGGGGGCTCAAGAATGGTGACTGACAGCCAAATCTGCCAGCCAAATCTGCAGCTTCTGCAAATTTGATACTGTAACCTTCATGGTACTTCCCAACAAAAATCATCCAGAACTCTACATTACTATGTTGTTCTCACAAATACAACACCTCCCTTCAAGACCTACAGTAAAGAAGTATTTTCTCCCCTTTTAAGGCAAGCTGAAGGTCCGCAGATTATACTGTGGTGCTGACAGCTAAATGCAGAGCTGCCACTACAGGTACTTTGTAGACCGGTTGCCTATGGCAAAGTCTTCAGACTAAAAATGTAAAGCCAAATAAACTTAAGGAAATTTTCCATCAAAACCCTGTCAGGAAGCCAATCTGTCCTTCCATATTTTTTTGAAATATCTAGATGTACCACAAAAGGAAAAAGGATAGTGAGCAAACTGCCAACTAAACCGGAGTTCAAAACGCTTCCAACAGAAGAGCTGCAACTATGATACTTTGAAAATAGATCCAGTGCTTGAAAAAGTTTTAAAAGAACACACCATTCCAGACTGCAGTGTGTAACAAAAGCTCCAGTGATGAAAGCTCCTTCATGCAGATTGACTACTGCTTCCATAAAATTAAACGCTGTCTTGTTTTGCTGTTCTTCACAAAGTGAAGTAATTTTTCTGAATAAATATATAGCACAGGCACAATATTGCCGATCTTCTCTTCTTTCATGGCAGGCAGAAAAACAAATTTAGGAAAATTAAGAGTACCTGTGATTTTAGTCTCGTCTCTGCTGATCATTCTACAGAGCAGTTTATTTTCTAATAATGAACAACTTTGCTGAAGTCTGACTGAATATGATTAGGGTGAGTTTCTGAGCACAGCAAACTGTACTACATTCCCATTTAATAAGTCATTTAACTAATTCTTTCCATATGCATTTAATTTTTCCTCTATGAAAAATACCTGAATTTCAAAAGCTGGTGCTCTGTCCTCCATGTTAAGACAAGAGGTCTGTTCATACCTGCTCCTGTGCCTTCAAGCTTTATCCCACTGAACTGGATGGAACTGGGCTGGTTCACATGCACAAGCACAGCCTTTCTTTGCAGCACAGAGCAACCTGAAACTTAACACTATGCCCAACTTGCACTGCTGCAACCAAGGGCAGAACTTCTCTGCAAACCTCAACCATCACTACACTGGAGATTACAAAAGTACTGGGGCAATAGAAAAAATCTGTTTATGACTGATGAGCTATTTCAGATATGAAGTTGTGCAGTAGCAGATAGAGAAACCAAAATACCTTGCAACAGCAAAATGGAAGAAATAAGATGTCTGTAATTTCAACATAAAAATACCTTTGCTTTTACTTAGAAATATAGCAAAAATAATAGCATAACTATTTTAGGTATATAATTGAGACAGAAAATCAAAAATTATAGTTAAATAAAGAACAGATAAAACCAAAACCAGAAAAAGCCATCAGAATGTTTTGGGGAAAAGTTCCTCTCTTATTCTCAGAAATAAAAATACACAAAACAAAAAAGGACCTTTGGATAGTACAGTTCTTATTAAGAAAGTACTGACATTCATCTGTGAAAAAACAAGCTGTCAGTCTCAAAGGGTTTGTAAATATCAATTAGTTTATGACGTTTGCTTACTACCTTCCTCCTGAGAAAATTGCACCTGAATTTCAAACGAGGACAAGTTTGTTAAACTTATCAAAAGTATCACAGCTACTGCTTTCTGCTGAAGGTATATTAGCTTAGAAAGTTGATCAATATCCTAACAGAAAAGTAATAATAGACAAAACACAAGTCAAAACAAGCTTTTAAAGACTTCCTTTCTTCTTCCTGCAGCCTCAATGTTTATAGAGCTTAACTCTCAAACTCTTAAAGCAAGATAACATGAATGACTATATATTTCAGGCTGAGTTACTTTAGAACAAGACAGTGACAATTTCTGTGCATTTTGCATACAAGTGAAAATAATTACTCTAATTCATGCTCTGTCACTACAGGTGCAACATCAATGCCACTGAATCTACTTAGCTGAAACACCTAAACCAAAGAACTATTTAAAAGTAAGATGAAGGCTAAAACAAATCTGCTGCCACAGGATAACCAACAAGTCCTTTAACTGTTTCTTAAAACAAGTATTTAAAACAGCACTCATTTGCTTTGGACAGACACTATCTTCCAGGAATCACTACCAGGAAAAGCAGTAGACACTGCATATTCTACTATATAAGAAAAGGTGTTATGTTTTTATTTCGGTGTTCCATGTAAAAATTTAACAGAGGAGGAAAAAGGCTGACTGTACAAGAAATTCAGTACGAATTACAAGATCAAGTGGAAAATCTAGAGTGCTTTGCTTTTATTTTCATTGGTCATTTCTTCCAATTGGTGATTGGCAGGTTAGTTAAAAAAAAAGAAGGAAGAATTTTTATGTTGATGAAGTCATGTGTAAAGATGGCTGCCATATTTATAGCTGTCAGATAGGCTTTTCCAATCATTACCTCATTTCATTTTTTCCAGGAAGCATTCCTTTCTGAATTAATTATTCAGACGTATTAAGGTTAGAATAAATTACCATGTCCTTTAGCTTGAACTACTGAAAGACACTGGCCATAACATTTTACTCGGAATATCTTTTATGAGGTTATTTTCTTTTAATTTTGTTTTTTAAATGATGTTTGTGTTAAATTAAACACTTGAAAGAAAGAAGTCTCTTGCCACATTATGTGTGCCTGAGCAGATAGGTAATTTAGACTGCAGAAAGAATGCATTTTCCTTGGAAAAAAACCAGTGTCCTAGAGAAGCATGGATGCAGAAAAATGCCTTTCCCTACCCTACCTTCTTGGATTCAGGAAATACTGCAGCTGAACCACTGAGGGATTTCTTTACCCCCGTGAAGGCATATACACCCACTCCCCTGGTTTCTGCATTTCACTGGCAGACAGGGTAATGAAAAAGGGCAAGAGATTCTCTCCTATCCTCTGCCTTCTACAGCTAAAGCAGTTCTTGCTATTGCAGTCCTTTTGGAAGAGCCATGACCACCCTGAATCTGGATTTCAGCAGATGAAATTGCAATAGGTACAACAAGGACCAAGGAGTACTTGGACTTTTATAGATGCCATTGAACAAAACCAAACCCACACAGCTTGGGGAGGAAGGCTAAGGGTGAGCTGTGATTGCAGCCTGAGGGTTAAGTACATGGAGCCCATGAAGGGAAGCCCAGACGTGGAGCACCTTGGAGGAAACGAGTCCCAGAGCCTCACACATATTCCACTGTACCTCAGCATTCCTTCTTGGTTGAAGTTTTAACTCCATTTAGTATATAAAATACTAACACTTTCCCAAGTAACACACAGCTTTTATTTGTACCCTTTCGCTCAATTTTTTTGTTAGGAAAGCAGCTGACTTCACACAATGTCATGTACAAAGAAGCATTTAAGGAGATAGTGATGTCCCTAAAACTGAAACATTGCTTGGCTACCAGAATACTCCATTGCATGGAGCAGCATGTCTCCTGCTGCTACCTTACATAATGAAGCCAGAGATTTCTCCATCTATATGTCTAATAATTTTTGATCCCACTGTGCATTTATGGAAAAGACAAAGGGTTGCTGTGCAAAAATGCTCTTTAAAGAGTTTGTAATCAATTATTCCATACAGTCACTTTGTGTCCTGACTAGTACTTCTACTGGTTAACTATTTTCCAACTTTCAACTTCTGTTCCTGCTTATTTCCCTTCTTAAACTGCACAATCCTCAGTTTTCCACTTGTTTGTCATCTAAAGTCACTCCAAGTTTGACTTTTTCTCTGTTTCTCATCCTTCTCTTTTGTGAGGACATAGAGATCAGTTTAGAAAGTACACACCATTAAAAAGGTATTATGACATCCTGTGAAAACAGCATTACAAAGCAAGTTTCAAACACTGGTCTCTACTTAGGTCAGCCCAGCGTAGATTACAGCAGTGAAGTTGTCAGTTCCTTCCATAATAACAAGTTACCTTTATCACCATCCCATTTTCCGCTCTTACTACCATGGTACCGGCAGTGCACGGTGCTTTTAAACTACACTCAAACCCTGAAAAGGAAATCTGAGCATTTCCTTCCTCTTCTCCCTACTCTTGACTTCTTAAAGCTAAAACTTTTGATTACAAAGCCAGATTTTACTAAGAAGGTCCAACTTCAAAGAGCTGAATATTAACCTCAAATTGATTTATCATCTTGAATCTTTTCTTCGCTACTAAATCTATTATCCCTCTCCCCTTTCTGGCATCACAGTGTGCTAGAGGGAGGAAAGGACCTTTGGTCATCACCTGCCCAGGGCTGGGCTCGAATGTGTATTTTTCATGGCCATATTCCAATTTTCTGTATTTTGATGATAGAATTCTGGTTTATAGCCCAAGTTCTCAGAGCACCTCTTTACCTCCCCAGACAGCGGCTGCATAGTGCAAGGAGAATAAGATGACATTTATGAGGCATTCCTTCCTCTGACCAACACTACGTTTTGACTACAGAGCAAGTGGACATCATTCTTTGAACTTTTAATTTTTGACTACCAGTCATCTTGTGACAAAACTTTTTATTTCTGCATTTGTTAATCAATGTCTTTGTTTTTCTAATAAGGCATTAAGATTTTTGGCACCATATTCTGGTTCTCCTCACACTTAAACTTTGATATTATTTTCTTAAGTATTTTCATAACATATTATTCAACATTATTTATGCTGTCTTCTTCTTCCTATACACAAAAGAGTGGTGAAACTGAAAGGAAAGGAGTTTTTTGATGGATCCTATTTAATCTCCTTTTCTGTATGCATGAAAAAAGAGACACATATTTCTAGAAAACTACCTCTCATCACCCAAGTTTCACATAAGGCATTTGGATCTGTGTTTCCTGTTGAAGTGTGGCAAATGAGCAGCCACTAAAAATAGGACCCAAAGGAAAAGCAGATCTTACCCTTTAAAACATTTGAACCCCTTCCTTCATATCTGCCATGAAACTGGAATAAACCTATACTTGGTACCAGTGCTGCATTTGGATACTTTACCTAAAATAAGAAATGAGACTAAGTCTGTTGGTCCATTAGAAAAATAAATGCCCATGAAAAATTCTGAATAATCTGTAAGTAGATCAAATTAATTATAAATTATACAAATAATGTATATCTATTTCCTGAGAAAAGTAAGCCTCGTCCTAGGTAAAACATTCTAAATATGAGTTTGAATCAGGATATTTTCAAATCTTTTACTTCTTCATGAGGGATAAAGGTTGATACTTTTAATTCTACAAGTAGAAAGTAATTTGAAGATACAAGATCTGGATCATGTAAGTATACTTGCTTTAATTATAAAACCAAATAAACAGAGAAGTACCAAAAAAAAAGAAAAAAAGTACTAAATAGCATAACACAATAGGCCACAACCTACTCTGTGAATCTTCCTATGAGAACAGAATTATAAAGGACAGTGTCTTCAGGTCCAAAACTAAAAACTTGGAAACTAGATTTTAGTGGTAACACCCATTTTCCCATGTGTCCAGCTGGCAAATGACAGCTACCTTAAACATGCCATCATGAAATGACGGGAACAAGCTGTCTCCAAGAGAAAACTGACCAGGTAGGATTGTGAATGTAAAATTAATTTTCAGTTTCAGAGGAAGAAACCTTGGTAGAACATCTTTTTCTACATATACATTCCCTGACCTTTTATTTTCTACAATGGTAAAAATCTCAAAGCATTAATGATATTCTTTGAGACTGAGGAAACTTTGAAGAACTTTGAAGATCACTGTGAGTCCTTCCCAGGAGTGGATCAAACATAGCACATGCTAGGCCAATATGCAGATAGGAACTGTGTAAAAAACATTATGGTAAAATCTACTTTTCCAAGAAATGAGCATCACCTCCTGCTAACTAAAGATGAAGAGAAAGGTCTGTAAAAGCTGGCTGATATTCTTCACGCTTACTACCTTACTAAAGCAATACAGCAATATCAGCCTTCAAAAACTGTCAGGGAGCAGTGACAGCAGTGACAGCTGCTCCCTAAAGGGATGGAGAGTCAGGTGTCAAGCTCCAACAAGGGCAGCAAGGCAGGTGCTTTCACCGGCCAGCACTCCGACCCACTGCCACTGCAAGTCAGAGAAGGGCACGTCCAGGGAGGGCACGTCCAGGGAGGGCACATCCAGGGTCAAACAAGTCTGCAGTGCCAAGGCAGGCCCAGGGCCAAGCCAAGCAGCCAGTCCATGGAGCAGGGTGCAGACCACAGGGTCCTGGCCAGGGGCACACATGGCTGAGGCTGAGCCACACCGAGACTGCCTCCAAGGCACCTCAAACCGGGACTGGAGGCCCAGGGCTGAAGTGAAATGTGGCTGCTGAGGTGAACTGGGTAAGCACCAGGCTCTGACCACGTATTAAGGCTGATTAGAATCATCAGAGCCCTGAACGTCTGTGCACAGGCCAAAATTCACTTTTCTAACCATGTATATAGAAGGCCAGCAGTAGCAGAAACCAACCAAGCAAAAGGAAGAAGGTAAGAGATTGTATCTGGCAGCAGATAAACAGTCTTGAAACAAAGGTAACCTCAGAAGGAGTCAGTACTGCACATATCACACAGACTAATTAGGAGACAGGACTACAGCAGCATTCCATGGAACAAAAGAAAGTCAACATCCCAGCAGGAGTCATACAGCTGGAGAACCAGAGCCAAGGACAATCCCACAGCATAGGCACCTCTGTCCTCTGATGTCACAGAGGTACTGAATCACAGAGTAAGATCCAAAGGATGAATGGAAAAAAATCTTGGAAGACTTGTATCATGATCCAATTCTATTTTTTATAGTTTACAGGAATACCAAGCTTCCACTCTCTTCTGACAGGAAAAAAAAAAGGAAAATAGCTGTTTTGTTGCCTAAGGAAATGTCTATGTTTGACCGAGAACCTGGGATTTAATTGCAATGCTGGTCAAAATGCACTGGATTAAACACTCATGCAGAATCCAAATACAGGAGGAAAGAGGAGGAAGGTTTCCAAAGTCATTTCATTACACATCCCATGTTACCTGAAGTGAGCAGAGAGAAATAATCTTACAGTACTGTAGCCTACGCTTTGGGCAGCAAGCACATCTCAACTTTTCCCATCTAGTTATAAAACTCCTGACTGAAAGATGCAGTTACTCTTTCCCAAAAACCTCTCCATATTCTGTTTGATTCCACCTTCCCTACTCACCATCTCTACCAACAAGACTGTCTGATCTCAGCATACTGCCTCTCTCTAACGCATGGCAAATCAAAAGAATTAGCACCAGCCTAGGTCAAACTCTACCCCGTTAGTAGACTAAAGGCTCATTTTTCATCACTGGGGGTCCATGCCAGGTCAAGAACACACAGCACCAGCAGATCAGTTACACTGCTGGTGCAAATTAGGTACAAATTAGAAGCATAGCTGCAGTGCTAGAACAAGGCTTCTCTTTCTCTACATATGTATAATGTATAAAAATTAACAAACTCTTTCTAAATAAATAGAAACTGTGCATCTTTATTGCCTAGATAACAAAATTAGGGGGAATCTGATTGTTTATACAGTAGATTTTTTTGATAGTCTTATACATATGCTTGCTGTCAAAGTAATCCCATTAAACACATGCTGCCCATTAGAACCAAGTAAACCCTCAGCGTATGTGGAGTCTTCCAGCTGTCTGGACAGTGGTCCCACATGCTTAAAAGCTTGGGAAGCACACAGGTAGAGCAGACTTCATTCCATTTTTCTAGGTGTCTTTCAAGTACACATACCATTTCTGAAGAGAAAATGACCACTTCTGCATGGCTGATTTCTGCTACACAGGAAATTGGAACCATATAGCTACAGATTATGTTAAATCTTGAGCTATGTGTATGAATGTGTATGTGTATGAATTCTGAATAAAGATATGCAGCTCAAACTAGATAAGGAGCATCTTAAAATAATTATGCATTCTTGTGTCTCAAATATTTCATTTACTACTGGATTTGCAACTCACAAAACTGATAAATACTTGAATAAACAGTTGATGAGTCTCTGAGTACCCAGAGCACATCCAGTATAATTTAACTTGAAATTTCCCTTCCTGAATCCTACAACCGAAACAAGTTCAGTACTGTCAAATTTTCTCATGGGACAAACAACTTGTCTAAATTCAGGCACACTTCTCTACTACATAAGGAGGAGAGTCAAGCCCAAAATGACTGCATGAAATTGTTTGGTACTCTGAAAACTTTTCTTAAGAATTCACTTAGCATGCCATTTCATTTGTAAGCAGTTATATATAATTCTTATCTCTTGGTATATTAAAACCAGTATATACATATATATATTAAAGCCTTCAGTTTTAATTTTACAGTGTAAAATCACTATACAATGGCACAAAATCTGGAAATGCTGTTTGCTGGTAACAAGGTGTAAATAAATCTAGAAATAAATCTAGTATGAACACTAAGAAAAAAAATTACTTCTTAAAAGGTCACCTAGAACAAAGGAAGTGAGGAAACATTCTCTATGTGTATTCTGAGAAACACAAATGGTGCTGATTACTTTATCCCCATACTCAGACTGTCTACGTGGGTTAAAGCTAGCAATAATACCAGTTCTAATCTTAAAGGCCCGTGGAGAGACATAAAACCAGACTGTTTGAGAAATCTGGTTGTAAAAGCACATCTGTGCAGCCAACACCATCACATGGCTGGAAAACAATCAGAATTCCAACAAGAATCAAGTGAATAAAACCCACAGAAAATTCCTTTATTGTGGAAGGAAGATTTCCTTTGGCAGATTTCCTGCACAGTTCCAAATCTCTTCAATACAATAATTTCATATTTGTGAGGAGCATGTCTCAAATAATTTTCCAACAATGTTTCAGGGAAGACTTCCTCACAATGAGCTATTTCTCAATGAATATATCACCTATTTTTAGGTCCAGCTCCATGTGCTAGCTCACGTGCAATGTCACAGTACTCACCAGGTACTTACCTGCCTGCGGCACCAGTGTTAGAAGCCTGCCAGCCCATTGGTAGCATACCTGGTTTATATTTGATTTGCCTTTTTCACATGTATTTTGCAAACCACTTGCCACTGCTGGTTTAGATACACTGTCAAGGGATTTGTGCAAGCATCCAAAAGAATGACAAAACTAAGAATTAAAAAAAAAATTAAAAATATATTTATCTCATCTTTACTTTTTTGTCCACTTGTTGTTTTTTGGGGTTTGCCATGGACAGCTGCATGGAGAATGAAGGCACACACAGATACATAAATTCCCCAAGTGACAAATAAGCAAACAAATCTGGACACGATTTCCACACTGGCAGTTTTGTCTATTTAAGTTTGCATATTTGTCATTACTTATTTTAGAAGCAAGTTTACAATTAAGTATGGTCATTTTATCCCTTTCCAAGAAAACACCAAATAAAGTGGGATGATGAGGTTTTCAGCATCTGTTCTTAACCACAAATATCCAAATAACATTTTGAACTGCTGGGTCTATGATATTTTTTTTTCTCTCAAGCTTGTAAAATAAGTAGCTGTTTTATAGTGCCTTACTTAATTTATATTTAATCAGAAAAGGTGAGGTTGATTGGAAACTGCCTCTCTCTCAATCTCAGTAGCCATTTCTTTGATTTTTCTAATATGATGCACAGATTTTTCTCTTTTTTACTTTTACTGAAAAGAACTGATATTCTTCTCTCTTATGAAGAATTTCATAGATAAAAGTTTGCAGTACAAAATTCTGCACAATATGCTAGACCAGAATTTATACAAAATATGTAATGTTTCAGATTCCTAAACACATTATGTGCAAGGGCATCAAAACAATTCTTTAGTATACAGGCTAAAATGTGGTGGTAAACGGCATTAAACAAATTCAATCTGCCATGGAACCCTAATGACTATTCAGTCAAAGCCAAAATAGACAAAGAATTAAATCAAGCACTATTCTTGGAATGAAAATATTTATTATGAAGTATTACCACAGAATACTAGGCATTTATCTTAAAAAAGCTTTTAAAATCTCATTCTTAGGACATGTAATATATCATTACTTATCAAGATTTTTTGGAACCTAAAGACACTAAAGAAAGTGTTTAGTAAAGACTGGATTTCAAGTTGATAACCTTTCTTTCTAGAAAAAAAGTTGACTTTTTCCTTTTCTCTTAAAAACTTTAACTGTGAAGGATTCAAAGTCAGATACTATACTTAGTGTTGGTAAATATTCTCATAGCCATATCTAGAAGAACAATGTATTTAAGAAGAGAACAGTTTTCTAGAAATCCCTATGCAAGATCATCCATTTTATGTCTTATTAGGCAGAGTATAATCAGCTTCTGAGGGTATTTTAGGAGATTACCAATTAGGCCCTTGTGTACATCTGTCCTACCACCCCAACACTTTCAATCACTGCCTTTCAATCTGTGTAGGAGCCACAGACTATTCTTTCATTGTGGAGAAAAATATAGGACACATCCATAATTCCCCATCTAGGCTTCATGCTATCCCCTGCCAAGGCGGTTTGGCAAGCAGGGAAGATATTTCAAAGGAAAACATATAGGGCCTCACTCAGCCATCTTAATGCTCCTTCACATTCCTCTTGCAATATTATCCTGCCCATAAGGCTTATTTAAGTACAAGAACATCTTTGGCAAGCAGGGCTTTCAAAACAGAGACCCGCATGGAGAATCCAACAGCAGTACTTAGTTTTCACCTTCACACAATAGCCATATTACAAAAACAACTTGTACTTACATGGGAACACAAAGTGATGGATAGGTTTAGATTTGAAATCAAATATAGCTTTCCCAGCAAATTTTAAAATTGAGAAAGTCTGCTGCTGTCACCTGGTCATTTTGCATAAAAATTAGAAGAAAAAAGGAAAAAACCCCTACAGAAATATACAAGCCAATATTCCACAGCAACACCATAAAGGGTAACTCTAGACTAAAAAAACCTCTTTTTTTAATTGGACACAACAGTGGGAAGTGAGGACTGTCCATTATATGGCTGAAAAAAACCCAACATACAGACACCCCTACCTTAACAAATGTCTTCTCTAAGCAACTTCATGCTATGAATAGTCTAACACATCGTTTTAATTGGAAGAATATATAAGGTTTTAATCCAAAAGACATCCCTATTATGCTTAATTTAACATTCCTCTTCCAAACTGAAAACCAACAGGACAGTTTGATCAGTAACAGGATGGTGCATCTTACACTTGAAGGGACAAAGGAAATTGTCAGAAGTGTGATTCCGAAAAAAGTGAGGAAAGCAAAATCTCACATTTAAGCAACTAAGAATTTGAAGTTAAACTCATCAATGTAATTCCTAAAGTACAAGGAGAAAAGACAGCTAACAGTTGCTCTGCAATAAGGACTGTTACTAGTTTATCACATGTGATCAGTTCACCAGAGAGAAGTTTTGAAAAATTATTTTAAGGTAGTTCTGTTTTTACTTGGGTTATAGTAAGAATACGGACAACATTTTTGCAAGAGTCAAACCTTTGAATGTATTGCATGCTGCACCCATCTTGGTCATACTTTGTACACTATGTGTATAACTGAGAGATTTGCAACAAGATTCTGAGCTGGAAGTTCTTTTTGAATTACTTTCAAGTTCAGAAAAGTGGACTGGAATTATGCTTAGAAATAGAAACTTTTAATTTTATATGAAATTAAGGTCTAATAAATTTGCTCTAGAGAAGACTTTTTATGCAACATATTACAATTCTGCATCTAATTCTGCATTCTGCCATAAATTCAATCAGGCTGTAGCACATCCCAGTTTACCACCACTATTACTACTCACATCAATCACACAATGTTTACTCTGAACATACACTTGCCTAGTCTGTGGGGACACTGGGATACAGAAATTCCCAGGAATGTATTGAGCATGTGAACCCACCTATTCCACACAATTAAATCCAATACAACAGCAGCAGTATAAACACACTACTTCTGAAATAGACTGATTTTACTTTTTCCAATCTTCTCTAACACATTTTTGCAGACACAATTTTAAGATTCTTAGATTAGTTCCCTATCATTTCATATTACAGGTTATGAAGTCTTAAAAATGTACCAGGTTCTGTCTCCATTTGGAAAAGAAACCACAGCAAAATCAAAATCTTCAAAATCATATTACAGTATATCTTTGTAGATAATTTTTCCTTTTACAACTAAAATGCCATTCAAGTCTGAGTTTAAACAGACACTCAGAAATATTTTTGAGAAAATAAAAATTCTACACTTCTACCTGTGATTAATTCTGCTTTCTTTCAATAACTGATGTCAAGGTCCTCTGTCCAACTTATACACTCATCTGCTCTTTGAACCTACAGTGTTTTATAGGCACACACTACACACACAGCTCTCCTCTTTAACTGATTAAAATGAGCTCATTTCACCCATCAGCCATGGGAATGCTGAAGAAAGAAATGAAATCATGATGATGAAAAGCTTCTTTAAGCTTCAAAAGGAAAGCATACTCAGGGATGCTCCATTTAACATGTAAGCAGTAACAGATACAGCTACCAAAGCATCACAGGAATCGACATTCTGTCAGCAGAGGAGCCAAACTGTGACCATCACCTGTACAGAGATTCAGACTGGCTTTCATTTGGTTGGTGCTATTTCCAATTCTGCTTTTTTTTTTTTCCCCTTAGAGAACTGCCAATGTCCAGCACCTCTAGGGTCTGTATCTTGTTCAACTCCAGCCTGCTGACACACTGATGAACAGCATCTGCCAATTCAAAGAAGCTCTCACCAGACTGACTTGATGCAATCTGGCAACCTTAATCATCTTAAGCTGTCCTCTGGAATACCTGTTCTGCATCTCAAAGTGCCTTTTCCACACAAGTAAAAATGGTTGGTGTAACTTCGTAGAAATCCATTGGTTTGTAACTCTGGATATAATGCTCTACATCTGGATAGCCTGGACAAATACACAAAATCCCCTTTTATTCTCCCAGGTTAACATTTCCAGGAAGAAAGGAGGGCATGATTTAGAGGAAGAGCTGAGGCCTGAACATATGGTTGCTGTAACCAATGCCATATAAGCTGAGAGAAGAAGAGGGTAGCTCATCCAAGTTCTATTCAGGAATACATCTAAGACACACCCACAGACACTGTATATACAAACCAAAGCATCACACACATAACAGGATTAAAGAAAAAAGCAGAAATAGAAGGCCTTTTGCTAATTTTCTAGCCAGCAGCAAGTGTGACGTCTTGCTTTGGAAAGGGAGTTGGAGGCCAGTGGCAATAAGAGAACAAATTAGCTGTATTGGCCTGGAAAGTTTATGATTAGCTTGGGAGGTCTGAAGCCTGCTGATCTACTACAAAAATAACATTTCACTTTGATGCACGTCTATCGACTCTCACTATATTAAAATGTTTTCATTTCTAAATGTGGGTTTCAGCTGCTGTGTCTGGCCACCATGTGACATGAAAGTGAGGATTTTTATGTAACACATCTTTTTTCTAATCAGTATTTCATATAAGAGAAGTTAGCAAACACTGAATACTCTGTGTGCTTGTGTGCCTGCAGTGATTTAAAGAGTTCAAACTAAGACAAAATACTCATTCCTGAAAACACATACTGGAATAAAATGCACAGGCTCACCATTAGAACCAAAATATCTTATGGCAAATTTAGGGGACAATTCTGATATTTTAAAAATTAAGCCATAGAACTGCATAAATCAAGATCAAAACTCCAAAGGAAAAGTGTATGAACTAGCAGGACATTGACCATATATCCTCTAGCAAACATATTAGAAAGAATTCACTTGTGTGTTGGCAGAAGTACAGCACCTTAAGCACTTGTGCAATAAAAATGTCGGACATGACAATCAGACAGTATGAAACTATTCCTCATAGGGGCTTTAATACTTGTTATAAACTGCTGTATTACAGAAGTTCAATCTTTCTTTGCAGCTACCTTTAGTATTTTTTCAGCCAGAGGCAAACAACTCTTTACAAATGTGCCTCCTCAACCTCTGACTTGAGGATTTGGGATTGGTTTCCCTAAATGAGGCTTGTCATAAATTAGCTTTACAATAAGAAAGAACTGCAGTTGTACAGAGAAGCAATTCTGTTAAGCTTCATGGTCTGTTGCTATACAGCATGTAAAGCTCCCTCTGTCCTCTCTTCATTGTGCCATGTGAGAAGGGCTAATGGGGATCTTGTGTTTATGGCAGTGGTCAGGGACTCTGGAAAGTTAGGTTCTTACACCTAAGCACAAGTGAAACGAGCTGTGCTCCTAGATGGACAGCCATATACAAATATAATTCAAAATCAAGTTTGGATTTTAAGACCAGCATTGAATGAAGACCAAATTTCACAATTTTTGAGACATTAGTGAATTTAGACAGAGAAATTTAGAGAAATCTAACATAGATAGAAAACTACTAGGCTGTGATAGTTTGATTTGAAGATGCAGTTCCAATCATCACTTCCAAAGTTACAGTGGGTTTACATTCAACATTCCTTCTGGTCGATCCCTAAATGAAGAGAGAAATGAGAAGGAGAAGTTTTAAAAGCACCCAGATCCCACACACACAATGACAGCTTCCCTCTTTCACAGTCTTTGTGCAGTTGTTGCCAAGGAAGTAACAGAAAAACCTCCACAGGTCTTTTCTGCTCATGTGTCTGTTTTCTTACTAGAGAGCCATGCAAATGTCCTTGTGACTTCTGTACAATATTCTTGCAGCTCATGAGAGGCTGCTTAATTCTGCAAGAGTTTCTTCTAGCCCAATAGTTATTTGCAGGTAATTGCAATAATGACAGTTCTGCAAAGATTTTCAGAACAATACCAAAAAAATTATGTACCACTTCTCTAGAAAATTATTAGCAAATTCTCTACTAAAACAGTTTTGGTGATCCCCAGTTCTTTTCTTATGCAGGCACTTTTTGAATCCTACACAGAAGTTCATACAGATTCCAAATATTTGAAGCTGACAGTTTATATGTGCAGAATAATGTATATTGTTGAGAGCATGTACTATAGAAACCAAGAAAACTGAAGAGATTGATTTAAAATTCACATTACACAGCTTGAGATAAGCTTCTGCATCTGTCAAGGACAGCTACCATGATTCTGTGATCAAATAGCTGGTGACACTAGGGAAATTTAGTATACATATGCAAGTAAGCTGGAAATTATTTTTGACTGCTGTCACTATGCAAACAAACCAAAATGAAAGTTAAACAGAATGTTCTTTGTAATAGCTGAAAAAAAGGAAGGGCACATTTCAGACAGATGTCACTGAAAGTCTATTGAATATGCTTCTACTAATATAGTATAAAAAATTATGCCTACGACTTTAATGGGTAATTAAGT
This sequence comes from Nicator chloris, assembly GCA_013400495.1. Taxonomy (NCBI): domain Eukaryota; kingdom Metazoa; phylum Chordata; class Aves; order Passeriformes; family Pycnonotidae; genus Nicator; species Nicator chloris. The sequence goes on from WAAE01016549.1 coordinate 468,876, forward strand.
GATTGATGTGAACTTGTTAATAACATTTTGTTTTCCTTGGTAGTCTGATATTTGTGTTAATTTCCTGTCTTCTGTTCTACATTCTTTTATTCAACAAACAGAACAAAATCTGGCACAAACATCAAACTCTGATCAAGCAAAGAGGCAAAACTAGGCAACCTTTCAACTGAAATCCACAGGATTACACAGCATCACACAACACTGGGGCAGTTGTTGATTTAGTGGAAGGAGCACAACACAGCACATTTAAGATACTTCACTTCATGCAAGATTAAATTCAGTTGACTTATCAAGCAGCAAAGAGCTCAGCCATGAAGTGACTTAGAACATTGTAGACAGTTTAGCATCTGTTTAAGTTTAAGGAATATACACTGATGACATTCATGTTCTCAGGCTGACAGAGCAATTGGCTAACTCAGGCACATGACTTTTGTTTGTTCTAACCCACACTGATTGGTCTACCACATACAAACTTTTTTATTAGCATTTTCCTCACCATGTTTTCAAAACTTGGACTTTTCACCACATTGTTTCTAAGCTGTGGGCTAATACTTATAAAATGTAGTCTTATACAATCAGATTTCTGCTTTTGGCTATACAATTTTAACAGCTAACTATAGTTTCATTCAGTTTCCAGCAAAAGTCAGGATTAGTATGGAAAATATACAGGGCAGGAGAGCAATTTATAATAGCAATTACTGTCATAAATTCAGGCTGACATCTGATGTCATTACTGCTTATTTAAGAACAATAAGAATGCAACAAATATTAGATATTTAAAAATATTTTTAATTGAACTCCTAAACATTGTGAAAGTTACTGTTTGTCTGAGCTGGTCATGAACTAGTAAAAATTTTGCATTTTAATTAGGTGTGATCTAATCATCTTTCACTGCTCCATGAAACAAACAAATGCTTTAGACTTCCCAAAGGCAGGCTAGGGTAAGATATGTTACAGATTATTCCAATGTTGTTTTTGTCTATGGTATGTAGCTGTCTACAGAGTAGTAACTTTTTAACCAGTATTACTGGTTATGATCATGCAGGTATCCACTACCCATCCCCTGACACAAGAGACCCTAAACAGGAAACAGTGAATAAAGGGTTTCCTAGAATTGTGGAAAGACAAGAAGGCAGAGCAGTTGCATTGTAAGTTTGCAAATACGAACATTCCAGCCAAACCTAAGTGTGCACAGAAAAGGGCCATTAAAAATGGCAAAACAAAGGATTATATTCTTTTTGCACTATGTTCTTATTCCCTGTGCAGATTTTTTTCTAGCTGTGTGGTCCCTTGGCTAAAATGAAAAACATTCCTGGAGGACTTTTGGCATTGCAGTGACGAGTAAGGAGAAAGAAGAGGCCAGAGAACACCTACTGCAGCAGGGGTAACGCTTGTTAGTAACAAAAGCTCCGACTCGATAATGGAACGGGAGAAGCTGCTAATGAAACGACGGGAGACAAGTGAGAGGAGGACTCTGACTAATACTCATGATTAACTGAGGTGGGATACTGCATGACAAGTGTGATGATGGAAAAAGGTGCAGGAATTAAATGGGTTAGAGGCAGACTCTCACTGCTTTAGTGTGAACTCACAGGTGCGTGCCTCTTCTCAGCATCCTGTGAAATAGGAACGTAACATCCATTTAGCTGGATGCTGTGAGCACTTTGTATCCAAGCAAAGACATTAGAAGTAATGCTTTTGAAGTGATTATCTCAGGTTATATTGAGAGAGATTACATAAAATTATTCAGGTCATGATTTAAAATGCTTGCCAAATGGGCAAAACAGTAAGTTAAATGGAAAATTAAAGAATATATTTATAAACCACCCTTCAAAGAACACTAAAAGTACATACTTGCAAAACTGAACACATTAAACTAGTTACTAAGCAAGTAAGAATGTCAAATACAAAAACTGTGCACCAGGCTGTAACACCTCGGCCAACTAGAAACAAACAATGCCAGGTTCTCCCTAGTGACAACTTTAAAAGAGGTTTTCTCTGTCTGTAAATGACACAATTACTGTAACCATGACATTCCATTAGCATTATAATCATGAATGGCTTTGATCTGTAGTTTATCAAGTAATTAAAAATGATATGGCTTTCCATTGTTTTCCTGAACTTTTAATCCTTTCCTGACAGAATTTGTGGGTGGCAATAACATTTTCCCTGTGCAGGAAGACAGAATGCAGATGCAATGGCTATAGAAAAAGACATTCCTAAACATACATCAACTTTCATATAAATGCCCTTCCTCTTTGGGGACCAGAGGTGTGTCAGTGACAGTCATCAGAATCAGGACGTGCACTGCTGGCCCACAGAGCTCCTGAGAATGCTTCTTTCACAACCCTTAAGGGATTGCCACTGACATCAAAGGTAAGGACAAACAGAAAACTGGAGCTCACCCTCTGAGATTTGAGTTTCTTCAATTCACTAAAGGATCTGCTCATGAAACAAGGCACTGCTACAAAAGATTTCCAAAACCAAAACTTCATCTTGAATTTCATATTCAACTTTTAATAATTAATATCCAATGCTTAGCAAATCCAAAGAAAAGTTGATGAAATCCATTTAGTAAGAACCCACCTTGCCCTTGGGGAAATTTTCAAAAGCACCTGAAGTGCAAAAGAACCAGAGATCCCAGTGCAAGTCAGCACATCTGTTGTGTTCATCTCTCCTAGTGCTTTGAGAAAATCTCCCCCATAAAGTAACAAAAATGTAAAACCATCTCTAAAACATCTCTAAAAGCATTCTTTCCTGAAAAATGACTGTTCCCTGTATTCAGTATTAGATTTCTGATGTGTTTCTGAGAGTGCTACTCTTTGGAGTGGAAGCACTTCTTTATTTTGAGAATAAATAAAAAAAAATTAAATTACAAATGGAAACTACTTTTCGAGCAAGCAATTCAGCTCAGTGTTTCAAAATCCCAAGAAAGCATTCATAAGCACTTGGAACACTTTTTTAAACAAGGCACCAGTGACTTCAGGACCCCAAACTCCCAGGCTGCTGAAGGTCTTCACCAGCACATGCATTGCTGTGCAAGGCAGAGACTCCCAAGGGAGTGTCCAAGGGATCTGCTCTGAGTACAGAACATTATTTAGCTGTGACAAGCTAAAGCAACAACTACTCAGTCAGGTCTGTGTTGGCAAATGGCTTCTACCATTGTTCCAAAAGGAACATCTCCACAAATCTCAGACTTTTTACCCATGTTATGCCCAGAACTATTACAGCTGGCATAGCACTGAAAAACAAATGCTCAATAGGATAAAGAGAAAAGAGCTTGTGCAGGAAGTCTGCAACTGTTTTCAAAATGAACTCCTGATGACATTTTACATTTTGTATGCAATCAAATTCTTATTCTTTCTCTGTCCCTCAAAAAGATCTTCAAAGGAAAAAAAATGCAAGCTGTCAAGAATCCTTAACATAAAAAAGCATGCAGTAAACACTGTAGGGTCAGAAGTTTGAAAAATATCTGGGTTTTTATTTTCCAACCTACCCACCCTTACAGGTAGGTTGCATAGCTCTCCTTAACAGCGTTCTTAGAACCGAGGAGCACACATGAGCCAATTTCCTCCCCCCCTCGGGTAAGGTGAGCCCCCGGAGGGTTTGAGCCAGCCCTGTGAACAGCGACGTCGGTCACTCCTGCTGAACTGCGCCACCCGAGCTCTGTGCGGCCGCACCGGCTCTGGGATACACAATCCTCCTGTGCCAGGAGTCAGGTTTCTCCATACAAGGTTCACTGGCAATGCTGCCAAGGAATTAACCAGAGACTCAAGTCACTGGGGGGTTCATATGATTCCAAAAAAGCCGATCTGAACACAGTAAACTGTAAACTACTAACTAAGCCTTCTAAAACCTTATTATAGAAATTAATTACTCCTGAGTAGAAGGCTGGCATGCTAAAATGTTTTCAGAACCATAATATTCTCTAGATGACAGCCCTAGGCACAGCTGCTGAAATAATCGTCCACCATGTGAAAACTGAGGTTTACTGGTAAAACTTCCACAAAAGATTTGCATAAATCAGTGCACCCACTCAAACACCACAGAGCAACATCCAAAGATTCTTGCTTACAGTTTCCCAGTGAGTACTGCTGCCTTACAGCCACAGATGGTACATTTTGCCATTTTTTCCATACAGTAACTTGTAAAGAAATGCCTACATGATACTTTGGAGCACATGCAACTCGCTCTGTCCTCCTTCAAACTCACCCGATGCCAAATTTCCCTGTACAGAGCAAGAGTGAAAGGTGTAAAATTTAACAGTGGGACCACATGCCTTTCTGAGACAAAGTAGCAGGCACACTCAGGATCAGCATCATGTGGCTACAAAGCTTCTGCATGGCAAGGAGCATGAGCCAAAAAACCTTGTATCTGCCTGCCAAAAAGCATGGCAAAAGATTACATCAAAGCAAGCTAGAAGTAGATCATTTGGGCGCCTGAGGCTTTTGGCTGAAAATTTTTTGACTAGATGTCATATGCATACCTCAGTCTCAGAGGTGCATCTTTAACTATAATCTTACAAGAGACTAAAACAAAAAAAGGAAAAAGAAAGTAAAACCACAGGAAAGAAAGCTTCTGAATTAAATCTTTCTGCAGAAACACCACATGACCTTCAGGATCAGGACATGGAAACAAACTCAATACTCACAACATCAAAATCACAGTATAAGACTATGCTTAGTGTAAGAAAAATAATTCAATGAATGTGCATGCATCACTAACTTTTGGCTTTCATACCATGCATTAAGTCCTGGAGGTTTTTAAAGTAGAAGGTTATTATGAAGTTTACTACTCTTATAGTACTGTCAGTTCTCTCCCTTCTCGCACCTCAAAATGTTTTTACAAAATGTCATTGCAGCCAGGCATGTCATCCTGCAAATTCTACCACAGCAGCTACAATCATGGGCAACAGACTTATCCAACAAGTGTTTCTGAACCAAAGTTCATTTCACTAAACAGATGGACCACAGGCTTCCTGGTTTTTCATCAAAATCATTAGGAATAATACAGCAGGAATCCTAAATATGCCAGTCCAAGAGAAAAGGTTGCAGTTATAAAATCTGATTTACTGAAAAGCTCAGAAGTCAGAATACTAAGACAGGAGACGTTTATAAAGACCAAATACATCAAATTACTCAGCTATGGGGCCAAAACTATCAAGACAAATTATATTGTGCTAAAAAAAAATCAGAAATACAGCCCAAAATAGCAACTAAAAAAAAAGCTCCAAGGAAACAGAGAAGCTTAAAATGAAAAAGAGTGGTTTACACATTCTAGTCTCAGACAAGTAAAAAAGCCCCTACAGACGTAATTTTATCTGCTCTACTTGTTTTGCAGCACAAGTCCATAGCACAGAGTACCTGGAAAAAAACAACTGGGTCTCTCAGAACACTGAAAACTGATGCTACTTTTGCAGGTACATTTGCAAAACTCACAGTTTTAGATCAATCTCTGGCAGTATCCCATTGGGAGTTTGTGAAGGGATTAAAAATCTGCCTATGTTCTTCTATTTACACCTCTAACACTCCACAAATATATAGAAGCACAATCCAATAATTTCTAAAACGTGATTTATTCTTTGCTCTACACAGAATTCATGTGTTTCACTATTAAATCACAAAACCTATGCACTTTCCTAAACTTCTCAAGTCCCCAAGTCAAAACAAGAAAACACTTACGAAAAAGAGAAACCTTGTGATTTCAACACACATCTTTGTTCTCATAAGCCTTTGCACAAACCTATTTACTCCCTAAAGGAATATTTATTTCCTAAAGGAAAAATTCAGTCAGAAACAGCAGCAAAGAGCAATTAAACAGTATCAAAACATTCAGTCCATTTCAGCTTATTTGCTGGTTACAACTTTATGTTATAGCAGGAATAAAAAACTTGACAGTCTGGCATCTGAAAAGCATTCAATACATAATACCTGATACTGTGTACAGCAGATGTTCTCAAACTAGAGCCCACTGCCCCCATGAGACCAGTAAAGACCTTCTAGGGCTTTGCAAAGTTCCTTGATTTTGCTTGTAAACTGGTGAATTACTTAAATGGGCTTGTTAGAGGGGGGGAAAGAGTCTCCAGAAAAACCAAGTCTTCAAAGATTAAGAAAAGATCATCTGGTTTCACAGTATGTGCACAAGTACAAACTGAAGATTTAAAATGCTCATATGAGTTAAGATCTGAGCAATATTTATTTTGATCATGCCATGGCAACAGAGAAAATTTGGGAATGGAAACACCTCTTACATCCTTGTTTGGGGAGTTATTTGAGCAACCTGGATAGAATGGGTTCCTTTCCTCCTCTTTGAGGCCCTGGGCAGCTCCTGTTTATTCCAAGAGCAGCAGACAGCAAGGAGCTGCAGGGATAAAGCAGCTTTCCTTGTCCTGTCACGGCTTTTGGCCTTCCCCTCCCACACAGAGGCAGGTGCTTCCCTACCACATGCACAACCAGGGCAATCATGTGGCACTATTCCAAAGCCAAGAGACAAAGGTGAGCTCACACAACTGGGAAGGCTGAGGGCTGACTGGCCCGCAAGGCCTTGGTCCAGAACAGTTACAAGCACGGGTTTGACTGCAAACGAACGCGGCCTTGATGACATCACAGGATATGCTGATCACTACTGCTCTGAGATCTCTCTCAAAGGCTCCAGTTCAGAATCAGATTTATTTGCTTTATAGAACTTTATGGATTTATTTTTTATGAACTCTCTTTTTGTTGGAAAATAGTCCCAGCATTGCTTTATTTACCTGAATACAGATTTCTGCCTGGGAACCACTGAAAAGCCAGAGAAAATTTTACATTCAGAACTAAGATCACTCAAGGAAATTGCTAGTTTGCAGTAATCCAGTAAAAATACAGAACCAAAAGTCCCATGTGATTAATTGCCAGATTTTGGAATGATGCTGTTCAAGATTTGATAAACTACTGCCACCACAACTCTCTGTGTTAGGTTGGCGGGAATTATTTCCCACTGAAATAAACAAAAAGATGCAGCACATGATGGACTTCCTGCTTCAGTACAACAACAGTGGGCACTATTCCTCGAGGATTTTGTGTCATTAACTATTTTTTCATCTACTGTAACTTTTTTCCCTATTAAATATGCATTTCTGATTGTATCCATGTGAGATACATTAGTTAAGCATTTTCATTGGTGTATCTGTGCTTAGAAACGCTTTCTTGTGTTACAAGACTCAGTCAGTCAGTAAAGCTTCAATTCATCAAAGCACTTAAACCTGCACCTAACTGCAACTGTGCATCTAATCCCATTGACTTTAATGGGACTGCTTACTTGCTTAGTTAGGCATGCATTTAAAAATCAAGCTCCATGTAAGCATAATTGTGCTCTTTGGCCTCGTCCCAAACCCTTAAAAAAGGAAAAAAGCAGAACGGAGAACAAATGTTCAGCAAAGCTGTAAGAAGGCACAGCAGCTTTCTAGGAAATAAGCACAACATAAAAAATAATTTAACCATCTTTACAGAAAGTCCCAACTATCAGAGTTAGCTGGCAATTCAGTTATTGAATTCTACCAAGGTATTTTCAAACCTAAACTGAGCACTTTTGGGAATATTTATTCAATAAAGTTGTTAGAAATCATAAGTAAAAATAAGAAAAACATGCAAGCATTTTGTCCAGGTGTGTTTATGCTGCTTCTCACTATTTATCCAGACAATTCTCCAATGCTGCTAAGCACTGACACCTCCCTCACTTGTTATTGGTTGAACTTTATATTAAATAGTTTTAAAACAATGTATGCAAAGTCTAAATTTGGAATATAATTTCAACAAGGTGCACTGCTGTAATCAGGAATTCAGTCCTGCAGCCTAAACTTCTACAGCAAGTTAGACACAGAAAAACTTGAGGGCTGGAACACAATGCAAATGGTGGAACCAAGGACTTTTGACTTCTTCCCCTTTGCACCACAGATGTTCAAAAGACAGCAGTGGCAAAGGCAGCTGTAAGTCTCTAGAATATGAAGTGGCAATGGTTTCATTCATATTATTAAGATGATTTTAAAATACATGAGAAGTGAGATCTTTCCAAGACTGATGAGTCCTCATGCTTCCTAACAATCAGGGTAGATAAAGATAATAAGGTTCTGACAAAAACAAACCCCAAAGCTTTCTATTTCATAAAACTAGAATAATTATTTCTCTCAGAATGGCACTTAGACATAATAGTTCAAATAACCAAACATCTGACAGATAAGATTTTATGTGGTTCTATAAAGGGGTTACCAGAAAGTTTAACATTAGAAGAACAACTAAATAGAACACATTTTCTGAAGGATCAAGTTTCAGTTATACTTATTTTGCTCAGCAAAGCTGCCTTGCAGGAGAAAACAAATAAGATGAACCCATTTTTTAACAATGACTCATAGTACAAAATAAGCCTGAAGCTTTTAAGTACTGTTTTCACTAATATAACTACAAAAACACAAGACTTTAAACTCCTAATACATTAGATTCACAGAAAAGACATCATAGTTTGCTGTAATGGCTCCCGAAGAGTAAAGAAATATACACTGCTTTAAGTATCTGGTACAATTTAAAGGTTAAGCAACAACAACAACTGGAAGCACACATTTTAAAAGGCCCTACACAAGAAGTCAAGCATTTTATAGTCCAGCAAGATGCAGTTAGTTAACACTGCTGTTTATGATCTCCTTTTGGACTGGCTTAATTGGTTCTATCCAGGATCTGGCCTCCATCAGTACAAACAGTAGCAGTAAAGCATCCATGACGTATATCACAATGTACAAGTACTACTTGCAAAACAGTGACTTTAAAAAAATGTCTTGCTCTCCTAGAAAATAGAAATTTAAGCTTTATAAATATACCAGAGGGGGGAAACAAACCTACAAAAGCATTTCCAAGCTCCAGTCTAGCCTCAGTAGCTGTACAAATTCATTAGTGCCCATAAGAGAGGTGAATGACCTTGGAGCAGTCTAGGAGTCCACTGCAAGCATTCCAGAGTTCAGAAGTCATGTCCATCACACTGGGACTTTGTGTTGGCAAAGAGACTTAACAAACTTCAGGCACGTAAGATAAACTGCATCTGCCACATACAGCCGACTCTAAACAAACAAATCTTGCAGCAATAAAATTTATTTGTTTTAAGAAAATTCTATAGGCTGTAAAACAATATCCTCGTGCAGGTAGGATTTCCACAGGTCAAAGACTTTTCAGTCATGCCCCATTTCTTAAAATGTGAGCATTAACTGCAACAATCCCTTTAAAATGAAGCCTTGCCATGGTAGGAGACACATACAATTATGACTATTTCTAGTCTTACAGAATACAGGTATTTTAGGATGCTTCCATGCAGCCACCATATCGACCTAAATGCCAGCTGGCTATTCAGACACTAATACAGTTTCAGTGCATATATACTTAATCCATTCAGCACAACGAGATGACACTTCCTTGTAACACTCACTCAACGTTGAGTGGTTGCAAGGCCACCTGAATCTATTTGAACAGTTGTTTCCTCCATCTCAGCACACATTGAGATGAATATTTTAATATTAAGACCCCAAATTTAAGGTCCAATTTGCCTGTGTTCACATTTCCTTTAAATAAGCTTTAGTGAAAGCCTATTCCTTCATATGTCTTGATATTCCACATTCAGCCCTTCTACTATTTTACTACATAAGAAAAAAAAATGTTTACATGCACTGCTTATGAGAATTTTAAATCATGAAATAACTGCATAAATGTGAGGACTTCTATATTTAAAAACGTGGGAAAGGTTAGCCAAGTTCTTCTTCAGCTTTTGTCACACACACAACCATAACAAAATGAGATCTGGTCTATCAACACAAACCCCAAAGAGATCTTCTGCAATGGCTAAGGTAAATTCAGACCCAATGGTCTTTGCATTTAAGTACTGAAAATTATGGAAACCCAAAACCACATTTCTACTTCACATAAAGCACTACCTCTATGCTGTATGGCACATCTGGCTTGAATCACTTGAAGAAAAATATTCAGTAAGACAAAAATGTAGAACTTTTACCTCAAGACGACTCAAGTGTTGATCAAAACAGCTTAACATCATCCCTAAAATACAGAAATATATCTAAGCAATGCAGAATCACTAAAGTCAAGTGGTGCCAGAAGCAGGGGGAAGGTGAGGCATGCCCAAAAACCTACATTGAATCACATCCTTTTTGAAGTCATGTAACACATATTAGCTAGTAATGCTCTCAGAAATAATTCATGTGTGTTTGTTGCACTGAATTTAAAGGCATGAATAAAATTTATTCATTTTTATAGAACTACTCGTAGCTCCAAGAAACTCGTTTCCCCTAAAATAATATTCTCTTCAGCAGAGAGACATCCATCACTCTAAAAATTTGCCTGCTCCCAAAGAACTTGCCAAAAAGGAAACAATTCACCATTAAATGCATCCCAAAAGGGAAAAAAAAAGAAAAAGAAAAAGAAAAAGAAAAAGAAAAAACCCAATCAAAACAAGATGCTTTTACAGTGTTATCAATGTGTTGCCTGGAGCATTCTTACTGAGGTGACAACTTCCTCAGCAACAACAGAAAATGTGTCCTGAATCCTGATGGACCAGAAATCCTGATGGAGAAATCAGAGGTCCAAGCTATCTTTCTGTTGTTCTTCAGAAGGTGACCATCTCAAGCTCTAGCACAATAGTTAATGGAACTGATTAATTTTAGCCTAAAATAGCTTTCAGCAAGAATGAAATTGCTAAAAATGGATCAATTTGCTACAGAATTTGTTGAGATGCAGTCCTGGATTCTTGTCTAGTAAGTATGTACTCAATTTTCCCCTATCAGCTACCCCTCTTCCCCAAGGGAACAGTGTCACTGCCTCTTGTTCATATTGTTTTGGATCATGAAAGCTCCTGGAAAAATTAAAAGAGCTATTCTAAAAGATTACCTTTTTTCAAAAGGTTGATTTCTTTCAGGAAACGTCAATTTTTAATATGAGTAAAGTCAATATTCAAGCTACAGCTAGTTACTGAAATGAGGAACAGAACTACAGTAATTGTATAACCCTTCACCCACGGCAAATGGAAGGCAAACCTATTATCTTGAGTCTCTAGCTGCAGCAATTCCAGGCTGCATTATTTCCTACTTGACATGAAAAAGGATCATAGCCACAGGTGGTTACTGTTTTCTGGGGAATCTGCAATAATGTAGTCTCACATCCAGCCCCTAAGTACTTTCAAACCTTAGCAAATAGCAGTTGATTTAAAGCCATGTTTTCTTCAAGGTATTTGCTGTACTGCACATACTGCACAGGTGTGTGAAACAAGTATTTGCTCCTCATACTACCCAAGCTGTGTAAGACTCCTAAGTCCCCCATTATCTCCTCCACAGAATGCTATTTCTTACCTGTGTGACTGCAAATCAATGACAGAAATTACTAGATTTGGTTCTGCTCTGAACACTATCAACAGAAGCACCAAGTTACAACTAAAGAATTCCAACTGTTGTTTTCATTGCATTTTCCACTCTACTAAAGTGGGTAAAACTGTATGTGCTGAAGGGTACAAATCAGGCACACAGATTTGGTGGGGAAAAGCCTTTTAAGAAAACAAGATTCGTTTATTGGAATCTTATGTCAAAATTATGTTGAAGAAGAAGCATCTCCTTTGCAAGAACATGCACTTAACATCACAGCAGGAAAATTAGTCCCCTTCAAAAATGTTCTGCTAAGCTATTCTTCCCTTTTGCATTTTATAAGATACCACCAAGGCAGAAATCCACTATACTCGTGTGTAAAGGCTCACACCCCTCTACAGAAAACAGCTTGGGATACATGGAATACACATGGACAGGAAGGGAAAGAAAGAGCCTCTGTCACAGAAATGTTTGGGACTCGAGGACTGCTTTTAATCACAACTAGTTTCTTAAGTTGCTGACTAGAATTCTGCAGATATTTTTCATATTTACACAGGAACCAAATTGATCTGCACATTCCCACCTCTGCCACCACAGTTCCTTGTGTGTTCATGACCTTGATAAGAGTAAGTCAGACTACATATAAATAGCATCATCAACAGTCCAATATCAGTAACTAACAAGTCTGACATTTCTGATTTCTGCAAGGTCAACAGCCTGGCACACAACAGTTACTACACTTACAGACACAGCTCTAGTATGGAAAGGAAAAGGCAATGTCTGTAAAAACATTTTGTATTTTATAGAAGAAAACACATTTTTGTTTCAAATTTATCTTTTCATATGAGATACATATATATGTATGTTTCTGGTTTGCACTTCACAGGATTTGTAAAAACTACACACAAGGCAAACTACACTAAAATACTCCAAATCAACTATTAGGATTGCTTGACTGAGGACAACAACTTTAACCTTGGCCATGTTTTCAATTCATGAAATGCATTTAGATGCCACATTAAGCTGCTTCAAACTAGAAGCCAACAATGTCACGTGGCAGACATTATTGATACATTTAAATGCACCATACTTTAAAAATAAACTGATGAAGTTCAGTGCATGTGCTCTAGTGGGTTTTTACAGGAGGCTTTCAACAGATCAGGTGTCTGTGTTACAAAGAGGGAACAGGAAGTTATTCACAAGCATTTTGATGACTCTACTGAGCAAGGTATAAATGCTCTAGTTCAAAGACACCATATTGTCAGAACCCCAGAAAATTGGAATGCTTCCTCACCAGCAAGAATGTGGTATAGTCCTGTGACTGCAGAGAAGCCTGTAGCCATAAAAAGGATTAAATATGTCAGTCTTATGTAATACCATCCCATTTCTGTTTTGTTCAAGCTTTGACGTTATTTCTGCAAACAGGAAAAAACTGTTGTTGCAATAATAAAATGTCTGAGATGCCAAAATAGGGCAAAGGCTTGCAAACCAATAGACTTTTTAAGAAGGTTTTGAGCTCACCTCACTTCTTTTGTGAAGTATGAGCCATTATGTGAAGTATGATCATCAGTTTGTGATTTCTCTCAGCAAACGCGGAAGTTGGAAATGTACATTACTTTAAATGAAAAACTGAATTATCGTACAGTCATGTGACTCCACTCTCTAGGACTTCAAAAGTCAGACACCCTTGCACTTGTGGAGAGAAAAAAGAAAGAGAACTGTAGAGGCAGTTTCAGTGTGAAGCCATATGAAAATCTGGCCGATTTCAGGTTCTGTTAGAAATTCCATTTCAGCCAAGTTTGAATAAGCTCATTTTGATCTAGCTGTACACCATTTTCCAATCTCTAATCTTATTAAATTTCACAGACTGAGGTAGTACCAGATGGCATCCAGGATACTTTTTTTATTCTGAACTTTTGAAAAAAGCTCAAAACCCTTATGTGAAAGCTTAAGCAATGTGAAATTTAAATTGAAGAGAACTCTGCATAGACTTCTGTAAAACTAAATTATATCTTGTAAACATCTTGTAAGCATGAGCTGCTGCATAAAAATTCAAACTCTGGTCTCAGAAAAGGGTTAAGACTCAGATTCTTGCTCTCCCTAAGAATATTCTCTCACACCTCTGTTTGTCTGAAAGGCAAAGCACAACTTCCTGAAGATGAATATGGTCAAAATATACAGAAATTACACAAACCCCAGCTTGTTACAGAGGAGCACAACACTGTGCTGTTAATTCGGCCTTAAGTACATTTCACTACCATTAGGACACACAAATCACATTAATCCTATGAAACAAGGAGTTGCTGCATAATTCTCATTTTGAGATGGAGAATCTAGGCATTAAAAGCACTTTTGGGGCAAAGATGCATCACATGGAAGAGATGAGAACCAGTTGCCAGCAAGTCACTTAAGGGAGGGAAGTCACAAAACTACTGGGCTCCAACTTGGTTAAAAAAAGTTGGTTCTTACCAGGGCTACAGAGTCGGAAAAAAAGCTTCTGAGTGCAGTTTGCACACTCAGCAGACACTCAGTGCCCTTGCACAATGCTAGACTAACAACAACCAGAGGGTAAATGACATATCCAAGGTCCCACAGGAAAGCCAGTGCAGAACAGCCCAGATATTTTGGCTGCAATAGGGACCTACATCCATACCAGCTCTCAGAAGCAACCAAGCAGCCCCTCTGCTCAGCCCAGGGGCTCAGCCTCTCCATGAGACAGTGACGCACAGGCACCTGCCTAACTCAAGAGTTACAGCTTTTTCACAGTTCTGGTCTAACACAGTAAGTCAATACTTCAAGCATATTTTAAGGCAGAACAACTCCTCAACTATTTGCTCTGGGTGCATCTATATCTGTGTGTGCAAGTGCTGCACAGAAAGAAAAATAGAATCACACACACAACTAGAGCCTCTGTGGATATTCTTCCCAAGGGTTTATTTATTCATGTGACAAATTTGCCTATCCCGGTCTATCAAAATTGTAGATTTTTAATAGAAGTGCCTAAACTTTAACAGAAGTGCCTAAAAACACACTGAACCCTTTCCAGGCTCTAAAGTAATATTATAATATAGTTAAATGAAAACAAAGCCTAAATACTTAATTTCCTGTAGATTTCCAAGATTGCTGTTTCAGTTTTCTGACTAGGGTATTTTGGAATATTCTGTTACAGTTATTAGCATTTTCAATTTGCTCCTAAAAGTCATCAAAACAAAATTAAGCATTAACTTACTGTTTGGCTCCTTAGTGAAAATCAGCTTAGGTCAGACAGCATTTTGCTGCACTGTCATCGCTTTCTAAAAATTCCTCTATTTTCACTATGACCTCTGGTTTACTGGCTTCTGATAGTTTATTATAATTAACAAGGAAAAAATCCTAGTGCCCAAATTCTGAAGTTCCTGAAATGACTGAATTGTGATAAAATTTTCATTTAATCAGTGATTTATCAGTAGTAACAATAATTAAAATACTACCAATACTCACCTGTCACCAGGTATAAGAGTATTGCAAAAAAAAAAAAAAAAAAGAGATTAACAGACCTTTAACAATAAATACACTTCCATACTGTATTTCTAAGAACTCTGACTTTTAGATGAGGCCTGAAATATCACTAGTCAACACAGCATAACTGGTAACACTGCTAACAAAAGGGAGCAAAACTGTAAACAAGGAAAAAAACCTGATCTCCAGACCACAGACATCACAGGAGGCAGCATGGATTGCAAGTGACAGAGAAAGTAACAAAACAAATCAAATTAAAATGAAATACTAATTCCATTTATTGTTTCAATTATTCTTTTAGCACTCACCTCATAAATTCTCACACATGAAAGCCTTTATTTTTCCTCACAAATGTTCATAAATAGCCTCACTTCTACTTCATGACCCCACCTGCCATGAGAACACATCAATCTGCTAATAAGCTGTCTCTAGCATACCTGTCTTTTTTTTTTTAATGTATAATAACTTTAAGTTTTACTGCACATTCCAACTCTACTGCAGGTTAAATTCTAGTAACAGACACCATGCAAGCAAGCAGAGAAAGTACACAACCAAAGAAGTCTCATGAAATATGTGATATACAAGCTTGCTCTAATACTGTACAATTCTTTTTTATTCCCCTTGCTCTTCTCATGTTTATCATGATAAAATAATTTGTTGCTGTTTACAGTGACAGTCTTCTAGTATAATAAACATCAGCAGACAACAATAAATTCAAGAACAGTTTCTTGATTTTTGTTTTTGTGCATGACATAACCCCCCCCCCCCCCCCCCCGCGGGCCGGGTCCCNGCAGTAAGCAGGTTCCCCTTTCCAGAATTTTCTGGGACAATGGTACAAAACTGATGCTGCCCATTCAGTTCAGAGCCTCTGTGTGTGCCATAGAACACATGGACAATAAGCCAAACTCAGATGCTCCCGTATTAACACCTGCCTGAGGGGGTCCGCTGGCAATCTCTACTTTCAGGCACCTAAGCAAGGTGCCAGGATCTTTTTAAGCATTCTCAAGAGAGGAATGTATAAGCCCCTTCTGGGAGTCCCAAGCTAACCACCACAATGAGATGCTGAAAGTCAAATGGCTTGAACATTTCTAGGATGAGAAACATAATTCAGCCAATTAACACAGAAAGGTATCATTTATACTTCAGGAATAACTGTGAAGTTTTCAACCCTCTTCTAAATAGAAGAACAAGAATGACTACTTATGCAGCCAGTCCCCTCCTTAATAGCTTTCTTCCCACTGCTTGCTTGTCCAGATGTTTAACAGATCCCTTAAATGTGAGTTTCAGAACGTTATTTCTGTTGCAGCCCTCTTTGTTTCTTTACAATAAAATCTAAATTACTTTGTTTCCTTTTGCTATTTAACCACAGAAGAGTGGTCTTGCATTAGCTACATGACTCTCTTTTACAACTGCTGTCCCATACATCCATTGAAATCAAATGTATTTCAACTGGTTGAAATTTCTTGTTTGGTTTTTTTTTCCTTTGAACTGCTGTAATGTAACACAGACCAGGTTTGGTTCTACCGGTTACTTAAAAGGCATTAACAATATCTTAGTAATGTCTGCATAAGAGACAGGACATCAAACCCTTCACCTCCACCATGATACAGAGTACACAGCTCTTCACTGGTTTCCTCTTTTGTGAATGCAGGACAGTGCTACAATCTATCTTCCTGTGGGCTACCATAGCTTGCTAGAGTGCATCCATGAATACTTCGGCAAGGGACTGAGAAAAAGGAATAGCTGAGAGCACATTTATTTCGTATTTTTATCCAAACTCCTTTTTTCTTGTCTACATTAAATTTCTCCATCACAGAAAGCCAGTATTTCAGAAAAAAAAGCAGTAATCATGAGTTCGGGTTTTTTTATGAACAACCACATGAAGGGACTGGTGTGTTACTCAATGTTTCTTCATAAACACTCCCAGTCTCCTTTTATATCAGTGTACCACAAGACTTGTTTCTTTAAAACTAAGCTGGAGTGATCATTTGATTATTCCAACCTAGGGAATAATTAATTATTCATAAACAAACCCAACTTCACTTTTAACAAGACCCAACAACATACAATATTTTATTTTCTGTTCCATTGGTATCCCCAATTGGTATCTTGAAAACTTTGGATTTTTTTCAGATTTACTTTGGATTTATTTTAAGTACATCATTTTCATTTTAGTTCAAAGAGAAACGTATCTGAAGTATAATAATATTCCATAATTGTGTCATTTAATCATTAGAGATAACAGCATTTGCTTTCAGAACAACTTGTGTAGTCATACAGTTAAGCTCAAAGCTGGGATGTATTTTCTACCATCAGCCAATCTATGAAGACAAAGGCATACTGCAATAAGGATTGCATTCTATCTTTTTATGAAGACATCCAAACCTGAAAAATTATTGTTTTAAAAACTGCAGAAATAAGAACAAAAGAAAGGTACACAAAACTCCCTTACTTTGCTGTATCTCAAGCTGCTCCTGATAGGGAGGTTAGACATTACTGACCATATTTGACAGGAGAACAGCGTGGAGCACAGAGAGAATCAGAATCTAGATTAGCCATTCTATGATGCACTTCAGCATGTACTTTTGCTTCCAACTGAAGCAAACAAACATTTTCCAAGCAACATGCTATGTATGTAGCACATTTAAAAGCAGTGAAAAACCTTTTAGAATGAAGATACTTCGTAATACCATCGTGGTTGCTTTGGGTTTTGTTTGGTGTTTTTCCAAATGTTAAATGCCATTGTAAGCGACATCTGATCCTGATAACATCTGTTTTACTGGGTCTTTCATAGTTAGACTGAAGATGCAGAGCTATAGATTCAGACAGCAGCTCCATGGAAGAGTGAGGAGCTCCTTTGGATTGTGAGGTCTTTTTCAGAACAAGAGGCTGCTAGACAACAGGAAAAGAACAAATATACAGATCCAGTGCTCAGTCATTTTGCCTGAACTTGAATATTTGCTACTCACAACCAGCTATCACAGATTTCACATCAGTTCAAAGGTAGCAAATTTATCTTTTCACTGTTTTACATGCGGTGGTTGCCTCTCCTGTGTATCAGGTATCAGAAATGAGTTAGGTTGTGGTCAAAGATCATATACAAAAAAATTTAGTGTTGCTTTATAAATGGAAGAATGATAAAAGACTTTATAGAGAGTGAGGCCAAGAAATCTCACAGAGGTTCACTCTGTAAAACATTTAACAAAAACTATTCAAACAGAGGGAAGAAGTGGCAACAAGCAGTTATTTCTTAGCTCCCAGGAACCTGTTTCTTCCATTAACACCTTATTAAAGCCCAGCAGGTGTTTCCCAATGCAGAGCTTGGCATTAGCAAGTTATTATGAAGAGAAACAATGAAGAGTCCTATTTCCAACAGCCAAGAAATTACAATGGCATCTATGAAAAAGCAGAAAGAAGGAGGGAATGTTCTATTGTAACCATAGGTTTTTCACATTTATGGTATATTTTAGGGAGCAACCATTTTTCCTGGAAAGAAAAAGCCTTCAACAGAGGCTGCATACACAATATGAGCCTCTTTGAATGCAGCCCACCTAATCTGTAAAAAAAGGTCTTGAGCTCAAACCACTGTATCCTCAGCAACCATTGATAAAAACCAAACAAAACAGTAAGACAAAAGCAATCTGTGAATATGAACAAACAAGAGATTTAATTTTCATTTTATTCTACAATGCATTTCAGCACCTGAATGCCACAGACCCCATGATCTGGTTTTCCACTTTCACAGAGCAATGTGCAATCATATCCTGGGCAAAGCCTTGGTGACAATGCGCAGCAGAATGCACCTTCTCCACTATCCCATGGTATAAGCAGAGTAAGCCATGCACTGTTTCTAGGACAACTTTCAGAGTGAGATCAAGCACCAGGAAACAGTTCCTGAAACCAGTCCTTCTCAAATACAAACAACACCTGACACCACTCATCACTCACCCAGTACCAAACAGCAATGCTAACACCAAAGAACTGAGAGCCACCCCTGATGCACAGACCATGTTTCATTGGGCACAGTTTCTCAGGCTGCTTTCAAATTCTTTCTGTCTCATGACAGAAAACTTTACAAACTGCCTGTTCAGTGAAGAATACACCCCCCTCCAATACAACCAAGCAATACGAACAAGTAACTACAAACATTTTCTGTAAATCAGGTGAAGGACAAATATAGGTATCTATGTGCAATTGCTTCTGCTTTGTTAATCTAGAGATCAGATTCCTTCTTATATTAGCAGTGTTAAAAAAGAATACAGTAATGCCAAGGAAAAAGGAGAAAAGCTTCACAGAAGCTAGCATTGTACAGAGAACTCACTCAGAAGAACTTGCAAAGTAAACACAAGAGGACAGAGATGGGAGGGAAGTCTGGCTCCAACTTAATCAAAGTACACACAGAAAAATTCCAAATCCACCCTGGACCTTTTTTCAATGTCAGCAATCAATATTGCACAGGAAAGCTGAGATTCCTACAGAAAACAGCTTCTATAACCTTACAAGAACAGCCATAGGTCTACTCTATATTCCAACATGTATCAGTTAAGAGAACAACCCTAACTTATTGAAAGAGAATAACCCTAACTTAATACACATTTCTCATTGTCCTGATCTGTCACCCTGATCCTACAGCCACTAGAAGTCCCCTAACTTAAAACAATCATGTCATCTATAGTTCTCTTGCCTAGACACTAGCACATATCAGCACAGTTCAAACAGGAGCTCCTTGCCTCATCCTGCATTTCTGATGGAGATTTAGCCTGGATGGCTATGCTTCCTATAGCTGACACAGGTTATTCCCCTAGAAAGTTTGCAAGGTTTTCAATATCTGATGCACTCTTTTTTTTTTTTTTTTTTTTTTTAGTCAAGTAAAATCTCTATTACCAATAATTTTGCTACTGAAGTTACAGTATTGTAAAATTTTAAAAGCATTTTAAAACTGCTTAGGTATTTTTCTATTAACTTCCGAAGTTAGCTGGAAGATGAAAACAAACTACATTGCAAGAGAAAATATAATATAAAACTCAGGAGACAGAAAATAGTTGTTTCAGGCACCTTTAAGAGGTATCTACAGTTCCCATTCAAACAATTTTGGGTGAAACGCTAAATAATCCTTTTGTAAAGCGCGCCCCCGCGTGGTAACCAACATCTCTGCAAAACCAATTTTGTTCACAGCCCCCAAAGAACTTTTGTCTCCAAAACTACCTTGAGTCAGTGCTCACACCTGCCCAGGTACTGGGACGACTTCTCCTAGTGGGAGTGTCCCAGACGCATGCAAAAACACATGCAAGATTCTGCCCTAGAGGCACATTTCCCAATCCACCGGCAAGGTCAAAATTGTTAAGAACATTCTTTTCTCATAGCTTGTTTAATTAAGTCTTTTCAGTGTTCTCTCTGCATTTTTCTTCTAAACTTGAAAGTTACTGAGTAGGACCAACCCATTGTCTCCAGAAGAAATATAAGGATTAAGTCATTTCACACAACAGAACAAAAAAAATCTTCAAGGAAGACAACAGACATTTCTGACTAAATTGCAAATTGAAGGAAGTCCCACTGGCAGTCACTCTTTAATTTACTAGCACTGTCAAAATGTAGGGTTAGAAGAGGAGTAGCAAATGTATTTAAAAACCCAACATCTACTCAATAATACTGAAACATATTCCAAGCCTATGTATTAGGAATGACCAGCTGTGACAGCAAAAAAACCCATTATAAAACAAAAATGGAACTCAGTAGGACTGTCAATGAGAGCATTTGTTCGCTTAAAAAAATGCATCAGAAATAATACTGTTCAAGTGTGGAGAAAACCAAACTTACACAGAAATAATGCAACTGATTATCAAGATCATTGTTTTACTTCTTTCTTCTGCACAGGTAGAATATCACCCCATTCTTCCTATTTTGCCTAGTTTTATTTTTAAAGTATTTTATTAATTTAAGAAGTTTTAATTTCATTAGGGTTCCAAGTCTAGTCTAGACCAGGAGGTACACAATCATTTCAATAACAAGTGAGCTTTTCTTGTATTACCTGCATTATTATATGTGCCAGTTATGACAGTGTCACAGACAGACAATATGCTCTTATGATGAAATATCCTAATTTGTTGATTTTTCACTTAGAGTTTTTTAAAGAACTACTTCATCTCATATATCATATTCTTTACTCTATTTTTGTATCATTTTTATTATAGCAGCATTTTCCATCTTTTTATTCCTCTTAAGGATAAGGTAAGCTGAAAATACTAACTAAAAACAATGGTCCTGGGAACAAAATAGAAATGTCCAACAGAGGGTGATAGAGACCACACATTTGTTAGACACAACTCAATTATCAGTTTTCTGAGTCAGATCAGAACTGCAATTAAAACAAGTTTCTGGCCCTTTCTGAATTACTTTGAGATCAAGGAAAGCTTTAAAGTACAATCAACTTCACCCAGACCTATCCTGTACAAAGGAAATTCAAAGCTATGGCTTTGCTTGCACTAAGAAATACAGAACAGAAACAAACATGGCATTGTCCAGATGTGCACAAGTAAGAGGGACATGCAGAGGACAAGGCTGTATTCATCAGTGATTTCCCCTGGCAAACCAACTATTTAAACTGAACTTGACCTTTCACTATGAGAGTTCATGAGTCACATCTGAGCAACTTCTGCATCTTTTGCCAACATATATAGGAAACATCAGCCAGGCGTCAAATGCCCCTCGCTAAGAATTTGTTTCTTTCACTAACCTTACTTGAAAGATTACAATTTTTTTTTTCTAAACACTGTAACATTTTGTTTAAAATCGCTACCATCTTGCAAAAAGTGTATTTATTCATTGCAAATGGAATCTACACAGCAGACTGCAAAAAGTCAACAGAGTAGCTCCTTCTGAATCCATAAAAAGTAACTACTCCAATGTTTTCTAAGAGAACATCAGGACTGAGCAACAGGAGAGCCAGTAAGACCTGAGGCAAACGTGGCCCAATCAGAAAAGTTAGACTACATGCAGCTATAAAGCAATCAAAAGAAATCATTCTGTTGCAGACTCTGAAAAATATCTCCACTCTAAAACTGAATCAAAGAAAGATACTGTATTTCCTTCTTATTTAAGCTTTCAATCTTTCTGTTCTGATTCTTTCAAAGAAGCTCTTCTGTAGAAAGCAAAATGTGGAAAAAGCTCATTAGCAGTCACCTTAATTGTGGCTAAAACACCTCCTGAATCCATCCCTTCAACACTCCTTAGTTTGTTCTCAGTAAATACAAACATTAGTTAAGAAATCATCCCACCTGTAATAATAAAAGTTAATGTTTTCACATCTACTTTAATAATAATAATAATAATAATAATAATAATAACAACAACAACAACAACAACAACAGAAATAAAGTAAGTTGAAGCCAGCATTGCCCAGGCGTGGGCAGCTCAAGCAGCCTGGGCAGCCCTGCCTTACCTTGCACTGCCCTGCCACACAGATGGCCGTCCCGTTGGGCTCGCAGGGGGTGCCATCGATCACCGTCTCTGCCTGGCGCACGTAGAAGCGGTAGCCGATGGCCCGGCAGTTCAGCTCACACTTCTGGCTCCCCTTCACTGTGGACACAACACAAGGCCTCGTTACAAAGAGCACAGCAGTAGGTTGGAAAAGGAAAAGCTCCTTAAATGAGCAGTAAGGTCTGAGGGGAAGAAACAAATATGCAAACAATGCAGTGTAAGTGACCACATCAAATGAACGCTGATAAAGAAACCAACTCCAAGGTAAGCATTCCAACACACCTCATGACAATGTAAATAGTACCTCAGTTGTTAACGACTGACACCTCCCTAAATGACCAAGAGTACTTTTGGTTTCATAAAAACATCACCCAGTTAGTCTTCTTAAAGCATAGTAACATGCTATGGTATTTCATAACTCCTGAGTGTCAGAAAACTTACACCATAATCAGAAGCATGTGCTTCAAATCAGGCTCACTTATAGTCTCCAGTCTGTTCAAGTCTGTCAGGCATACAAACATCCACCACTGACAAACATTTTAAACAAGATAGATGCACATTTTTAAAAATACTGGGTTTTCTCTTCATTTTTACAAGTTACACTTTAATGGCTATTCCACTAAAAAAACTCAACTCTTCCATTCTATTCCACTAAATTTCATTTTCAAAAAGGTCTAAAATGCGTTATTATTCAAAACCTCGTGATTTCTGCTGACACGCAAAAACCAATAGGAAATCAGCCCACTGAACTCTGGGTGAAAGGAACACAGAAGACAAGAAGCAAGACATGTTATCTTCTCCTGTGAAATCTGTTCCTTGAGCAGATACAGTCTAACACTCCCCACATCTTATGCTATCAGGTTTGTTAACACATTTGTGTAGCCTTTCTGTTGCAAATCATCTGTCATGTCAGAGTTGCTCTCAGCTTACTACCCCCATTTGCTAACTGACAAATAGTATCTTCAGTTTCTTTCCAACCCAGAGGAGCACTGATACACAGTGGAAGCGAGGTCCAAACAGAAATCCTTTTTCTTATGACAACACTCTCATTGTTGCCATAATAATGAACTAAAATTCTCCTCACTTCATAAAGCTTCAGTTCAGCCCTCATACCAAAACTGAAACCTACCATTTAATCTAGGAGATGTGAAAGGAGATGCTATGTGCCCTCATTTAATGCTAAAACATTTCATTCACAAGATTTTTTACTTGACTGCAGTGTATTTTTCAATCTTCAGCTAAGACATAACAAAAAGGCAAAAAAAATAGAAGCAATCACTTCAAATATACATTAAAAAACTGTTTTCTGTAGAAGTACTAAATTTTCAGTTCAACTTTAGTTACCTCCTGTGTAGACACAGGATTAATGCAGACCAGTTCTGCATCTTAGATTTTGCCTCACACAGCTGAACTCCTTTAACCGCCACTCATATACACCATGTATTTTGTCTGGCAGTCTTCTGATTAAATTCACGAAAACATCTACTAATTTTAAGACAAGTCAAAGATCTGTTTACCTAGTTTGGGTTTTTTGCAGAAGCCATGCATGCCATGTTCAACTAGATCATTCTTCACTGGCTACTTTTTTTTTTTTTTTTAATTCACTAGCTTATCATTCCAATGACTTCACTTATTTATTAAAAACCAACCAACCACACAAACAAACAAAACCAACAATAAACCCCCCCAAACCTAAACTGAGGTTTTTGCTGCAGTTCAATCCTCAAGTGTAACAGTCAGGTCTAACGATAAACGGAGCTTTATTCTTAGCAGCTTCATCACTTCACACATAACTATATTCAGAATTCTCAAATAAATATAACCCAGTTTCTGTGATTCATTACAATTTAAGTCAACTTGTCCTTTTCTGTGTCTGGAAGTGTCCTATTTTTATAACATGCAAAGCTAGCAATCAAGCAGCACCTCCGGAGAGTACTTTTTTTTATCTCTCCACTCTCTAAAATCAAGTCAAACAAGCCATTTAGGGTTTCTGAAATGGCCTTATCTTCTGTGTTGGTTCCCTTAAGTTCAGTATCCTGCAGCCTCCCATTCCCATATTCTTCCTCTACTGATTCTCCCCCATAGTTTTGATATTTTAAAATAATTATTCTTTAAATTATCAGCTGGCCTTCTAGATCCCAGTAAAAGTTTTGTGCTAGTTGGAGAGGAAAAAATTACCTGCTGGGGCATGGCATTTTTTCCTGGATCTCTCTCTTCCTTCACTTCTGCCGTGATAGATCAACCTACTGCATTACTAATGCAGCACAGTAACAACCCCAAGCACACTGAGATTACCTGCTGTGTAAAAACATCATTCCCATTTCATTATTTCTGTGTTTCATTCTTTATCAGGAACTGTTCCCACTCACACAAAAAAAGTATTAGAACAGTCACTGTCTCTGGCCACAAACAAACAAATCAGGCTTTAACAACAAATATACCCTAAAAACCCTCTGGCCTTCAATATTCAGATTCTTTTGATGAGTACCTGTAAGGTACTACCTTGATTAGGTATATACCATCCACACCACCTAAAGACAACATTCCCAAATGTGAAAGAGCTGAAAAAACTTGTCTACAAAGAGCAAAATCTGTTAACTGAATTGCCCCTGCTGAACAACAGGCATTTCCCATAAGGATTTTATGTAAACATTACGTATTATTGTGTAAGATGCAGAAATTATAGCAAAACAAACATTTAGAATTCCCTTGCAGAACAAGACACACTAGTAAAAAAACCTCCCTCACCATGTGTTCTGCCACAACTCTTGAGGTTTTACAGTTTAGGTGGTAGGTCAAACTGCACTACTGGCTGGGCAACTGGACATAAAATGTCAATTAAACGAGGAGCTGTGAGGTGACTGATTCCACACAGGCTGCATTTTTGAGTGCCATGTCAGCTGATCCCAGACTTCACAAAAGGATCTATCTGACCCCCAGGGATACAGTAAGGCTTCTGGGTGAAGGCCTTCCCAACTAGCTGGCAGCAAGACACATTTCCACTAAAAAACCCCTCAGCTCTTTTGAAGTGTGACACAGTTTCTAGGACAGTTCTTTATACAGGTACTGTTTAACATGTCCTCCCAGTGCATTTTTTTTTTTATTCACATGCTCACCTTAGCATAACCAAGTCTTTGTGCACAGTCTCACCTTATCTCACCTTATTAAATAGTGAACTTAGGTGAAATTTAATGTTACCACACAGGTTCTGCCAGACACATTCATTACTGATTGAACTGAAGGAGGTGCCTTTAGTGAACAATGCCGGTAACATGTAATGTTTGGTTTTCATTTTATAGACTGAAACAGTATGTAAATCAAAAAATCAGTACTTTCCTTCAAACATCCTTACCAAACTAGCTTTAAGTACCTCAGGGACATCCTGGTCTTCTCCAAACTGCAGGACTCGGGAGTTGTTTTTTTTCCAAGTCCTCTCTTTAAACTTACCTTCCACCTTTCCCTATGAGAAATAAGAATCAGGCATGCTAAAACAGAACCACGGCACAGTTCTACCACCTTCCACATCCCCAACAAGAATACCAAGCCCTCACATTATCTTACAAACTGCACCTACTCTGCATCATACAGCACACATTGCAGTGAAAACTTTCCACCATTCTCCTCAAACTGATTTTACTGATCAAACTTAAACCACAAATATCAACACATTTCATTGCAGATTACAGTGCAGTCAAGGTTTGAGGAGAAAAATTCAACCGTTAAACATATCCACACACTTTTTAAAGGGGAAAAGTGTAATTTATGCGTTATCACACTACAACCAGTGGCTGGAGTTCAAACTGTGTCTCCAGCAGCATTTCTGGCTGAGGCCTCTCCTCAGGCCCTGCAGAGGGGCCGGCAGCTGCATGTCCGCTGGGAAGCACGAGTGAACAAGGGAGGAAGTGTCCTCCACCGGGATTCACAGGCTAACAGCCAAAGAACAATCCTGATCTTTTAATCCCACGACAGGGAAAGCACCGGCACATCCGAGCCCACGGCACGCTCCGAGCCCGGGACGGTGTCACCGCCGTGAGGTGAGGCCGGACTGACCCGGGCACCTCACGGCGAGAGCAGCACCCGGCACGGTGGCGCCGTGCCCCGAGGGAGAAAACTCCCTGCAACTGAACTGGCTCGTTCTTCTCTTGTTCTCGCCCCGGGTCCAGCCACTCTCCGGGAGCGCAGCCCTACCTACGCCGGCTCCCAGCAGGTTCAGCCCTGAGGGAGCCGATGGCCGTCATGGACCCAGCGAGGGCCGGGCAGTGCCGGCAGCGATGGCGGTCGCGCCCTCCCGTGTCCTCCCTCAGCCGCTGCCTGGAGCGCCGGGCAATCAGCTCCTGTGTGCGAAACCCCTCTGCGGTTTCCCACGCCGCTTCGTTAAATGAAAGTATAGGAAATTAAAGTCCTCACAAAACACCCCGCCCAAATCTAGAAACCGTGCACGGTAGAACAAGGCAGAAAGTCATCCCTTTGGAAACATTCCTACTTGCAGGAGTTTGTGAATAGACCTGTTTGTATTTCATCGAGAAAGAGCATTTTCAAATGTTAGCGCTGTGCTGATCTGTCCTAGTGCCATGCTGAGGGGCCCTGGAGCAGCACAGTGCCCCAGTTCCAGCCGCCTTCCCTGGGCTGGACAGGGCTGGCACAGCCCACGGCCCGTCACCAGGGACGGTCACCAGGGACGGTCACCAGGGCCAGACACCAGGGCCGGACACCAGGGCTGGCACAGCCCACAGCCCGTCACCAGGGCTGGTCACCAGGGCCAGACACCAGGGCTGGCACAGCCCACGGCCCGTCACCAGGGCCGGTCACCAGGGCCAGACACCAGGGCCAGACACCAGGGCTGGCACAGCCCACGGCCCGTCACCAGGGCCAGTCACCAGGGCCGGTCACCCTGTGTGGCCACATACGTTCCACCTTCCACACGATCGGAACCCCCCAGCATTGCACAGCTGCCGTGTCCCACACTCCACCCACGCCTTCTGCCTCCCGACCGTCCACCTGCACACCACAGAGTGTGTGGGAGTGAATTTGGACTTCATGTCAGCTCTTCCCCTCCTTCAGCTTCCCCACCCAACACGTTCTGCCATCCTCACCAAGCCCCTGCCCAAGGAAAGGCTGTGGGGAGGCACAGGGGCACGGTGAATAAGGAGGCCAGGCTGTGACTGAGCTGCTCTGCAGCGAGCTTGAAGAGATACAGAGAGCTCGGCAGGCAGCTTGCCAGTGCACGGAATTGCAATCTAATGATATTCTTAGGAAAAAATGTCAGAAGAAAGAGCATTCCAACCACAATACCTTTGATAAATAATGTATTCAGTTGTTCAAAGGGAAATTAAAAATAGCCACAGACCAAAAAAACCCCAGGAAATAATACCCAAATCAAATAAGAATGGAACTATCAGTAAACTAAATGACACCGTACACTTACTGTCCTTAAAGAATGTACCAAGTTCTTCCTTTCTGTCTCAGCTCCAGAGACTTCAAGCTGCTTGGAGCACGTACTGCCTCTCACAGCACGCACATTAAATCTCCTGCCACAGATAATGCTGGCTGTAGGTACAATCAGAATAAATGATACAACAAAGGAATTTCATGTTCTTCATGCCATGAGGTAGGGACTGGAATGTACAAAACCTCCTTGATGGTTCCTTAGTCCAAATCATAATTTAATGTGAGATCCAGATTCCCTGTTGTTATCTACATAGCAGTTCTAGTTCTCCACAGAACATCACAGAATGCTTTTACCATTTGTCAGTTTTTGTAAGTTTGCCTAAACATCTAAAAATAGTTAATAACAAGCTGTGCAATTTGAGAAACGTGCCTTGAGGGTGCCCACACAGAAGTGGCATGCACACTCTTGGCAGGCAAATATCACAACCATGTTAATACTACATTATGGGATTAAGCAAATTTAAATTAGGCTTCATTCTGTGTGCAAACTGCCTTGTAAAGTCAACTTCAGTGCTTCTCTGTAACAAGCCAAGATACGCTCACCCATGATGTGTCAGAAGCAATTGTTCCAGGAACAAGTTGTCTCTGCATAGCACAGTTATTTTCAGGGCCCAGCTTGCCATGGGCTGTAATTCAGTATTTAGTCATGATAAAAGCAATGAATCTGCTTTACAGGAAGTGTAATGAAGCATAGCAGACACTGGACAAACTTTTCAGGGATGTGCTTCTGTCAATCCATGTCACATCTCCTTTAGTTCAAGCTTATCAATGCTGAGATTGGGTGGGATTTCAGCAATAGACTTGCAGGTGACCGACATGATTCCCTGTGGGGGTGGGGAGGCGTGGCACAGGTTGCCCAGAGAAGCTGTGGATGCCCCATTCCTGGAAGTGTTCAAGGTCACATGGGATGGGGCTCTGGGCAGCCTGGTCTAGTGAAAGGTGATCTTGCCCACAGCAGGGAGTTGGAACTACATGATCTTTAAGGCGCCCCCTAAAGATTTTCTTTTCATACAGAAGTGCTTCAAGACACATGCACTTCCAGGGAAACAAAGACAGGTCCAGTACACCACAGAGCTCTCGTCCTTTCACACACTGCTGTGGCTGTCAGCTGGCAGCTCCACCGTAGACTTAGAGTCTACCCTGGACCACAAACAGCTACATGTGCCAATTCCACACTGAGCCAGCAGTGATCCCTTGTGGAGCTTGGGGTGGATGGCAAGTGTTGGAGTACTGCTAAACACAGGCAATCCAGTTTACACAGCTTCCTATACAAAGAAGGAAAATGCATATGAAATTTAACACATGACATTCTCTACAAAAGCCTTCAAGAAAGCAGAGCTCCTTTATTAAAGTTTCCCTGTTTAGGCCAATAGACTGTGTGGGCTTAGTTATCAGAACTGGAGCATGAGCTCAGGCTTTGCAGTTTAGGAGACTATAAGGTCCATGAGAGAAAACTGATCCCAAATTAGGTTGGTTTTACACTGATGGACAGTTACAAGTTTTTGAGGTGGCCAGAGGAATAATGCTTTTTACAGCAGTTATCATATGCCAGATTTCTAAATAACAATATGCAAACATTTTCCAGGAAATAATTATCATGTAACTACATTTGGGCTCTCCAAAAGAAATAGTAATGTGATGTGGTCTGTTTTATTTGAGTCTCTTTTGATACTTTGTCCTTATTAGGCTTGGGAACATCTCTTGACAATAACCAGAAAGGGTCGTGTTTATTTTTTTTCTTTGTCCCTTTCAGTTTTGTTAACTTCTTATAAACTTTTATTACTCGGGTTCAGATTTTTTTCTAAAAACATTTTCCATTCTTCATTCCAGTGATGGAGGAACATTGCCCTTTCTTTTTTTCCTACTTCCACTTTTCATTTTCTCATATAATAAAGACGTTTATAACTTCACGTTGTCTCAACACTATGATATATATTTGAAACACTGTCTATACTGGCGTTTTGATATTAAGTGAAAAAGAACATCAAACTTTTATAATGAACCTGCTTATACATTTTAACAAGCATGGACCCCAAAAGGAAGATACCATTCCAACAAATTCCTCACCTTTACCTGAATATACCACAGTTTTTTCTACTCTTCAGTGAACAGAGTATTTCTGAAAAGCCACAATGTTCCATAAACTTGTTCTCATAATTAGTGTTTAAGGCAATAAAAAATCTGCAAACGTTCTCATTTACGTCCATTTCTCTGGTATCTCCATTCCTCCCAAATCTCTCTACATTATTAATAGTCATTAAAAAACTGTTAATAATATCTTGCAGATCTACTGTCATGCATTAAAAATAACTGGAAAGTTGATTATTATTCAATGAAATTAAAAGAAACCAACTAGAAACAAGTCATTCATAAAACCACATGCATATGAGTTTCTCTTGATCAGTTGGACATCTGAAGTCAGTAGAAGATTTAAGTTTGATGTGCTTCTATGAAATTTCAGTGCAGCAAAGCACTCAGTTGAGTGGCTCACATGGGCACCTGACCAGTAAGTACTGTTGGCTTCAGTACAGCTGCCACAAGTTAGATGTTGAACAGAGGCTCAAGGCCAGCACCCCTTTAAATGACATAACCAGTTCATGTAGTTTCTTCCACAGACCTCAGTTCTTACTGTGTTACATCTGGAACTCCTTTCTGAATTTAAAGGGAAAAAAACCCCAACTCCTAAAAATGCCTTCTTTCACATCAGCCTTTCATGTGTTTGCAGTCACAGTCCAGGGACGACCATTTGTCAGCCAGTGGCCACTGGATGTCTCCACTGGCCTATGCAAACAGATCCAAGTTCTCCATCAGTGGAAAGCTCTTTTAAAAGGCATAATTTATCTGGTTTCAGCCATCACTTACACTTTCCAGAGTACACAGCAGCCACACAGAGTTGCCCTCTCCAGCCCTCAGCACAGGCAGGGGATGGCAGCTTCACATGGACTGCACTTCAGATGAGGTTTCTCAGAGCAGCCCCCAGTGTTCACATCAGAATTATGAAGATGTGGCTAGGGAAGTAGAAGAAAACCAAATAGCAATTGCTTGAGCTCAGAACTTTTTGTTTCTGTTTATATCCAGCAATAGCCAGAAGCGTATCAGTAAAACCCTCACAAGATGATGATATCATAAGATAAACTATTAGGATTTCATGACAGATGCCTTTTCTTGCAGTGATATAAAGAATTTATTAAAAGTAAAATTGAGATATTTAGGAAACATATTATTATAGACAAAACTACAGAGGAAAAATAATACAATTAGTCTAAACAATCTCATTTTCCAGCCAGATCTATATATTTATTTATACTGGCACTAATCAGAGAAGTAAAGCTGCTACATGTAGTGCAATTTCTCATCTGGAAAAATACTAAAACCTGCTCCATTCCCTGAAGTGCTGACCACTTCCTGAAGGACACTGAGAGCTATCATTCCCAATTGCCCTCAGCTTGGGATGTTCTGGAAGGAGCTTGATACTGCTGTCTGTCTTTACAGCTGGAAAGAACTGAATATTTCTGTTTGCCTGTATTAGAATCTTACTGGCCTCTGGAATCTCAGCTTGCATCCAGATCTCTAATTTGAAATGTGATTCTATCTCCATCAGCACATGAGCAGCCCCAAAAACTTGGAACATCAAATAATGTTAAATTATATAAAACAGTATTTTGGCAACTTTAGTAAATTCACCTTCAAATCCTGCCTTCAGACTTTCCACAGCAAGCTTGGTCAGTTTCATTCAAATAGGTTCTACTGCTGGAGGACTTCATGTCACACTTCAGAATCATAAATGCCAAAGGTAGATGGGAAGAAAGGAGATTCAAGTTGGGGCTTGTGATTCCCCCAGCAGCATTCCAGACAAAAGCTTTCAGTCACCTCTTAAGGAAGCATATTTCAAGTTAAATGTCTTAGAAGTCTCTCTCCTATTAAAACATGAACTCTGCATGTCAACACTAAAAACTCCCAAAGTAATGCCTATCATGAAAAGACCATAATACCCAAACCTCTAGTATTTAATAAAACTCCAAACAAGGCTCCACAGAAAACCTGTTCTCATGTAAACCGATGGCACGATCTTCTCCATGCACTCCTCACTGAAGTGCACCCTAAGCTTTCTTTAATATGAAGATAGAGAAGGACCAAGCAGCCAAAAGTGACAGTAGGGGAAGGAGGGAACACAGTGCTGCTGTTTCTCAATATCAGCTCCCAGACAAAATGAGCCAGTTCTCACTTTGTTACATGACTGGCAAAAAGATCTTTGTTTTCTTTCTTAAACAAAACTTGCTCTGAGCTGTACAGTTCGCATTGAAGTCTAAATGCTTTCTGAAGTTACACTTTTCTGAGTTATTTAGCTTGGAGGAAGAAACCTAACATTTTATCTTTAAAAATTAAAATTGCTACATCATTATTTACAAGAAATAATGACATAATGTTTTTAAAATCATTGCATATAGAAATCAACTTTCATTTTACTTTATTTAAACAATTCAGAGACAGCAATAATAATGCTTTCTGCTATCTCAATCTGCATGTTTTTTAGTTTCTTTAAACAGACTGAATTTGCCAACATTTCCCAGAGAAATAATTTTGGATCAACTCACAAAAATCCTTGTCATTCCCTGCCTCTTTTTCCTTGCTGTCTCCAGAGGAAGCAGTCACTTAGAAATGCTTCCCCCACACCCCCAAAAATCCAGTTCCTGGACTCATTTCATATCCCTCTGATTTGATAATCTCATCATTTAAAGTCTTCTATGCTGACATGAACATGGCCACTTTGATGAACACAGATTTAAAATGTACTACCTGTGCTTGTATAAAGTAAACTAAGTTTTATACTTGTTATACACATGATACGCATGGATCAATGTGAAAAGCAAGAAGATGGACTAAACTCCTTTTCTGAAAGGTTTGTAACTGAAGATTCTTTGCTCTGGAACAACACCAAGGAATTACCACCTGAGAAGTCACAGCAGAAAGAATGAAATGAGAAACAAGCAGCGGCTAAAAGTCAGCCCCAGACTCACTGTCACTGTCCCTTAGGAAATACTTATCAGTATGTTCTGACTGAGCCCTATATGCTTACAGATTGCCTTAAGATTAGAAAAAATACTATTGTGGAGTGAGGATTGTTTCTGAAATGATAAAAAATACTTGTACTAATTTAAATATGAATATAGCTATTATTTGGTCTAAACTGGCCTAACTATATTTCCGTGGCCTCTTGCCACAGTCCTTAAATAGGCAAATAAATTCTTAAGGATTACTTAAAACATTCTGTGCTTTTATTTACATACTCAAAGATATTTATTTCCTTCACTCTCATAAACATCAGTTTAAAACATGAATGCTCATTAGAACAATGTTTTCAGTAGGATGCCAGTGACCTGGAGCTCAGTCAGTTAACTTGAAAGCTGCTTCCCTTCTGGTAGCAGATAAGACCCTAAACATCCAGTGTTTCACATCACATTTCATTTTTAAGACTATTCTTATATAAAAAACTGTAATGATCATTGACAAGACTCCAGATTTCTTAGCAACTTTGCTTCTAATTTTTCTCCTGGGTTTTCAAACTTTGCATGCCTTGATTGTTAGCTGTTAAGATGCCTGCAGAAAACTGAAAGGTTCCAAATCAGTGATCTTTTCTCAGGGAAAATCTAACTGGAAGGCACCGGGGGGCAGCTCTTGCTCCCTAATGCTGGCAGCTGGGCTCCACCAGCTCTGCCCGTAGCACTTTCAGCCTCCATGCTCTTAGCAGCTGGATTCCAGAACAACAAAACTTGTCTCATCTCCCACATCTCCCTGAGCCAAGGGGAAAACGGGTGTCTGGTAAAAGACTATTTTCACATTGAGAGTTCTGCCCTGTGAAACCAGGATCTGTCTCTCCTGTACTCATCTGTGGCATCCCACTCCTGTCAGCACAGCAGTAGAAACCAGTATGGGTGTGTCAAGATAAAAATCTTGTCAAACCCTTAAAATTTCCTTCTACAAAGGAATTTCCTTCTGCAGGCTCTGCATGCATGAGAAGCAGGGGCTGTGATTTAGCTTGGCTTTTCAAAGGTGTCTGACACTTCTTCAGTTAAAAATGACATCTAAGAGTTGCTATAAGGGATGTGTAAAGTTGTTTTGAAAACGACTTAGTAATTACTACTCAGTAATTCACTGGCTGGGGTTTGGTACCTACCGAGTAAGAATCTGCAAGATCTTTCCCAAATACAGCTCCAGTTTATGTGTTCATGCATGAGGTAGATGATGTGATAGACCAGGTTCACAGGTAACACCAAGTTGACAAAGGCAGCAATACTGGAGGGAAGGATTAGAGCTCAAAAAATATGCTGACAGCTTGGGGAAGGGTCTGAAAAGGCAGGATGAAATATAATAGGGATTGGTATGATATCCTACATTTGTGACAGAACAACCACCTGCACAAACACAGACTGAAAAATCAATGCAGAAGCAGTAATTATACAAGGAAGTGTATAATTGGAGCAGTGACAGTGGGTGTCATTTAATGTGATGCACTGAAGGCGTGAACTTAACCAAAGGAAAGCAAACACTGTACGGGTCAGTGTAAACCAGAAGGCAATGTGCAAACCACAGCAGAGATCAACATTCAGTGCAGCACTGCCTGCTTCTGATGGGCCATGTGAAGACAATCCAGAGGAGAAAGTGAGTGACCAGCGCTTTAGTAAACACTGCTAAAGAGGGAAGATTCCAATAATAATGGTGTTTTGAAAAGCAGAAGGGATGACAGCCTCTAGATAGGGATAAAATACAAAAGGGCATAGAAGTCTTCCTATGTGTGCTGTGAACCAGACAGGAGGTAATGGGCCAGAGCTGTAGCATGGAAATCTGTATTACACTTCACCAAGGAAGGAATAGCTAAGCACCATTTTCTTACAGAGACTGCAGAATCTCCACCACTGGACAACTGGCACTGGACAAACTGAACAAGCACAAATTGTGCTCTTCTAAAGGGTTCCATTTCCTAACCTCGGATCTTGTAGAGCACACAAGCCTTCCTAGGTTTCTTTATTGACTTATTCCTCGTTCCACAGTGCCTAGTTATAATAGACACAGCAGTCACTTCCATTCAAAATATATTTGCTGTCATGTAACCGTTCAGATTCTGTTGTTCCCCATCAAGGAAACTGTTACCATTCACACAAACAGTTTCTGCATAAATAAATCTCTCTCTGCAGCTTTTCCCCAAAGAAATGTCAATGCTCAAGTGCAGTCCTAGACACACAGATGTTCAGAGTTCAAAATGAGAAATAAGGAAGATTTTCTTGCACCTGTCTGGACTCCGTCCCAGAGAATTGCACCAAGGAACATAAAGTCTTAATTGTAAAAAATATTTCCAATAGGTTAGTTTTTTGTCTCTGGAAAAACATAAATCGTGAAATTTCACAGTCTTACAAATTATACCTCTCATTCTGGACTGCAGAAAGCATAATAAAAGTACATCATTTCTGTCCCCAAAGTTACACATGGAAAGTATCTACAGCCTGATCAATGTACAGCTGTGAGTCCAACAGAGTTAAAGTAATGTCACACTTAAAAACCTTTCTAAAAATGTTATTACCTGTTATCTTAAATATTACATCAACAGCACCCTAGAATAACTGCTACCTCAAAGGCCTAGATAATATCAAACCCATACATCTGGGTTTCAGGCTGTTGATTCAAAGGTTTCTGTAACAACGTATGCTGCAACTGCTTCAAGTTATCTCACGTACCCTGAAACACCTTAGTTTCTACCAACCTAAGATTTATCCCTTGAACCATGTTTCTATAAATGTCTTAATAGGATGCTGGAGGTCAAATCATGAATCTCTGAGAATGAAAATATCAGGATGATCACACAGTAGTTGAATAGAGCCTTAAAAAGTAGAAACTCCTTCTCTTGAATGATTACATTCTTGTTACCATCAAAAGGGAGCAATACAGAGCACATTTGTCTAATGCTTCACTTTTTCTTTTCCATACCACAGTAACCAACAGTTACCTCTGCATGAAAGTATCAGAACCATTCCAAAGACCTGAAACAATAAGTTTCTCACTTTTCTGAACATTAACTTTAAGGTGTTAAATTTATAATCACCTTACAATGACGGTGTGAAGCAAATTAGCCTACAGCTTTGTGTCCATGCAGCCAGGCTACTCCACACAAAACAATACAGAATTTTAGTGGAGACTGGGACGTAGCAAAAAAAGTTCCCAAACTCTCAAGAAAGCTAAATTAATAAACCATGTCCAGTCTAGTTACATTCATTCTTCCCAAAGCAATTAGGGGGGAGAGGGAATGAATGTTTAATTGTGCGGGTGATTTTTAAATGTCTGTATCAATTAATGCTTGCTAGCACAGCACAGAAAGAGGGACACACGTCACTACAGCTCCCTTAAAATTTGCTAAAGCTCTTCTCTCTGCCCCATCTCAAGTTGGACTCAGTGCAACACAGTAATGTAGAAATCCTTTCAAGTCTGGCAGTAAGACTGCAGCCAAATATGCAAGCTATTCACAAATATTATCCAAAAACAGAGGGCAAGCACAGTTTGTGATTTAGGGTTCACCTGGTATAGACCTTTCGGAGGAAGAAACTGTGCTGGAACAGCAGAGGTAGCCTTATTAACTAAAGACTCTGAGGGGCAAAGAGGGGAAACTTCAGCGAAAGACTGTTGTGAAAAATAATGGATCACACTCGCAGACTTCAAATATAAATTACCTCTTTTTTAGCCAAAAAGCAGCTGTACAAAAGCTGATGTTAACGATTATCCATTTTCCATTGAAACCATTCCGTACTGGCTCAAACACTATAAAACTATATATGCACACACAAGCTTTCAGCAGCTCACCCTCCCCCCTTCTGAAACACTGCCTGCTCCTCTGGTGAAAATAAGCTGGTTAAGTCCTGTAAGCAGCCTGCTCAATACGATGCCCTATCCATAGTGCATAATCATGGATTTGGGGAAAAAAAAATCTGCTTCTTTTAACAAGAAACACAAGACGGTTTTGCACTGTGATTCAATCCCCAGACTTGTAAAAGCAATTAAATATCCATCCTCACTCAATACTCTCTTTTATTTGGCATTTTCCTCAACTCCAAGATGCTTGGCAGGGAAAGAGGAGCATAGACATGAACTGGCACTGCTCTGTCCCTGCAAGGGAACAGCCTCGTTGTATCTAGTGCAACCCCTGGGCCTTTAAAAGAAAGCAGAGGAGAGCCAGAGGAAAACACAGGAGATCTCAAGTTGCATTAACTGCTATTCTTCTGGAATTAATAACTGTGGAACAAGAGATATTGCCAAGCAAATGACCTATTCAAATAGATTCTGAGAAGGAGATTACCGATGAAATAAATATTTTGGATTTTGTGGCTCTCTAATAGCCCACTGAGCTTCTGTTACAATACAGCCAAGGACACTGACCCTATCAAGCATTTTACTAAATAAACCTTACATATGCTAACACTTCAGCTATTCCTGTATATTGACCAGCTTACACAAGTCACAAATATGGAACAAAATCATATGCTAAATTAACAGCATACTCTTGAGAACTCCAGTGAAGATGCAAGAGAATTCAAAACATATGGTATTTTCCTATGAATTATATTAAATGGGAAGATGTATTAGTTACAACTGGGAATTACTGTAGACAGATAGCAGCCACAGACACAGTGCAGCACATGATGTTTAACATTAGAACATCTCCAGTGCACATGAGAGCCTGATCCAGAAATATGCATTGCCTTGGGGTGCACAGATGCATCAAGAAGACTGTCTCTGTTCCTTTTTTCCTGACTGGAACACCTTCCAAGCTTTAAGTTATGTCACCAAGTAAAAAACGTGAAGTAGCACAGTTTGTTACATGGGATGGAAAACCAGCAATACACAGCCCTGGTGCTCTAGCTGGTATTTCTTACACCAGATGAGCCCTCTGAACAATGAGTTTCAGTTTAGATTCCAATTCTTTCTCTCAATACTCCTACAGCACAGAAGGCTCTTACCTGGGCTATCTCTCCATTTCCAAAAACAGACTTTATAGTAACAAGCTAGTTCACAGCAACTAAGGTCAATCATGTTGATTTTAAAAGACATGATAGAAATGCAGATGGAAGAACCTACAGACAGGCATATCCATACAAACTTCAGAAAAAAATAGATGCAAATGTGTAGACATTAAATTGCATTTTACGATACATATACTTATTTAAACTGCTTTATCTTCTAAATATTTTCCAACTCTTTTGCGTGTCCAGCCTGTATGTGTTTGATCAAATTCTTTTACTCATGCTTGATGTCCATTTCCATTTGCAAAGACCTCTATGAGCACAGGGCCATGATTCCACTCTGCAAGAGGCAGCAAATAGAGTGACAGAAAATTCCCTGAGAATCTCAACATTGACTGAGTCCCTCAAAAGACAATAAGGATGGCTTATGGGAATGAGATGTCAGTGAAATATAATTTAACTGAGCTAGGCATGTTAAAGACAACTGGAGTCAGAAAGCAAGTCTTGATCTAATATTTTATTTCCACCACAAGACAATCCCTTTGATGGGGGTGGTGATTATGGATGGAGTGCTGATGGTACTGACGTGTGGCTTGGCACAACATGGCAGGAGTAGGAATGGGAAGAAGGATGTCTGCTGGTTATATATGATTCAATATGCTTAGTTCAGATCCACTAGCTAACAGCAAAGATGAGCAATTAACTGTATTTTTCTTCTGTATTTCCACTGAAAGCTGTCGAGCTGGTTTCAGAGACATTCCCAAAATGCTTACAGCATTGGTAAGATAGAAGTTTTCTCATCAGTTTTTCAACTGAAAACTCATTTATGGTTGTAAGAATTAAATAATCATGACATTTAGTTTCTCCTTTCATGGCTTCAGGGATGATGGATAGAATAAACAGCATTTTAGGCAGAATGTCTCATATTAGATCCTGCCATAGCTAAGACTTGCTTTATTGCATTGGACAAAATAGTAACCAGACATGTTCTATAAATTACAAACCACAAAATCGGGATAAAACTTCCTTTTTTTTGCAGATGTAGTCCCATAATTTCTGTGATGCTCACAAACTACTGAGACAAGAGCCAAATGAGTACCCAGGCAGATAGAGTCTCCTGTTCCCTAACATTGATTAGCATCATATCCAACAAGATATCACTGTGATTAAAGCAGATTTATGCTCAAACAACATTCAGATGCACAAAGCACAACAAAACTGGAATCTGGGTCTTCCTGCTTCTTAAAAGCAAGAATCCCTGACAAGGAGCACTGCACACAAATCTCCATCTTCATGCAGCAGACACAGCAGCAATTCTATCTGCAGCTGTTTCAGGCAAGAAAAGCTAACCCCATCATTTGGATATTACAGCAAGTATAATCTGACTTCATTTTAAACTGGATTTTATCCAGTGTTCCTGCAATAACCCTGAGGAGACTTGATCCACTGACGACTTCTAAACTGATTTTCATAGAACAGATCCAACATACTTCAAATACCTTCTTTAATTTCCCAGTGACTAATGTACGTTGTTTCCATCAACATAATGTTTTAATCTAGTAAAGAAAGCCAAAGCTTTTAATTTAGAAAGTTCACCTTCTTCCTGTATATGCTGCATCTTCTCTGTGTTCCCAGCTCCCACCCCAAATGAAAACAGAACTTGAGGCACAGAAGGGCTAAATGTGTCGACCCAGCCAACCATAAGAACTTTCCATCTGGACAAATGCAGATTTATGCAGCAAAAGCTGCTGTCCCCAGACAATAAGACCTTTGACATTTTTAAGTTTAACTTTCCAACTTAGTTATTATCACTTGAAAAAGTTTAATTTTTTTTTTTAAATGAGGATGATGCAAATATGCTGAGAAATCATTGAAAACAAATTTCTAGATAACTCTCACTGATTTTAACAGGCACTACTCAAGTGTCATTGTGGTGGATAATCACCTCAGCAAGCTAAAATGCATACGTGAAAACAAACGTGCTGTTTTGGACCTACTCAGATTCATCCACAGTTGAAGTATTTAAATATTGCTTTGCTGAATAGCAGCTAATGACCCTGTACAAAATCTGAAAGAACGAGGCATTTTTTCATGGTTCCTTTTGCTCATGCTTCCCCTGTGCTCCTGCTCTGGAATGGGAACCCCGTCCCTATGCGCATCCCCTTGCACTGCCACGGCACTTCATTGAGCCACCACCCTCCACAAAGAAATCTCTTGGTTCTGTTCCTGAGACCTGATCTAAACCTTCTTGCTTCCTACACAGAATGCAAAGGAGGCCATGGTTCAGCACAGCTGCCTCCTCCTCTGTGCAACAGGAAAGGCAGAGACAGACCACGGGCCCCTCACCCCACCCCATTCCCCAAGGTGAGCAGCAGTAGCCAAAGGAACTCTGTAATTCCAGTTTCTGCCAGTCAGGACACTAAATAAATAAATAAATACAGCAAAATTATCTTACTGAAAACCCTCCAAATTTCAGTGGAGCAACAATCTCTTAATATTGTTTGAACACAAACCAGAGATTGAGTGTTCTGCAATAAAATCTGTCAGTGACGCTAACAAAAACATTAAATTTCAGCACTATGCTGACTTTTTAAAAATGGACATCTGTTTGTATTTAGGTATTTCATGTGACTATATTCAACAACAACAAAAGGATGAGAGCATTCCTTCCCCCAAATCTCTCCAAAACTGGTAGGTGACTATCAAGCTGATAAAATTGAGATATTAGCATTGGAGGAAATCAAATCTGGCAAATCAATCACGTAGTCCTTGTTCAGGGGAGAGACCCCTACCAAAATCACAGGGAAAAACCTGAACTTCAAGTGATTGAAATCATTTGAGGTAAGGATTGCTGGATCTGGCACAGGATCTGCAAGAGATCCCAGACTGTTCTCAATGCCTCTCCATCCTCATCTTCGGACACCTACCTGGTTCCAGGGCTTCACCAATGAGACCACATCCCACTGCAGTTTTGAAGCACACAAAAAAAGAACCTTGTTAGAACTGAAAAGTCTCATTTCACAGACTTCTGTGTGACTGACAGGAAATTCAAACCCCAAGGATGAAACCTGAAGAACCTCTCTGTGCTCCTCTCCTCTCCAGCCCAACAAGCACCATGAGCTGACGGCCGTGCTGACACCAGTGGCCATGAAACCTCCATCCCTGGTGCTGCTGCTCCGCTGGCACGGGAGCTCCAGCCTAACACACAACCAGAGCAGCTGGGCAGCACTCCCACAGCACCTGTCCTCTGCTGGGGGAGCTATTCCACTGTTTGAAATTCTGACCAGCCCACTCTCGGTGAGCCTCACACCAAAGGCAGCCAGAGTTCTCCAGCAGGATTTCTGCACTCCAGCCACCATTCCCACAGTCCTGCTGCCGAGTCATTGCCGACCACGTGGGCATCCACAGCTGGCAAAGAAAACCAGAAAGCCTCAACTTTGGGATGCTGGGATGTCACTGCTCTAGCTCAGTTCAGCAGGTGACTGTATTTTTTTGTTCTAATGGAAAATTTCAAAGCAGCATTTGATGTCATTAGGAACAGACAGGGCCAGTTTCCCAGCACAGCTCCAGCTCACACACAGAGCTGTTACAAGGACAGCGTGAACCAGGAAACCAGGAAGAGATGTGGATGGACACAGAGCATTAGGTCTGCCTGGGAACAAATGAAAAGTGTAAACATTGCCTGTTATTCCCATTAAGAAATGAGTATTGGCTTCTGTATAGCTACTGACCTCATTTCTCACACTTGTTTTTGCGGAGATAAATACAGGACAGTAAATTTCCATAATAATCTACTGAATATTAAAATTGTATGTTTTCACAATTATCAATACAACAATTCTTGGAAACAAACTAAACACAGAAAATTTGGTCTGAGTTACTCAAATAAACTACTTCTGGAAATAACTAAGAGTTTAATCCACTTGAAGTTTCAGGAAATTGAGAAAACCACAATGACATCCAATTTTTTTTGCTGTTATGCAAGTATCTGAAGATTTGAAGTGTTTGAACAAAGAAACTGTTTCCTCAATTTCAAAGCAAGAGCTATAAGTAAATTAGATTACAGTTCATAATCAAGTCTATATATTAAATATATATCAGAGGATAAAAGGAACTGATGATTACACAAAACTGGGTGCATTTACTATAATTTTGCATTTATTGCTTTCCTAGATTACCATGTAAACAAGCTACATATAATCAAACTCCACAGAAATCTGTTCATACATTATGCCTCTTTAAACCGTATTTTCTTACAGAAGTGAAAAGCCAAACACCATTGGCTTCCTAGGTTATATATATTTATATATATATAGATATATAGATATATATATATATATGAGTGCACCTTTCCAGTTAACTGGGTAATGCCCACTAATAACATGCTTTTTAAACAGAGCTAGAACCCACTGTACTGCCACTTAGGTAATATCATCAACACTTCCATAATCCTATTTTCTGGGATTTATGTAAATGATCTGCCAGATTTTGCTGCTGGCTGGCAGAGACTGTACAAAGTTAAGCATATACACCCACACAAATGAACCACCAGCTCTCCCAGCTTGTGTTCTGTACAGGACCACAGCCTCACACAATTCTCTCTCTCTCAGATGAACAAATCTGAGTACCATAAAAAGTAGTCTTCCACCAACATATGAAAAAATGTCAAATGACAAAATTCCCACTGACTACTATGAAGTCAGTAGCAGGATCAACTGTGCTGTTTTTATGCAACCCATGACTCCTATTACTGCATTTACTGAAGTTCAGAAAGCCTGCAGATCAAAAAAATATTTCCAGTCAGTCAGTCAGCCAGCAAGCCTGTGGATATTTTTTGAGACATTTGACAATATGGGTGACTCCCAGTTTGGGAGTTCTGGTTTTTAGTGGTAGCCTGTAGACCTCACATCTAGTTCCTGGGAGCAGTCAGCATAAAACCCTGAAGCAAGCAGCACTGATTTATTTGCTGCTTCATTTTTATACTTTGATTCTGGAATAGTATTTATGCATACATATTACTAGAATGTTAGCAGTCCCTCATTTATCTGGAATACTGACCTGACTAAAGGGAAGTACAGAGAGGGGCAATGAGAAACATTTGAGTGACACTTGGTTTTGTTGTTGGGATGCTGGAAGGCTCAGGTTTTTTCTCTCTTCTTTTTGGTAGATTACTGCAGAAATTGCAGAGAAGTGACCACAAGTGTTTGAGCTTGCTTTTTGCCTATTTCCATTTGCTGAAGCTCACAGAGATCAAGTTGATTGTCCAAGGTCACCCAGAGGCAAGTGGCCTCAATAAGGATGACATCTCCAACTCCATTCTTTCCTGTTCCTGCAGTTCTTTATGCTGAATCACATGGCAAAGTTAAATTTTCTTCCCCAAAATCTTGCTCAATTTCTCCCCATTCTTCTGTTTTACATCACTTCATTGCTCTTCTAGAGCTTGCAAACAATATGTGACTCAGTGACCTTTTTTTCTCCTATTGTATTTCTCAATAAGAAGAATTATTGCATAATTAAGCCACATTTTTGAGTATTTATTTAGTTTCTTTTCTTTAAGAGCTGTCCCTTTGCAACGGCCTTTGAAATTCTGTGAATGACCCACTTTTCTCTACCAGTCAATTTCTGTTGAAAACCACAAATTTTTCCTGCACTCAATTTGTTTCTGTATTTGTGACTAGTTTAATCTGGACTTGATGATCTTAAGGATCTTTTTCAACCTAAATGATTCTATGATTGTAGAAGATTCAGCTGGTATAAGCAACCAACTTCTACACTAAAAAGAACACAGGCTCTAAACCGTGCTTAAAATTTCTCTATTTTATCTGGCCCTTGGAAAGACATCTACATTGAAAGACTCCAAGCACTCAGGGACAAGATCAGCATCCCACCAAATGGTTACTGCTCTCAGCTCACATTCTTAGACTGTGAGCCCATCATCACTTGGATGTAGGTCACAGGTTTCACAGAAGTTTCCACTCCTCTGTAATCCTGATTCCTTCACACTGATTCCTTCAAAGAAGGGTGCACATGGAAATGGGTGCACATGGAAATGGGTGCACATGGACACGTCCACAACCACAACAATAAACTCAAGGTAGCAGAGAGCAAACCTCGCAGACAAACAGCATAAATATACAACAGTTTTAGAAATAAATGAATCCTGATCTGGCCTGTATACATGGGTAATCTAGCAATTCAGAAAGCACTTCCAGCCCACTCGAAATGTTTCCAAATTCAGAATAAGTGAGGCAACTCTTGGAAGAAGCAGCAAGGAGCAATTCACATCTTTCTATGAGGTAAACTCGTCATTTCAACTGGTGATTTATTAGAAGTATTAAAGGCAAGCTATTAAAATCTCCACTCTCTGAATCTAAAACAAGGTCATGTTCAGCAGATATTCTACACGCTCAAGAACTTAGATTTGTATAACTATCTACATATTATCTACATATTATCTGATAATTGTAACCACATCAACATGAAGTGAAGGGTTAAAAAGATCCAACAGGACAGCATATACATACAACATTACATTTTTCTTTTTGTTACTCTTGAGATACAAAAAATATAATTCTCTCCATCCTTCAAGATACTGATAGTTCATATTTCTCTTACATTCAAAAGAACAGACAAGACTTTCCTTGTCTTAAGAACCAGAGACAAAGGAAATATTTATATGTATGTTGGAGATCCTTACTGGTGCTTCACAAAACTACTTTGAGAAATCACAGGTGCAAGGTCAACTACACTGCTGAGCTCCCACTTCCCAAGGCTTCCCAGTCTGAAGACAGAATGAGGGATAACCATCATGAAATACAGAGC
Organism: Nicator chloris; assembly: GCA_013400495.1. NCBI lineage: Eukaryota > Metazoa > Chordata > Aves > Passeriformes > Pycnonotidae > Nicator > Nicator chloris. The sequence goes on from WAAE01016549.1 coordinate 513,504, forward strand.
CTGATGCACTTCATACAGAACTCACAGCAAGTGCCTCCCCCAAGGACTAGCTCAGGTCCTCAGTGGGATGCAGGGCATTTCCTTCTCCCTAAAGCCTCCCTGGTTTATTTCCACAGGGCACAGGATGCAATCCAGGTGTCTGCCTAACTTGTACTGCAGCACTGGCATGGTGAGCTGACCATGTGCCTCCCCCTGCTTTCACCAGGCAGCCTCCTAAAGTCAAGGCAACTTTTTGCAGAGCATATCTTTGAGATACATCCGTGTTCTGCATATAAGGTGTCTGTGAAAAGAATGATCAGCTTCCTCTGCTCCCGTGTCCCCCCCATGCTTGGCCCCTCTCTTTTTCTAGAGAGCCATACCAGAAGCTGACCTACCTACAGCTGCAAGGTCCAGGAACACATTTAATTCCCTTTTCCCCATGAATTCCAGTGTATGAGATAGGAAAACACAGCCCTACAAGCCTGCATCTCTGGGCAGTAGCACAGGCTGCCCTCCTAAGGAAAAAGGCAGAGGGATCAATTGTCAAGACATGACTGGGAGGGAGCCAAATTATTCCTACCTAAGGAGGAGTGAACCTACAGGGAGCCTCTTGATTCCTTCGGTAGACCACAGAGCAAGTCTCATGTCCAAGTAATAAATTAAGCTCTGCAGAAGAGGGGTTGCTTCAGACTCTGGGCGTGGTGTCAACTCCTCCTGGGTTAGGGAGAAGGGCCAACAGTCTCCGCAGGTCTCAGAAACCAGAAGTGCTAAATACTTTGATTTAAAACCACTAATAATGAAACATATAAACCTTTTGAAACAAAAGCTCCAGGTCTTACTTGCTGACACAACACAGTTTCTTCCAAATGCTTGAAACAGTTATCAATGCTTTTTGGAATTAACCCACTTATTTAAAAACTGTAAAAAAAAATTCTAATTTTATAACTTCTAATGATAAGTTCCCTATGCCTTCACATATATGGAAATACTTAGACTACGTGGCACACCATTGCTTTCCTTAAAACATAGATTTTGTTAAACAGCTGGTATCAAACGCATTTCGGATGCACAAGCTGAAGAGCAGATTTTCACCCTTGATACTAAGGGAAAATTATAAACTCCAGTCTGTAAAATGCTAATGAAACAATCAACTCAACATGGAAAATGCTAAGCATTCCAGTGACAAGGCAGGAATTTTCTATAAAATGCCATATTCACTTTATTTTTAGCATCCCCAGATTTCAGGTGTTACAACTTTTCAATCTCAAGAGTCTTCTTTCTTTCTGAAGTATTATTTTCCTGCAAATGACATCTTAAGCAGCAGTGCTGTAAGAATCACAGGGAGCTGACATGCCTGGGAAGGCAGCAGAGCACAGATGCCACCAGTCTGAGGTGGCCGTGCCACGTCCCGGCCACATGAGCGCGGCACAGGGGCAGCCGCAAAGCCCCAGCTGCCAGCAGGGCCAGAGCACTCACCCTGCTCAGGCAGAATAATCTAGATATTTTATGTTAACAACATGACTCTGTAAGGCTCTTGCAGAGCAAGGAATTTCCACTGGAAAGTGTGAGCAGAGAGCCCTTCCCTGTTTTACCGAAGCCACACAAACCCAGACTGTCTGTCTGTGTCTGCAACTTGCACACCACCCGTGTTCGGTTTATTGATGTATTGTGCCACTGGCCACAGCTCTGGACAGCATATAACCACATGTTAGATTATTCTGTAGTTATTACTATTACATATTTGTTTACATTTAAAGAGCTGCTTTAATTTCTGAATTGGGATAAAAGTTTATTCCAGGGCATTTGTAATGACCAATTTCATTCTAGACAAAAGCAAATGATGCTTTTTAGACTTTTTTGCACTCAAATACTGCTGTGCCAAAAAAGCTAAAAAGTCTCTGGAGAAAGAACAATGGTAATTTTTATCTTGCTATTCTCTATCATGCAAATTAAGCTTCCTCACATTTGGTGCTTTGTCTTGAGTTTAAGTTCCAACAGCATGACAATAGGCACAAATCCAACAGTAAATAGTAAAAAGTGAATAAATGTGAATAGTAAAGAGTTTCGTTACTGTACTTTGATTTTTTATTATTTAAGAGTCTGTTCTTGATGCTATTTCATTCATTATTGTGAATTTTACACTTCGGTGGAAGCAGCTGGATCCTAAGTGAGTTTATACAGGAAACAGAAGATTCTTTTATGACTGAAAAAGTGTGTATTTTGTATAAAATGTGTAACATCTAGCAAATACTGCTGGGTTGTATGGGCCTAGAAGAAGAGATCAGCCCCTTTCCAGCTGACTGAAAGAGTAATGAGGTGTTTCTGCTTCCTTTGTTTTCTAGCAAATGAGGGGTGTTTGCAAGTTTTTTGGGACATCTGTCAGGGGTTTTCATACCTGTGTCATTGGTTTGGGATGGCCTCTGCTTAGCACAGCCTCTTTCAGTTTGGGCCAGGGGAAAGATGAGAAGTCTCGTGCTGAACCAAGCAGCCTTCTCAGCCCTCACCTGCAGGGTGGCTCATAATGGAAACATGCCCTGGTTAAGGATCCACACTTGGGTAGACTCTAACTCAGTTAGGTTCTTATTACTGGAAGACCTTTCCTCCCGTGTGTGTGACAACTGACTGCTCCTGCATTAACCTTTTGGATATAAGAAAGTTTGAGGAGTAGCCCTCGACAAAGATGAATGAAAGCTTTGCTACTGGATTCACGGCTGCATGAAACTATCTCAGTTTCAGGTTTTGGAAGAAGTACAAATCTCATTTTACACTAATGAAATAGACTGGGATATTGGGACCACATCTAAAACCTCCAGCTGTCATATCTGAATGATTCCAGTAAGCATTACAAGCTCACTTTCTGGCTTTTGGTTTTGAACATCCACATCCATTCCACCTAAAATTACTGTGGGTGCTAAAAAGCCACACAAATCCACAGTAAACCTAAAGGAAAATTTTCCTGATGTCCCTGAGACTGGAAACACCAACTTTCACACATGCTGCCTCTGGGAACTGCACAATTACATCAATTGACATCTCTAAGTTCTCTCATTAAAACATACTGAGGCTTTGAACGGGCAGTTTGGAGCCCCATTGGACCTCTAAATGGCTAGGCAGTAGTTTTAAAATATGTATTTGCCCAATGGAGTTATTAAGGTGCATAGTGGTAATCCATATTTGCTACTCAAGCATGCACCACTAGTAAAGTTCCTAATGAAAAGATCTTTAATAAGTAATTTTATTGTTGGGGTACAGGAGTCACTTCTCAAGCACTCAGCTACATCAGCTTTACTTGCAAAGTATCAGCCTTAAGAGTTTACTCACCTCTCGTTCAAAATAAGCTATGGTTTTGATTCTAGAATATGCAATAATCTTTTATTACATAGATCTGCTTTTTTGGAACCCAACTGCAGATGGTCTTGGGTAGATCTGCTGAAGGTGACCCCAAATGAGCTGGGGAATTGATCCAGACAACCTCCAGAGGTGCCTTCTGATGTCAGCTGTTCTGTGACGTACAACTGCAGCTCATGTTTTCTCTGATTTCCCCTGATGAGCAGGAGCAGCTTACACTTTGTATCCAAAAAACACCACCTTGCCCTGAGATCTTGCCAAACCCCCTCATGTATATTGTACTCCAGCATAAATACACATAACAATTAATTACATCTTCATACCACAGGATCTCAGTAATTTGTGATCATTCCATGCAATGTACCACAGAATACCTAACAACAAAACACTCCAACTTCCATTTTTAGTTTAAGTGCCTTGAATTAGGCAATAAAATTAATTCTAACGTTTCTGAAACCACAGAGACTGCCTGATGGAACTGCATTCACAGTTTCTCCAGACAGTAAGTCAGAAACATCTCTGCTGGGTATCATGTATGTTCTAACTCCTATGGATTTTATCACCAATACTTTTCTGTACCTGCTGGCACTGCTTTCCCAGTTGTTTGGACTTGATCTTAAACATCACAATATTTGGTATTTTTCTTTAAACTACAGACAAAACCAGGACAACCTCTAGGTCCCTTTTTTTCAAGACTTCTTGATTTTCATGTGTACCACGTTTTTAAAAAGTAACTCCATTAAAGGACAAAATTTAGTATGTGAACAAAAATCCATCCCCAAAACACAGCCTTTGAGGCTTCACCATTTCAGTTCAGTGTTCATGTTTTTCAAGGCTGTAGTTTGGCTATATATAAGACAACTAACTACATGGTAGAAGGTGGTGTAAAAAAAAGCCTGAAGAAAAGAATTGCCCCCGGAAAAAGGAAAGAAACACAGTTTTTGTTCTGACAAGAAATTCTCTCCTTTTCTTTGCTGTGGTACAGAGAGCAGGATCTACAGGACATGCATGGACACATACCCTAAATACTCAGCATGCCTTCCCCACCCTTATAGCAGGAAGGCAGCTCTCCAACCCATGAGCTCATGCAAAGCCACACAGCTGTAATTCCTAATGCACTCTGGATAAGCAGCAGAGCACAGCAGCTCAGGATGCTGAACTGCCCTTCGTGCATCTGCACAGCCACACATCCAGGCTGTCCCCCAGAGCTCACACAGACATCTCCATCCTGTGTCTGAAACTTTCTACCCAGCAGTTCACCTAAGATTATTTCTCTAGATTCTCACTAATTGTATTCAATTTATAGGTTCAGCCTGTCAATTAAAGATTATTTTATGTGTGTTACTTTTTTGAATTGGTCAGTGTCTGTTCATCCCTAGAAACATACAAGGACTTCCAGGCAGCAAGTCTGATATCTCTTCCTGTTTTCTTCTATCAAGAGACAAAGTTCCTGGTCTGTCTTCAACTGTTTTTTCTTTTTAAAAGAAGCCTGATTTTCCATTTACATTTCTAAGGAGATAAACAATATCATTTTCCCAAATACTTACAGTTCTATGAAAAATAAAGTCAAGTGAAGTAATGGTTGAAAAACTTTTGTTCAGATATTTTATGCAACAGATAATCACATAATCACTTGGATGATTGGATGGACTTGATGATCTCAAAGTTCTTTTCCAACCCACTTCATTCTGTGAATGTTGAAGACCCCAAACTTTTGTATCCTAAGGATAAATACTTTTTATGCCACAGAAATCTCGATCTGTGATGTTAAAAGAACATTAATATTTTTATTTTTTTTAATGACTTCCTATGTCCCAAAATATCTTGCTGACCTGCCCCTTCAGTGCCTGTTTATTTGCATCAGCCCTGGGCTGGCGTGTCTAAGGCTTGGGAAGGTCCCTATGAAGTTTCCTATGTTATGGGCTGATTAAAGACACAGACTGTTACAGGAACTGTGGCCAAAGCCCTGTAAGGTACAGTAATGCAATTACTGCTTTTACTGAAGTCTCACTATGTAGGATATAAGTGCAAGGGCCTCTTAGGAGGCAGACTTCCACAAAAAAGATTACCATGAATAATCCTAGAAAAGAGGTCTTTTAGGAAACAACATATTACTTATTTGTCCTCATGCCAACTCTGCCTCAAAAACTGACCAGGCAAAATGGTCTCAGAAGCAACAGGCCTGATTGCAATTCACAGAAAAAGAAACACAGATGAATGAGTTCACAGCCAAACAGGAACCTTAATAAAGTATCCCTTTGATAATAGCAGGACATGCCTATAATACCCATGTTTTCACCACCACTTGAATCTTATCTCAAGAGATCCAGTATCCTAGGCAGTAGAAAAATCCTTTTGAAACTTGGATTTGTTCTTAACAACACAGTCTTTTCTTCTTTGAAAACTTAACACCTGCTCTCCAAGCTGTATTTGTAATTCAGGCCCCTGGCCTGCGTGGTTCTGCTTTAACAGAGTGGAGGGATCGCCTCTGGCATTTACAAGAGTATCAATCTTGCTAATACGATTAGAAGCAGCTGTGAAGACAAATGTATACAGATTTTAAGCTGTCTGTGGTGTAGGTGCATATACCAGTTGCCAACATACACAAATCCTCAGGCCATCTATTTTCCCTGCAGTTGATGCCCGTGCTAACTAGATACAGAACATATGCTGCTTGCACTTGGCCTTCCAAAGTCAATATCCAGCACTAACTGTGACCAATAGCCAACACAAACAGGTGGTCTGATCAGCAAAATTTCCACTTTCATCTCAATGCAATAAATACTTCAATAAGCAATTATGCAGTAAGTATTTATTGAAATGTCAGGCTAAATCATTGCAAATTGCAAAAATTTAGTGAAAAATTCAATAATTTAAATGCTGCAATAAACACCTTAATATGTACTGCAGTATAGTTTCAGAAATCATCAACTGACCAACATTTAGAATATATTATATGTGCTATATGAACATGCACCACTTCCTTCATAAACAAACACTACACAAGCTTGCATACATATAACTAAATGGTGGGGAGGGATTTACCAGTGTATAAATAAGAGTAACTGCTTAGATTTAGACACATGGTTTTAAAATCTGTTTGTGCACAGTTCAGTGAACTAAAAAACATATTTCAGTTCTGACTACTGGTAACTGTCTCTTTGTAAACACTCCTGTCATGAAAATTAATCTCAAAAAGATTTATTAGAGGTACACTTCATTAGAATTCATATCAAGATGTAAAAATAAAAGTAAAAACTAATTTGTGCAAACAGTCTTGTCTGCATGCATGAGGCAGCATCCTTAGAACTTGAGAAGTCAGATAGCCTGATTTTGCATTTCAAAATATTTTTAAGGCCTTGACCATATCTTTTGTTATGATTTAAATTTTGCAGGTCTTTAGCGTCAACCCACCACTCCTATTATTTCATTTGGAAACCAACACGTGTTGTCCTCAAGTACTGAGGTAATTTCCTGCAGCAGCAGCAGCAAAAATACAGAATTAGTGCTACTATTTGATAAGCCAGCACTGACTTCACAGAACAGTGTGTATCAGAAGAAGGGCCAAAAGCAACCCTGTATTAAAAGCTCATTCCTAGCCCTAAAATTTCCTGAAGAGTAATGCTAACTGCGAGCTGGAGATTTCGATCTGCCTCCGGGCTATGCAGTGAGGGCAGGCATAGTTTCACGTACTGCACCAGGATCCCATTTCCTCTGTCTCAGCCCGGAGGGGCTGATGCCAAGCATGTTTACTGATGAATTCCCCGTGCTCTGCAGCAGGCAGCACATGAACAAGATTTCCAACCTAAACACAAACCACTAACACTTTATACAGCTGGGCTTTGTTCTCCTTATAGAATCCACTAAGCAGTGTTCTGTTTGGCTGTAATTGTAAACCAGGTAATGATGAAATGCACTTGGGCTGGGCTGTACAAACATGCAGGAAGCTGGGCCTGCCCAGTTTACCTGTGAGAATGAGCAACACATTGCACACATTAGCTCCAGGATGTGCCTTTGGATTTGAAATAGGGAGGACAAAGGGACAAAGGGATTGTCCATATAAAAGAAGGATAAATTAGAGAGAAAGGGGAGGGAAGGAATTCAATATACCAAGCAAAAAGTAATCCTTATTGCTCTGACTATCAGATCTAACCATGGTGCTAGAAGACCAACATTTACCAGAAAAAAGCTTATAAACAGTCACTAGAGAAAGCCAGATTTTTTTAAAGTCTCAGACTCAGTTATTCTTTTCATAAATGATGAAAAAAAACAACTAGACTTTCCTTCCAATTATTTTTAAGCTAAACATATATGGTATAACTGACAGTGAGGCATAAACATCTGAAATACTGTAACTATCCAATAAAGGATTAAGAATGTTCAGTGAAGCTGATATGGGTTTTGGATAAAGATCAAAATAAAACCCTCAAAACCAAGCCCAGAACCTAACTAATTAGAAGAAAAAGCAAACACTTGACAGCAAGATTGTTAAATAATTGAAAACCCTCTCAAGGAGAATTAAGACCATTTAAACTCAGAAAACCAAGTTCTAAATAAATACTGAAACTAAGGATAGACAAATTAGGCTAATCAGCACATCTTTTTTGACTCTTTCCCCTACTAATGTTCCATATGTTCCTTGAGATAAAATCAGTGGATTTTTATTCTCTGTGTTTGGCTGCTGAGATTCGGGTTTGATGAATGGACAAGCACTGGGGATCACGTTGTGTCTCATGCTCTTGGAACCCCATGGCAAGAACTGCTCCTGTGGCCAGGAACAGCAGCCCTGTAGCAAGAGCTCGGGGAGCAGATCATCTTCTCAAACCTGCTGGCCTTGGTCTGAGGAGGAAAGGGTGTGAAAAGGCTGCTCCTCCTCTGACCTGCTTTATGTGCCACTGCCCATCCTGGCTGCGGGTGGCCCAGTAAAGCCAGACACCTTCCTGATCCAATTCCATTCTACAGCACAATGAATTTGCCAGTCTGTGTGCAGACAGATGTAACCACGCTGTATAAAACCCGAGCAATAGGAAACTGGCTGGTATTTCTGCTTTCCCATGACAGTTCCTGTTCAGAATTGGGTTTTTCTTCTATTCAAATGACTTGGCCATGTGCAAGAATCTCTTTGATATATTGTATTTTATATATTGTATTTTCAGCGTATTTTTCAAACTAGTTACAAATACAGTGGAGTCATTCAGCTGATATTTTTCCCATTTTTTCAAAAATTTTTATTTCATGAAAACTGAAATCTTTCCTTACAATATGTTTGTTTTGCTGAAAATTAAGGGATGCCAAAATCATTTTCACTTTCTCGTTTCACTTCAATGCTGAAACATTTTATTACACTGAAAATTAAAATAATTTTACATCCTAATAATATTACAACTACATATATATATATATTTAAGTTTTGACAACACTGATCCCAAATAATTTGATACTTAAAAATGTTTTGTATTCCTGGAAAATCTTCCTAATTTCAGTTTTTGTTCAAAGTTGGAATGAACACAAGTAGTCAAAACGTTAAAACTGTAACAACACAATGCAACCCTCTCCCTAAGACACACAGAGCAGACAAACAATCATTTACATTACAACTCATGCCAATCTTTACATAAACAATGACCTTTTGTTTGTTTAAGGATGCTTTGGCTCTTGTCAGTAATGTTAAAGCACCTCATATGCATTACAGAAAACCCATGAGATAGAGGGCATTTGAAACTGAATTTTACAGTCAGGATCTGGACACAGAAAGATTAACTAACTTTCTCACTGCTAGACAGGAAAGCTGTGCAAGCCTGAAATCCAGTTCTGCATCCCACCCTGACCTCCCTGAGGATCCCAGTGCCTGATGCCACATGGCCATCAGTCCCAGCTCTCCCAGCTCAGGGCCAGCAGCACTGCTCTGCCTTTCACCAGCTCTGCATTTGGTGCATTATTTGTAATTTTACTACTTCAGCTGATCAAAGTAATGGACTAGATGTTGACTTTTTAGATGTTTTGGCAGCATAGTTGGAGGAACTTGAAATTATTAAGCAGATGTTCTGCGCCATAACTGGGGGCTTGCTTTGCTCTAATGAGATGCAGTATTTGTTACAGTGAAGGAAATTGCTTGTGGATTTGCTATAATGCATTTTACATACACTGGGTTACATTTATATTGGAGCAATGAAAAGAAAATACAGTAAAAGTCTACATTACTTTTCAGATCTGATGATGTCACCAGACTCATATTATTACATCTGAAAAAAGATCAAGCTCAACTTTTTGAGGTCTGTTTCTGTTTTTATACTTGATATTCACCTCAGTGGTGAAATGGGTCCAAACAGTTAGCTCTTTGTGATCTCTCTCAGAGGAATCACTGTACTATTGCAGCACAACCAACCAGAGTGGGTTGCACCTCAGTGTTTTTAGGCCTCTGACCAAAATTATTCAGAAGCAGATCTCCTCCCTTTGTAGATATATGAGCAAATCTAATGCAGTTTCCCTGGCTCTTTCAAATTCAATTTTAAATTTGTGATGTTTGGATTTAAATTCAGAGTTATACAGTGCAATATGGAAAGCAAATTAACAACTTCACAAGTTGACTCAGAGGACAAATGCCAGAGATTTGTATCAATCTGGGTGTAAGAGCGAGGACTGATCCAGAAAAATATTAACAAGAATTGTCTGTCCTTTGTAAAAGACCTCAAACTGTGGCTTAGATATTTATTATGCACCATGCTTATAAAACTTCCAAGATGTCTAATGGAAACAGAGCACAATAGAAGCCAGTTCTGCTTTTCATTTTATATATTACCACTGGGAATCTCTTTCTTCTGATGTTCATCCATATTATAAGTTTTTTCTTCACAATGGGTAAGAGTTTCCTTGCTTTGAAACTAGTAATTCATCATAACAAGAAGGAGTATTGAGCATATATAAATGCCAGTCCAATTGCTTATACTGTCTAAACTGGCAAAATCTTTTTAATTCCCTTCATAACACTCAGCACTACCAAGTAACTCCATCAAAACACTAACAGAACACTCCAGAGACACAGAAATGCCAATATTTAATTAATAACATGCAACACAGGCACCTTCATTCATATTAATAAGTAACCTCATTTTTCTAGCAAACAGTAACATCAGTGAGAGCTGTGAACTCTGCTCCTTCGAAAGCCCGTGAGATGAAGTTGGAAATTGTCAATCTGAGGGCTCTTAAAGGAATGTCACATTAAAAAATACACTGCAATACTTCATCCTTTTGAATCCTCTGTAGCAGTTTGTCTTTACAACCTCTCATCCCTTCCCCCAGTCTTAAAATCCTGCACAGTGACTTCAGACTAAGCCTGAGCTCAGCGAGCCTCAGCCCTGAGCTGCAGCCACAGGGACTAACCTTGGCTTCCCTACACCACAGAACAGCGAGTCTTCTCCCTCACAGCCCACTGACAGTGGCTTTATCACAATTAGAGAGGCTAAAGCATCCTGTACCTTGTATTTGTCACAGGCCAAAGCAGGGACACCAGCAGTTAGCACATTGCCACGGTCAGTTGCTGGGCCAGCCCCTCCAGCAGCAACCCTGGCACCCCTGGAAATGGCTACACCTGCAGTTAGGGCCTCACCTGAGGCAGCTTGGATCTCACGCTTTGGGCAAAAATTACTCAGGCTTTAAGTGTCCTACACCATGTTTAAATGTCAAATACCAATAAGCCACCAACAAGGAAAACACAGCAGCAGCCTTGCCAAATCTGAAACCTAACATCTTCGAGACTTCAGCAGGCTCCTGACAATTTTCAACCAGCCACAACTTCTGACTTGTGACCTTGCACAACACTGATGTTGGTAACTATGACCAAAGGTTTTGGCCCCACTTGAGACTGACCTAACACCTAGTTTCAAAACTGGGAAGTATTTAGAACACTAATCAGGTAAAATCCACAAATTTTAGTGGAACCAGAACTCATATATCTACCCTTTCAGTATTTGTAGATGTTAGTTTCTGAAACCCGTATTATGCCATAGAAATTACATTAAGAAAATAGAATTTTACACCTAAGTCTTCTGGAAAGTGCCAGTTCTACTACTGAGAGTATGCATAACGATTTTTTGAGTACACAAATGGAAACTGCGAACATAAATGTTTAGATTCACATTTGACTCTCTCTGAAGTTATTGCTTTCTTTCACATTAGCTGAGACTGGCACGGGCTCAAAATGAACAAACTATGAGTGAAAAGTATCTCAGTATGTAATTCTTTCAATATAATGTGACATACTCAGAAGAAATCAGTCTTCCAAAGTGGATGGGAAAGAGTCTCTATTTACTAGGACCCCTTTTATAGTTCATTTTTCCATTACTTCAGTGTTTGGAGCTTTTTAGAACTAGAAACACACATCCTATTTGCACTTTTTAGGATAACCGTCAATACTTAAAAAGTTCAGTATGATAAATGTTTCACTTCTAGTCACCATTTTACTGGTGTTCACTCAGGAACACATACAGTAAAACAAAAGACACAGACATTTTGGGGGAGGGGTAAAGAAGGAAAGTACTTTGAGATGATTCTAAAGCCCTTCTCTGTGTAGCTGTAATTTGTTCACAGAATGAAGAAGAGTCAGAATCCCATGTTTATGTCGCTGTTTTCCGAGTCCCTGCTCACACACCCACCCAAGACAACCATCCCAGACTCAGCAACAGCTCCCTGAACCTTTGAGCAGAGTAGAGGCTGCAGGTGCACTCTTTGAACTCGTCATTTTTTCCAAAAAACTGTGAAATTTCTAGTGAGTTCCTGAGCCTCCACGGAATTATGAACATACCAATTCTCTGAAAACAAAGAAATCTGAGTATTATCAGCCTACAAAAAAGTATTTTAGGATCAGACCTCAGTTCTGTTCACTTTTTTAGTTACATGTGGAATTTTCTTCTAAATTACCTCATCCAAGAGCCATTGAAGTGAATGGGAAAAACTCATGCTGACCTGAACAATTCTTATACCATTAGGACCTATAAAAAGTTATATTTATATTGCTTTTCTTTAACTTCAGCAGCAACCTGACTGGCAGCTCTGCAGCCTGCTACACACACAGCACCCCATTAGGACAATTGCTCTTGGCTGGAATAGATAAATGTGAAAGCTTTTCTGAAATCAAACAGGTGGAAAATACTATGAAACTATTTTAAACCTTTTGAAATGCATAATTGAATCAACAAAAACTATTTCCACACATTAACTGAGGCAAAGATATTCACTTGATTTTTAAAACTGCGAATTGTAAAAGAAATGCGTTGAATTGTACAAGAAATGTGTTGAATAAATATTTCACGCATTTAACAACAAAAATGGAACGTCTTTGATACTCCTTTGCTTAACTGCTGCGCTGTTTATTCAATATTCCCCAAAGTTCATGCATAACATGTTAAAATGATTACACGCTCTTGACCTTGCAGCTCCATTTTATTCTCCAGACTATTTCATAAATGTGGGGGATAGGGCAGGATCACTGGGGTCATGCAAGCAGTGCACACCTGCAAAACACTGTGAACCCCAAGTTTCCCCCCATTCTTGTCACCATGCTACAAGAAATGGTTTTGCAGATCTGCGTGACAAGGACTCCTAGGACTACAAACATGGAACTCATACAAAATAGTTTCCTTGTGAAGCTGTAAAATACATCTGCTCAGAGCATCTGATCCTGCATGGCTCTGCTACACAAGGAATCTATAACCAAACACAACAAATTTAGGAGAACTCACACCAACACTCATTTTTGGCATCCCCAAAGAGATGTAGCAGTAAGGACAGGATGCCCTCTTTTCATTGGTGTTTCGCTATAAAGAATTCAAAGGAAGTAAAAATGTTGATTCAACAGAAAAGGCAAATTTTTTTGAGTGAAATTTTGTCTCTGAAGCTTAATGGAGGACTTTTCCCATGGACAATAAGAGTCACTAGATTATACCAGCAAACAAGACTAAAGCATCCCAAGGTGCAGTACTCCTTACACAGGAACAGTTACATGGACACAGTAACCACCCACTACAGAGAGAGAGAAGTAACACAATCAGGACCTTCATCTGTCCCTGTTCTCTCCCTTGCCTTGGCAAACCCAACATACAAAAGATTGGGTGCTACAAAATGAAATGGAGATTCCAAAAGATTTTTTTAATCCTCCCACTGGGTAGCACTATAGGTTACCACATAACCTTTGGGAGAAATGACAGAAAAGAGGAATCAGCATTATCTTTATTTCTTATTCATAAATGGCAGAGGTTTTGCTGCTGAGAAACCTGTGCTTGATCCAAAACAGAGGACTCAGAAACGATGGAGACCAACCCCCTGGAATTGCCAGGGCAGGTTAAACTCTTAGGGTATGTTAATTTAAAGCTACCTTGCTCTATGCTAATTTTCACTCCTGGATAATCACATCCATAACCACACCCTCGACCCATAGTAGGCCTCTGTTTCTAGGGTATTCTCTCGCCCATCTTCACACAACTCAGACTGCTCCCCAAGTCAAAGGGATCCAAATCCTCAGCTGTCCACTTGGAGCAAGAGTTAGGCTGCTCTGCACAGCCACTGGACACTATGAAGCTATGTAAGAAGCACAGACAGATAAGGACTGGTACAGATTGATTACATGAGCTCATATATTGTTGACTCATGTAGCCCTGCTTATAACAGAATGCCTGACAGCAAAGTCAGACATTGAGAAAGTTGTGATAATGCTACTAAATACTTAATACCAATAGCTTGTGTTTTGTGGATCAAACATTCCATTGATTCCATTTTATGGGGTGGAGGTGTTTGTTTTTAATTAATTTCTGAATATTGAATGTCTACATCTTGTTTCAAGGGACACTAATAGGTAAAAAAGACAAATTTTGTCAAAATATCTGTACCACTCGCTACCACACATGCTTTGCAAGTAACAAATCTTCCATCTACGTTTTGTTCTAGCCTAAGAATCTTCAGTACCATACAATCTGGATGCAACTGTGTTTCTACTTCTGAGCCCAAAAGCCGCAACATCCATCATTAACTTTCTGCTCCAACCAAAAGAACTAAAAAGTGTGCTTTGAAATGAGGGCATAATTCTTCCTGGGACATTTCCCCAACTCGCAATTAATGTGACTGGACAGGTCAGATACTCTGAAGGACACCAGTAAATACTGGTCAGCTGGACACAGAGGGCACTGCCTCTCCTGCAGCAAACCTAGGCCACATTTATCTAAGGCCTGTAAGAATAGGACAGATGCAGCCTGTCTGCTCATCTCCTTTCTCCCACTTGCCTGTCTTACAAATATATTCTGCTTCAATGGATTATCTTCCATTGCACTTCAGAGAATCTTTAATTTACAGCTGAATGATAACATTTGATGGATGTAATTTCCCATTTTCCTAAAGGCACTAACAACCATTTCCAATTCTTGAGGCTCATCCAGGTGTCCATCTGTAAACACCCATTTCTTCCTCTCACCACTCTTAACCCACTTTCCCCTCCAAACAGCAAGTAGAAAAGTGAGGAAATTAAAGTATGCACCATGAATTACAAACATTACATGAGGTGCATTTGATCTGTTACAGGGAAATGGCTCATTTCAGTCACGAGTATGGTGGGCCCTGCTTAAAATAGTACACTTAAAAATACATATGCATTATTAATTATTGTAACAAACCACAGAATCAAAGGTAAAAGCTGGGCTCTAATATCACTAAGCTTCTTACAAATGCAAATCAAAATATGTATAATAATACAATTACACAGAAAGAATAACTATAAAAGGTAAGTTGCCATGTGGAAGCACTAGGTTTCCATATACATAAATATCTCAGCCTCTTTTTTATTAAAGCTTTCTATAGAAGCAGTTACATATTTCAGTAATACACAGGATATTTACAATTTCCAGGTCAAGCTCAACACAACAGATGTTCAGGAAGCAGATTTATAGATGAAGTCAAAGAAATGCCTCAGATACTTCACCACAACCATACTTTTAAAACTGCAAACTTCCATCTGCTTTCTCTTGTGATCCATTCACAAACCAGCAATAAATAAAGGGGAAAACAGGGACATAGTATAAATGAACTTCTTGTTAGGTATTTGAATAAATTCTAGTCTCATAAGTGAGCAATATTTCAAAAACACTTTAAAAACAGTTAAAAGTGAAATAGAATTGTCAGTGATGTGTGAAAAATGGACACTTCACTGCCTCACAAAGGATTTCCACTAAGCCTAAAGGAAATCAGAGATCATATTCCATCAGAATTCAAGAGGAATTTTATGCCTGTAGTGCCTAAGCTCCTGTCAGTAATCACAGGTATATGCTGCGGGATGTCTTGTACCTATTGTTATGGAAGCGGGCACTGTTTGAGTTGTAACTAATCAATAAATATAAACACCACCTACTCGTTACATTCAAGCCTCCCAAAACTGTCTGATGCCTCACTGACCAATCTGTCTGCCTACAGCATTTCACATAAAACAAGAGAAGCAAAAAAAAACTGTCTTAGAAGAGAAAGTGCGTGCAATTAAAGGACATGCACTGTAAAGAACAACTAGCCACAGAATGGAATAGAAGCAATCAAGAAGATTTCTAACAGGTGGAGCAGAGAAGCAGAGAAGTATGGTCTGCTGCAATGAGAAATGAAGACTTCAAGCAGCTGTCTCACTGAATATAATACCTTGCAGCTGGGTGAACTGCAGCACAGCTGGATTATTTCCAGAGATACTGTGTATAGATTCTCAGTACATATGTATATATACATATATAGTTGCAGGATATAGATATCTGTATGTTCACTAACTAGAAGTAAGTTATTTGAGAAAGTATAAATAAAACAGTAAGATGACTTCTTGTCCTCTGGTTGAAAACATTAAGTTGTCCAAGCATTGCACATCAAGCTGAGAGAATGTAGCTCAGCACAGTCTCTCCTGAGCCCCAAGGCACTGGCTTGGACAGTCAGGGAAGGCCAAACAATAAACTGGGACTTGGTTACCTTTGGGTCTCAATGACTGCACAGGCATTGAGGAAACACACCAGGGCCCACCTTCCTGACTATACACAACAATCAGTTCTCTGAGTACTCTAAACTGAAGTTCCACTTCCAGTTAACCTCAACAGATGACACGTTGGGTTTCTCCTATATATCAACCTTCACAGTGTTTCTAGAATGGTTTCATACTAAGATGTAATGAACTCCAGCAATGGACACTGAATGAATCCTTGCTCTACTAATATGCATATAAACAATATGTATCTACAATTTGTTTATAAACATATCTCACAATTCAAAGAGAAGAAAAAAACCCCACACTAAACCACTGAAAACAAGCATAATATATTCAGTCTCAGCCTTGGAACAGCTTTCTGCTGTTCCATTGCTGAATGGAAAATACTCCACAAAACATCTCATTGATGAGACTTTAGAAGTGAATAAATGGTCTCCTCTCAAGCCCTTATTCCCTTCTCTGCACAAAGCTCAGGCAATGACCCACAACCTCCCAAACCTGAAGCATCAGCACAACTGCTCTGTGCCTACAGCTGACAGTCCAGGATCCATAAGCAGCTTCTGCCTTGTCCTGGTAACTGCACTCCCTGTGCCTCCTCTCTGAAACCACTCCCCTCTGACCCCTGGGTAACCCAAGTGCTTGATGCTACTTGCACCTCTCTGACCAAGATTTTTAAGAGATCTTAGGCTTTGCTTCCATTTTATAATTACTTCAATCATATTAATCAGACTTCATTCAGTGTCTTCAGTGTCTTCAGTGTCAGCAACTGCCAGCAGACTTGAGAAGTTTCTTAGCAACTTAACATCTTAAGTTGGGCCACTACATTTTGATCTGTTAGAAGAAGCTGTTTTGTTATTCAAAATGAGTGAAAACTGTTGTTAAAAATCCAGCAAGAAAAAACCACAAATCAATACATGGAGCAGCTTTGCATTACTCTTCAGTCTCCATCTTAATACCCAAACTGATTCAGACTGAAACTTACATGCCTCTTGTCTGACACAAAGTACTGAAGCTGCAGTATTTACTAGACACTTGTGGAAACTATAAATTTCATTTTCTTCAGAGCTTATATTTATCCCAGCTGTAGCAGGCAGACGTCTCTAGCTAGAAGTCAGCTTACTAGAAGATATCTTAAGACAAAAGTGAACTGATAAATGATTTTACAGCATGTACAGATTTACCTTTACAGTGAGTTCTCCTCTGAACACAACACAGGTTTCATGATGGAGTATTGACATGAGTGTCATTTTAGAGAAAAGAGCAGCATTGAAATTGAGAATGAAAAACCATACTGACCAAGTATCCTTCCATTCATTCAATGCTCAGATTCTGACACATTTCAAGTAAAGAGAAGCCAGCTGAAATGGCCTCTTCACCTGTTAAAAGGCTGGGTGCTGATTCCTGACCCTGTCAGCCTCTTTTGCCCCAGCCGATTTTGAATCACGCTCTGTGGTGCCCACCAGTAGTTAGGTTTGGCAACAACGATACTGGGGGACGCTGGGGACACATTTGCCCCGCCACTGAAAATGCAGCAGTGACATCAGTGCCATCTGACACGCCCTGCTTTCAGCTACAGGAATTTTCATCCCAATTGAAACTCAGCCTGCCTCCAGCTCCGCTCGCAGGAGCAATGTGGTGTCACAGGCTCTGTAACAACTCCTGTCTTCTGTCTCGCAGCATCGAAGAGAAGAAGAGAGAGGCGTCGGGAGCGAGCCAGGGCTGGCAGTCAGCAGGAATGGAAGGAAGCTGCCAGGCCTTGCAGAGCCGGCGCTGGCTGCCGGAGCCGGTGGCGGTGCGCAGGTGACGGCGCTGCCCCGGTGCAGCCCCGAGCAGGCAGCGGGAGCGGCGCCGCTCCGTGCACAGCGCTCCGGCCCTGCTGCCAGCAGCGGGCTCCTCACACAGCTCCCACATCTCAGCGTGGCTCTGTTCCGACAAACTCGGCCGCCTTCAGCCAGCATTTGAAGCCAAAGACATCTTGACTCTACCAAGTGGAACTAAATCATGTGTACAGACACCGCTGTGATGATCCCTGAGCCACGTCCCTGCTCCTGCTATTGCCTCAGGAGCCAACATCCAGTCAGCCCTAACACAAGCCACAGCTGCACATGTAAAATCACACACACATTGGGAACAGCCAGCATTCCTGGGAAATAAATGTCCTGCCCTGCAAACAAGTGCAGTCACCTGAAAGGGGAGCTCTGAAACTAGAGCTGATTTATTTACAACAAAAACCAAACCAAAACATCATTTGGAGGGAATGCTTGGTCAAGTATGCATTTTAGAAAACTTCCCATTAAAAATTCGCTGTAAAATAACAAAAAAACCCCCCCAAAATTAACAGAATTATTTCCACTTAAACTTAACATTTTCTTTACTTTGAGGGCAGAGGGAAGAACCTCAATATCTGTCAGGGGTAAATCATGTCTGACTTTCAGTGGACCAAACTCTGATTTGCAAAAAACTCTTCTCTAAGAAAATGAAATTGCTCAAACTTTGCAGTATTTTTCTCCTCGTAATTTCCTTCACTTAGAAGGAAGAAAAAAGCCAAGTCCCCAGAGAATACATTTTTAGCTCTTTCAAGTTTTACACACTTGAGGGACAGTCCTGACTGGTCACCATTCTGAAGAGCAACCAGGCCAGTAAAGCCCAATGTCCCTGCAGACCCCTGCAGAGAGCAGAGCTCACGGTGCCTGTGCCTGCACAGGTGTAACTCGAGCAGCTGGAACAGAAACCCAGGGCTGGCACTGCTGCTTAAAAGGCTGTTTATTACACATACCTGGCTGACATTCTCAAACAGAAGTCAAAGCAAGAAGGTCTGCAGCTGACTAGGTTTTTTTCCAGTTGTTGACTTGAAAATACTGCATTTGATGATGGATTTTGGGTGCACAAGACTATTCAGGTATCTTCCTGAAGACAAAATATCAGGCACAAGGTCTCCTGGAGAGGACTTCATTCCATCTTTAACCTTATAGAGAATTTCTGACAAAAAAGTCTGGAGCTGCCTCCCTCCTTCCAACAAATGCATCCATTCTTCACTAAGAGAGACTCCTGTGGCCAGATCCCCACAGCGTTACTTTTTTCAATCAACCATTAGGTTCTCTCCTTTCAATAGATTCTTTTATCGAACCATCAAAAGATTATGAATTTTTCACCACAATTAAAAATGAAAGTTAACTGAACTTAAGAGTTCAAATTAAGGAGTTCAATTATCAGTATGAGTAAAACATTCATTATTTCTGTAGAGTTAAACTTCCTTACAGGTTTTATGGTTATGTCACTGTGATGTTTTCCCTCTGCCCCAACTGGATCCTTCTTCTCAAATCCTGCCCTTAACCTCATCATGTGCTATTGGTAGTCCCACACAAACTAGTTTTTTTCATTAAATACTCTAAATTCATAGGGTTTATAGTCCCTCTAATGTGACTTTTTTAATAAAGACAAAAGTTTATATTGGAGCAGCAGCAGATAAAATGGTTTAGAAATGCAGCTGCACCAATCTGAACGAGGGAGAAAAATATGCGTATTTTTTTTTAAAATAATAATAAAAATAATCACACTTAACTCACCAGTAAGACAGTGCTGTGAATTACAGTTTAACTGCCCTTATTGATCCAGTATAAACATTAGGAGCAAGCTGTGCTATGCAGGGGAGAGAGAAAGAAATGATCATAGCATGTTCTAGATCCCCTGATTCATCTTTCCTGGCAGAAGATAGAGTGAGTCAAAGCTGCTGTGTAGGAAGCAAGGAGAGGGAGGTGGGCTGAGCTGGCTCAGCACTGGCTGGGACTTCTCAGCTGGGGTTTGAAAAGGGATGGCTTAAAGCTAATCCATCCCAAGTGTTCAGGGCCACCTTGCAGAAGCCACGTGCAGAATGTGCCTTCAGCCCTGCGCTTGCTGAGGTACCTGGCTCCTTGCTCTGCCCAAATGCACAGTACAAAGTGCCAGAGTTGTACAGCTCTGAAATTCCTTCTGGGCAACTTCACAAAGCAAACATGGCTTTAACCAGAAACACAGCACACACTGAATGTTCATAATTGGAGATAAAGAGGTGCAGCTCTGCCAGTCTTCACAATGCCCACAATAGGTAAGACGAGGACTGAGACATGGCTACATTACAAACAAACATGAGCAGATCTAACTGGGTGTCAGATATAAACCTACCTTCATCTGCACTGACTCATGTTCAGCTATAAAAATAGGTAACATCAGCTGTGGATCAAAGCTGCCTGATGGCTCCCACTAAGGAAAAATCACATCTGCCTTTCCAAAACACGATCTGTATAATAATGCAAAACCAAGTTGTTTTCCCTTACCTTCTGCAAAAGGTTCCCATTCATAAAATCGACCCATAAATGGCTTGTTATTGTATGATGCACACTGTACCTCTCTAATACTCCTGCTGCTTTCAGGACACATCTGTTTAGATTAAAAAAAAAAAAAAAAAAAGTAGCATTATCATCAACAGCAAAGTTATTTCTGCCTTCCTATCAATGAACTTTAGAAGGCTAGTGAAGGCATTGCAAAATTCTAATCCAGATGAATGATATAAACTTCAGGAGACCTCTTTAAAGCAGGTAACAAGCTGTGCTGTTAAGTAACAGTATCAAAAGTGCCTGCTGAAGAAAATTAATCTGTGAAGTTAATGGAGCAACAATTCTATTAAAAAGAAAAAAAAGTAAAGTTTTTATTGAGCTGTCATTTTCCTCAGCAACAGCACAACACTTCACGATAAATTCAATATTAGATTACAATTACTTCCTTTTCACAACAGCTACACATTTTTCATCACTAACTTTTTGGGCTCAGATTCAACAGTTGAAACACTCAACATACATGCTTCCATAACTTCTTAGAAGTTGACCACAGCAGCTTCTTACTCTCATCCTATGCTTGCATACCATATTTCCACTTTTCCTTTTGTATTTCTACATGCTGCTATTACAGTTCCTGCATGACTTTTCATTTTAACTCACGCCTTCAGATCCAGAGCTCTTGTAACTAAGGAGTTGGTATAGGAGTTTTGCAACTGAAGAGCTGCTGCTATACAAGCACGTGTGCACACACAGGTATTGAGGCAGGGCAGGTTTTACAGGTGGAAGTGGCATCCTTCCTTAGGTCACCTGCCATGCACACCTTTGGCAGACCAGCCTTGTCTGCATGTGAAGTAGATTCCAAAAGCAAATACAAGTTAAATACTTAATGACTTTGCTCTGCCTGAATCCTCACATTACTGCAGTTACAGCAGATTACTCTGTGTGTGGGCACATACAAAGGGGAGAAAGACTTCTACCAAATGCAGGGGGTTAATTAGAACAATTTCTATGCCTGGAAAAAATAGGCAAGCTTTGGGCACAGATGCATTTTTTTGCATAGCCTTTAGATAATAAAAATGACTACTAAAAATACTATTCAAAACCAGTAGAGATCACATGAAGTACTCGACTGGAACAGCAGAATATTTTTTCTATATGACAGATTTCAAGGGAAAGCTAGAGATAACGTTTTATGAAAACAGCATGGCTAAATAACCATGTTTTCAAAGGGAGCAGAAGAGAATCACTAAGAACAACTCTCGCTGCAATTGCAAGTCAGTTCTCTTATGTCTGTATAGTAGGAAAGATTGGTTGTCTGCTGGGGAAGCCAGGCACATCAGAGGTCCCAGAGGAGTTGTTGCTTTGTACCCACCATCTCTGTAAGAAGATGCTTGTCACTGGATCAAAGAGATGTGAAAGTCAAGAGTTTTCAAGTGGGCTATAAACTGTACCAAAGACATGCCTGGGGGAAGGTTCATGGACTACTTTATCTTCTATTAAAATCATGGTAACAAATCTTCTAGAATAAACATTGTTTCTGGCCAAGCAGCCATCTGTGCTTCTTCACCCACCCTTCTGAGATCTCCAAGTACATGCAATTGCTGCTCTCCTCAACAAACCTTCTAATAAAAAAAAAAAAAAAAGCTTTCCCTGAAAATAGGACCATGAACCACCACATTGGAAGGGTGGGACCATGGCACCAAAAGCCTTTCTAGTGCCAAATGCAGGAAACAAAGCTATATTCCCACAATTGAAGCACAGCTCCTTCTGTGTGTGGCACAGCAATGCACAACATTTATTCACCACAACCACCAACCACGGCAGGGAAATACACTTTTCATGGAAACTAATTATTGCACACATCCTAAAGGTGAAGAAATAGAACCTGAGCTGGCATAAATTAAGGTCATTACACTAAATTCCAGCAGAACAAACATCAGTTTGCACCAGCCAAGAAGTCAGCCTGAAGGGTTTCTTTCTGGAATGCTTTTCCCTTTTTTTTGGCACACATTTTCTACCAGCCTATTGTGAAGTTTAGTTGTTTCTTGTTTTTCCTTTTCTGACCCTTGAGCTCATGCTCTCGTATACCAGTATTTCTGGCTCATAAACCATTTCCTGTACACCCCGCTCATACCAACTGCAGGCAATGTATGAGTAAAAATATCAAAATATTCATTGCTGTTGCCAACAAATAGTGACACCCACCCCTGCAAAGATCCTTTTCATATAGCTACAATTTCTGTTTTTAAAGTTACTGGCAGTTGCCCACAAGACAGAGACCTCAGTGCTTTAAAGCAGGACAAAGGACAGACAGATACACTAAGCTCTGCATGGATCAGAAAAAATCAGAACAGGCTAACTCAGAATATCCCTGCTACTTTAGAAGCCCCAACTCAGTTGTCCTTCCTTCATTTCATTCATCAAGGTTTAATTGCAATAAAAAATTTTGAGGAAATACCTGAGCAACCGGGTCTGCAAAAACACTTTGCTTTGTTCTTTATACAGATTATATTCCTTTCTATTTTAATGTCTTCTAAAATATTCTTTAACTAAGAGGTACAAGTAGGCAAAATTACTACAGTCCATGAATCACCAAGGCTTAAGAGTTGTATTATACTCTACATATATACTAGTTAACATCTATGCACCATTTACTAACGCCACCTAAATTGTCAATGCACAGCTGAATACAATGACAGTTTTATGCTGCCTACAGCTCAGCCTCCCTGAAAATGAAGTCCCCAAGACTTTCTCAGAAGACCCGAGTGCCAGGCACTTTCTCTTGGTCTCTCTGGCTTTTTAGCACTTTTGTAGGCAGAAAACCACTAAATTGAAAAAAGAAGATCCTGTACAATCAAAAGTGAAGCTGCAGTATAGGGGTTCTCGTAGATCCTCATTTTTTATTTATTCCCCTAGAGTACAAGCTATTTTTACTCTTCAATTAATTACTATTTCTGTTATATATAGCTTGACTAAAACTCCTAAAATACAGCAACAAGCATCAGTGATGAGAAGAGGGCAAGCCCAAAGGCAGCTGCTATTTCCAGTGTCCAGCAGCTGTCCCTTGCAGAGCTCCCCATCACTTCCCAGCTCCACAGCACCGGGAGGGGGTGAGGAGCATCCCCCAGCTGTGCCCAGCACAGACCCCCTGCCCCAGCCAAGGGCAAGGTGCTGGAACAAGCAGGCACCTTGGCATGTCTACAGGTGAAGAATGTTCCTCTGGCTATGCCAGAGTGCTGGGATTTCAACAGCCCACATCTCTTTCCAAAATTTCCCAGAGACTTGTGGAATGAACTTTGCTCAAATATTTAACTTACTGTGTGATTCTCCCTCGGTTTCCCCTCGGTGACATGAGGGCATTAAAATCGTGCTGACTGCTAGGGACTTGAAAACAGTTTTTTGGTGAACAAAATGTTGACTTTGATTCAGGGTTTTGTTAATGACAGATTTGGAATTTCTTTTTTTTTTCCCTCAAAACTTTGTCTTGTGATTACTGAGGGAGTTATCTGAAGTTTTTCATAGTGCTTTCGATACAGAAAACAGGATGGACTCTTTGGATGTTTGTAAAAAAGGAAATAAAATCTCCTTTTTAAACCAGATCTAGGAAGGCCAAAGCAGCAAAAAATATACTTTGCATCTACTTAGATAAATCTCAGATTCCTTTGTGTAGAGGCAGAAATAAATTATCTAGAAATATATACTCTCTGCTGGGAGAGGGTTTTTTAATTATTGTCCTTTCAGTTGTGCACTGTAAAATTCGATACAGCATCTAGAATGCATAATTTTGTATGTTTTTAGATGATGTTTCTCCTACTTAAAATATACTGCTTGGACAAGGCAATGATGTAAATTTAGCATGCGGGGCTGCATTCAGCAAAGTGCCTTCAAAGTGCTGGATATTGATATTTTCACACAAAGTAAGGAGTTTCAGAGCTGCCCCTGCTGCATTTTCAGGTGGCTGTATCAAGGAGGACACCTTGGCCAATGTTTCTTCCTGTGCTTTCAGAATGTGAGTAAACTACCAGCACAGCACAGCACTGGGTGACGAGGGAGGCAGCACTGAAGATTAAATTTTAGACATCCCTTCGTCTTCTGGGACCTCGGACCAAACTGCTTGAAATGCACTGTGCCTGCTGTTGATAGAAACTTTCTGCTTTGGAAACAGTGGCTTCATTTATGCCTCAGTTTCTTCTGAAATATGCAGGTATGAAAGCAGTCTGAGGGACAGCAACACACAATATTTTCTTTGTCATGTACCATTAGAGTTTTCTTAAAATGAGCTGCTAGTACAGTTAAGACTGTAAAACAAAGAAACCACCCTGCTAGCTTTTTAGCTTTTGGTTGACATTTGAAAAGCACACTTTTTAACAAATCCCTGACACTTGGTTTAATTAAAGAAGTGCTGGCAAAACACCAGAAAATTATCAGTCTGCCAGCAGATGTGGGCTCCCATCTGCCATTAGCAAAGCTGGGTCAAAGCTGCGCTGAGATAACACACTTCTGGAAACGTGCAAAGGGGCTGATTTGGTCCTGAAACCACCTCCACAGGCAATTAAAACATTGACTAAGATTTTTGGCAATGTTTCATTCTTATGACCTACAGTAATTGGCGAACGCTTTTTCCAAGGCCCCATATCCCTTCTTGATTCTCCAGGCTCAGACCTAATTCATATTTTCTCTGTGTGCAATACTACATGTTCAATTAAGTCCAAATAATCTTGTTTTCATTTCTGTAGTGGTTCTATATAATCATATTAATCCTTTGGCATCCCAAAGAATAAACATATCTCCAAAGAAAAATAATTTAAATACTTGTTTCTGAAACAGTAATCTGAAAATGATCCTTCCTTTGCAGAGCTTACTCTTAAATGTATTGTGTGCTTCAATATCCATAATCTATAAATTCCAGTTCTTTACATAACAAGCCACCACATCTGCAGTGAACTTGGAACTTCTGCTCTGAACTGCTGGTGTCTTTTTTCTCCTGAAACCTACAGAAGTTCCAAGTCCATGTAAGAAAGTGCAATGCGAGGTCCTTCAAATGTTAATTTTCCAGCTAAACTGTTTGTCTTTGCACAGCCAAGGGCCACTCTTGCCCCATAGGTACTACCTCAAATCAAGGCAACCTAGTTTTGTCCAGCTGAAAACACAGTGAAAGAGAGCAACGATCTATTTAAAATCCTGGAGACTCTTATTTCCCCAACAGTTCTACTCTTATAAAATGGTAAGAGAACATAAAGACAATTGTCTGCCAAGTAAAAAAAAAAAATATATATATATCTTTAAGGCACATTAAATATGTCTAGATATCTGTGGTACAAAATACCAGACATAATTCAAATGGAACTGATGCTCCTGAAAAACCAAAATGTGCAAGAAACTTTGAAATGTATGTGAAGAACAGCTCTGCAGTAAAAATAGTGCTAGCCAGCTCTGGTTACAGTGCACAGCCACAGACAGTGCACTGGAAATGTCTGGCCTGACATGCAATGAGAATTTCCAGCTGGGAATGCAGTGGTATCTGCACAAGTTTATGAGGAAGGAGCACCTGTACTGGCAGGCTCGGCACTGCCTCAAGCCATGAATTGACACCTCCGTGTCTGCTGCAATGGAGACAAGCAGAGTAAGGACAGTCACTGTAAACTCCCGTGTGCTTTCCCAACCTCGCAGTCCAGGCCGTGCAGAGTCTACAGCAGCAGTAGGGGGTTCCAGCCTTTCTCTTCCCCCTCACTCCCTTCAAGGGCTGTCTGTCACAGATGGTAAAGACCTCAGATGTGTGCACAGTACAAAATCACTGTATTTCTACCCAAACCCCATCCAGGCAGCAAGGAGCTTGCGTTTGGATGAAGGAAGATGGGCCCTGGCAGAGCTACAGGGTGCCTGCCTTCCCTGAGCTACCTGGGGGCTGCCACTGGCATGGGCCAGGGAACGGCTGCCCTCTCAGCCTGAAACTGGAGAACCCTGCTTGCCACTAATGACTTCAGCTTTGCAACAAGAAGGTCCTCTGAATTTAACTAGAAAAGTCTTTGAAATGTTACCCAAACGTGATCTTTATTAACTGCAATCTATCAGACACATAAGGCATTAATGTATAATGTGGCAAGCGCATTTAAACTTTTTTACGTTTTTCCATTCTGTAGCACTTTACATCTGAAAATGCAGTCTGTCTAATAATGGGGAAGAAAGCTCAACCAAACAGATGGAAAAAGAAGTATGTCTGCTTAACTTCACAGGTTTGTGGCTTTTTTCTTTTTAAATTCTCACTGACAGATCCATCTGATTAAACTGAAATAACTTATTTTATTTCAGATTTACAGCGACTTGTAAAAGATTCAAGTCCAGCTTTGGTTTTAAATAAAATGTTAGTCACTCATCCATCCCACACAAAGCATCTCCAATGATCTAATGTGCATGACTGGAAATGTTTGGAACTACAACCTTAGGAGGGGCTAATCAAGGAGCTATTATAGGAAAACTAACAGTACATTTCTTCAGCAATATCAAAAGTGTGTCAAGAAAATACTCCAGTTCTGTTTAACGCTAAAATTTTACAAATACTAGTCCAAAAAAACACAAGCAACCAATCAACCAAAAAATTCTGAGAAACAATAATTGATTTCTGTAAGATGGAAGTTGAGCAATTAGAAAATGGAAGGCAAATACTGGAAACAGACCATGCTGGAACAGAGTATTAACTGCTGTAAAGTGATACACAAGTATGTCCTGAAAGTCAGGCCTATGTCAATTCACACCTGTGAATTGAAGACTCTTGCTAGTCTTTTTTGATCCAGCAGAAGACCAGATAACTAGTCTTTTTAAAGTTGGAGTTTTTAAAATGCAGCTACTATTTTACTGTCCCAAATTTTTTTAGTACCCAGGCCCCTGAGCAAAGAGCTACTTCAGTATCAAGACTGGAGTTTACACAGAATATCCTTTGCATGCTCCCAAGCAAGCGTCAAAAGCTTGCCATTTGCAGCAGAAATCATAACTGCTTTGTACAGCTGCTGTTCCCAGTCTCAGCAGTGCTATCACTTTGCTAGGTAAGTCTGCTGCATGAAAATGTCCCACAGATACAAGAATCCCTCCAATCAAATACCTGGTTATAGAAACACTAGAGTGCTCAAGGTGCCTGAACTGCATGCTATTGCCTCATTTCACGGGAAATCAATGGAAAGCTATTGCCATTTCACACAGATCTGGTTCAAAGTCTGAAGAATGCCTTAACGTGGAAGCTTTCAGCTTCATCATCTTGCACTGCCTCATCTGTCTACATTATTCAAATACTCCTGCAAAATGGAACGTTTTGTTAGTTCTTCTCAGAAAACGGGAGGTTTATGTACTAAGAATAGTTGCTTTAATATACTAGCAGTAGCCTTCTTTATACCAGAAATATCAGCCACTCCAAAACCCTCTCTGAAAGGCACCACCAATACCTATTTCATATCAGCTATGAAAGATCCTGAGACAAACTTCTGCTTGATCCATCTTTAGCAAAGTCTACAGACTTGAAGCAAAGTTGATGTATCTAGTCCTCGTAGTTTGTAGAAGATTATGCCACTGTGATGAAACACTTACTCTAGGGTTTCCAGCAGTATTTCATGATATTTTTTAAAAGTACTGTTCTTGGAGCTGCCTGTTCTTTCTGGGGAGCAGTTTTTATGTGGCTCTCACTCCACCAGCTTCTGCAGCAGACAGGAGTAATCCTCCAGCAGTTTTCTCTACGAAAACCCAACCAACTTCAATGGAAACTCAATTGCATGCATTCCATTTACATGACTGGTCTTTGTGTGGGAGGAGGCACCACTTGAGTGGTTCCGGCAGGAGGACTAAAAGTTTAAGGAAGTTTCTGATTGGCATTACCACGATAATCTACTTTTTAATTAAAAATTCATTTTGCAGCAGTAATCACAATATTTTTAGAGAACAAGCTCTCGACTAAGTAACAACCAGGCAACAGAAATGTCCATGTGGTGTTACATGAGAGAGAAACATACAGGCAAATGTACAGCTGTTACTGCAACCAGGGGGAATTTGAAGGAAGTCTGTTGGGACAATTTATTTTGTTCATTTTTGTTAAAAAAAAAAAAAATTCTGCGATGTGGAAGAATTTGCTTTCCACAAAAAGTGAACATCTTAGAGCGATGGAAATGCAACTTAAAAACAACTTTGAGTTTGCAGGAACCCAGTGTAACGGAAATTGCAGCATTGTTCAGATTTTAGGGTTCCTGTTTCCATCAAAAATGAGGTTTTGATACAACACACACTTAAACTGTTTCTGGGGTATATTCTTTCCTCAGGTCATATACTTCAAAGAAAAAGAAAAAAGGCACCTCAAACCAACCGGCAGAAACATTTATCTTATTTTAGAATGGTTTAATATAGCTGCAGCTGGTAGCACTGTCCATTTACTGATGAATTTGTCCAACTTTAACCTCTCAGACTAAAACTTTCCGCTCCTATTATCTCTTTTAGTCTTTTTTTCTTTTTTTGACTGAAACATTGCATCCCAGATTGAGCCCAAAGGAAAACAAAAGGGAAAAGTGTTTTATTTTTTTCCCATGCTGCCAGTATTCTGATTTTTTTTCCCAAATGTAAATGCCTATTCTGTTTTAATGAGTGAAATTATGTCAGCCAGGAAAGTGGGGTTTTTGTCAAGAATGCAGCCTCTGCTTTTTCTACAGAAATCCACTCAAGTACAGTCAGGCCACAACAATTTTGAAAATAATGCTGATAACACACTTTGTACACTTTCAATCAAAACTTGTTAAAGTTCTGCATCTAACCTAGAGGAACAATCTGTTTACAAGTGTGTTCCATACCAGAGGCTTAAAGAGCCTGAGAAGCTTTCCAGCAGTTATTGGAAAGTGCTCCTGAGGTCTGTAATAGAGCGAGGACTGAAAATTAAGACATCTCTCTTCTGCTTTTAATAACCACTTGAGCCTGTACCTAAAATGCATGGGATACTTTGGAAAAACAGATCAACCTTGGGACTGGCATTCAACAGATGAGACTGGATGTCTTGAGCAGGGCAGCTGAAGAAGGTACTGAGAAGAAGAAAACTAAACTGGATGAAACTGGAAAGGAGCAGGGAACTAAGTCAAAAAAGGAGATACTGGAGGCAGAAAAGATGAAAAATATGAGACAGGGTACTAAGAAAGTGAGAAGTGTGACTGAGGAGAAAATACAGTGGGACAGCTCCAGCCAGAGGGAAGAAGC
This sequence comes from Nicator chloris, assembly GCA_013400495.1. Taxonomy (NCBI): domain Eukaryota; kingdom Metazoa; phylum Chordata; class Aves; order Passeriformes; family Pycnonotidae; genus Nicator; species Nicator chloris. Next base: position 543,351 of record WAAE01016549.1, read on the forward strand.
AGAGACAGGCTGGCTGTGGAGAAAGAGCAGAAACACCTGTGATGAGAAGGACCTAAGCAAGCACAGCAAAGCATTTTCACTGCCCTGTGGTACTCAGAGAGGGCAAACTCCCTCTGCCAGTGGCTCAGCTGCCATGATCTGACAAGTTCTGTGAATACTGATATATCACACGATGGCATTCTGCTTTTGAAGGCTTCTTTGGTTTGTTTAAACACTATAAAGTCATAGGGCCTTAAAAGAATGTTTAATCTCAAGTTAGAAGAGACTGTCCATGCAATTACAATTATCACTTGGCTCTTTCTGCCTGTGAGGTCCACTCTCAATTCCATGATTGCATACCATTTTCCCCACGGGATCTCTGACTCATCCAGTGTGCAGAATGGACTTCCTCTGGGGAATGTTTAGCTAGAAGGGTTATCTACACAATCTCTGTCTCAGTCACTGTAAAACCTTGTAGGTAAAAATGGACATACAGAATAAGGAACATGAAGGACAGTCTGCAGTTTCTGGAATAGGTACTCTACCAGTTTTGAGGGAAAAAATGCCACCTATGGTGCAAGTACTTAATCCAATCCTTTCTCAATTTGTGAACTATGTACTTTCTGGTTTGGGGGTCTGACTGAAAACCTCTGGACGCGATTTGCAGATGAGCTGCCAAATCATAATTACAGTTTTGGCAATGCAAATTTTGCTTTGACTATTGTCAAGTGATAAATAGGATGCTGAACATAGGGAAAAAAATTCAATTCAAACTACTTGACAAGCAGCACTAATTATGGAACACTTCTCTTAAACCTCATTCTTCCATTTGCCAGTTCCATTTCTTACAACACATTAGGTCTTGCTATCACACAGCAGCTTTGTGAATTTTAAAGCAAACGCTGCCGTAATAGCATCAACAATTAATCCTTAGAGAAGCCTTTTTTTTCTCACCTTCTGCAAGAAGCATTTTTAAGACAGGGAGCCAAAGGCTGAATAAAAAGAGAGTAACATTGAATAGTGTATCACTCATAACTAAGTACTTGATCTATGCAGGGACCCTGGGGTAAAATAATAATTATCAGAAAATTAAATCGTTTTCTCAACACAAGAGTAACCAGAAGATTGCTTACAAAACTCCAGTTTTGAAAGCTCCAAAGCTCTGCAGGTTTGACTTTGAGCAGCAAAATGCCATTAGAAGGACAAACTAAAACTCACATCGTCCAAAAATCCTGTCCTCAGAAAGTGACCCAAACTGAGGTCTCAAAAAAGCCATCAAGACCATCAGTATTCCTTGCTGTTTGTAACAAACGAAGATGCAAACAGAAAATCAGGAAAAGCAGTACGTGGGCTGGCTGGCAACTTCCTGAATGCTGCAGCCAAAAGCCAAAGGTGGTTTGCAGAACAAGGCAGGGCATGTTTCCCTGGCCTCTTCCCCCTACAGAACACCCAGTGCCTCTCTAACACTGCTTGACAAATACAAACAATGCAGCATTGGTGTTTCCACAGATGTAAGTCAAGAGCTTGAAGATAAACAGCCTTACCAACTTATCACTAGAAAGAAGCTATGTTTCACTAATTACTCCTGCATGTCTCTGCATGTGCAATATGCTGCCCACAGAGGTGTTACTTCTGGACAGACAGCACAACTGATGAAGCGGATGAAGCGCAAGAAAAGATGAGACAGCGCGCACGAGACTGGTTTGGGTTTTGTTGTTAGTTTTTAATCTCATCATAATTTCAATTATTTCTGGGGTTTGCATTGTTCTGTAAGCAGTTAGCTCCTAATGTCTTGTATGCAAAAGGTTTGTTTACCTGCTCTGGGCACCGCAGGGCTTGCAGTGCCAGGTTTCTTTTGCTGCAATTCTGGGGGAGAGGGTTTGGACTTCCATCCCTAGTCTGTGGTTAGGCAAAGGAACACATGCTTGCTAGACATAATTTGACATTTATGTTTTCTCACTTTCTACACAATTTGCTCTTTCTAAGCCCTGCTTAAAAATTCTAAAATTAAAAACAAAAACTTAACAACACCCCCCTCTCCCCAAAACCCACAAAAGTAAAAACTCAACAGCACTGCTAACAGACAACTTTTTCAGTATCCACAGCTTAACTCTGGCAGCTTCTTTTTTCCTCTACTCACCTTGGTCAGTACAAGAGAGGACTGGGATTGTACTGGTGGTAGTTTCACGGCAAGTTCCTGTATTCATGTAATGTATGTTCTTTTCCTGCTATCTGGCTTGAAAATGTCTTAAACTTACGCACTGACATCAGCAATAACTGAACTAATCTCCTAAAAATACCAGGAAAAAGCCACTCCTCTCATGTACCAAAGCAGACACTGACATCTGACGGGTGGTGGTTTTTATACCTGTAATTAATGGGAATAGTTAACAAATATTCATAAAAGCAGCATTAAAAGGCTATTTGTAAATTAACCATGACATCTGCGGCCTCCTCTGCTTTGAAAACCTGGATACAATTAAACTAACATGAATAAAAAGCACATTTCTTGTTAAAATTATGTGAGTGTTGAAAAAGTCCACACTGGAATTTCAGACAAACACTTTTGTCAATATGAATTGACAAGAAGAAACAAAGACAAGCTGGAATGCCTTCAAATCTCTCCCACAACACTTGCCTATATTGATTAATGCCACTACTCAGATTTACAATACACAAACAAAACTACAAATGTATCAGGAATGCAACCATCTGGTTGCAACTCTGAAGTCCCAGCTTTAATTGATGAGCTTCCTCTTTAAAACTTGGCACAGAAGTTATACCTGAATGATAACCAAGCAACCTAAATCACCCTGAGTCCTGTTCTACTGCAGAACAAAAACCCCTGCTCCATTTCAACAACATCCCAATGAAGTTTCCAAATCACTCCACAGGATTTTAAGTGCTAATGCTGCTATTCATAACTGATGAAGTGATGGAATAACTGTGGATCTTTTTCCTCTTTCCTCCTCTCCAAGACACATGTATTCCATTTACTCCAAGAATTAGCAAGGTAACTTCTCAGACAATTCCAACTGCTACATGAAACCTCCCATTCAAAGTTCACCAAAGAAAAGCTTTAGGCAACTGATTTTGATTTTGAGGCACTTAGATGAATTATTAACATTTCTGTGTCACACTGCTATTACACAAAAATGAGGGTCTGAATCTTCAGCTATTCACAGACACAAATTCACTCCACTTGAGGCAGACTTCTCCAGCTACATCATGCAACCCATGCAACAGGCTCACAACTTCAAAATAAACCTCACAGAAGAAAAAGGCAGCTCAATGCTTCCTCCAGTACCATAAAATATTGAAGTACTGCTGTTAACCATACCTTTTGAAGTAGTCTTGTACATTAAAAATCAAGAAAATATATATTGGGAAGTTGACAGAGTCCCTGGAAAATCCATCTCCCACAGCATTCAAGTTCTTGTCACAACAGGGCATGACTCCTGGACTCCTAGATATTTAATTGGTTTTAAGTGGCTTAGATTTATTGATCAAACTAAGTAACTCAATTTTCAATAAAAACCAACAAGCCTCTAGACGTCAAGGTTTTCAGAATTGTGTGATTTTGGACTTATTGTGAACATTTTACTATATTAGTAAGTAATTAACCTGGTAATAATGAGTTTGTGTAAAACAGCTAACTCTGAGTTAGTGCCACAAGCACAGAGCACATTTGCATCATAAAACCCTTGAAGAGAGCTTTTAAAGTTACCCCAACATACTTTTCCTGATGATTTATGGCAGACAGTTTCCCATAATTATTTAAGTTCTAATTAAGAATGTCATAATGCAAAATACTTTCTAGTACAAGGTTCTCAGATGTTGAAGGGGACGTCATGTAAGCACAGTGCAGAGATACAGAGGAAACAATTGTGGTCCAAGAGCTTCATCCAACATGTCTCTCTGTGACTCTTCTGTACACAAATGACAACTGATCGAACTACATAAGACACTTTAAGAGCAATATCTCTGTGCCAGCCTCTGGTAAGTTCAGCCTGCACTGGTGACAAATCATTCTGAATTAATATTTACACGCCTCTGCTGCAAATAGCAAAACATCCAAAAAGAAAGACAGTACAGCCCGAAGTAATGCAAGCTTTCAATAAGTTTCCTATACACTCACAGAATGTCAGACTACCAAACCTACACACAACCCCACAGTGTTTGCATGGAAAATTCCTTACATAAAGTCAAGTTTAAATTTCCTCAGGAAAAGGTATGTCATCTTAACCCCACTTTGCCACTTATGTCAAACACCTACTCTATACAAATCTCAAAATGAGAATAAATAAACCCTACAGTAAGTCCTTGCAAGTAAGAAGGGGCTTTTCATCTAAAAAAAAAAAAAAGTTCACCTAGAAAATACATAGACTTTTGTTAGTCTTCACCTCAATGTGTGAGCATCCCAACAACATTCAAGAGTGCACACTAGCACCCCATATCAATTCTGAAAAGACTTGTCTGGGAATTATATTTTCTGCTCCATACAAAATTAAACATTTCCATTTCTAGCTTAGCTAAAACTTGAAATGCTGGAAATGTTTCCGTTTCTATATAGAGTGGAAAATTTTCTAAATGGCTTGGGCAGAACACCAGTGAGCTGGTGGATGGCCCAAGATCCCAGGTGCCAGGGGACCCTGCCAGTGCCTGCCTGTGTGCTTAGGTGACAGAAAAGCACATCACTGTTTAAAGGACTCAACACATTCCTGCAGAACACTGTAATTCTATTTAATTAGGGTTCTGCATCCAAAAAAAGCCTTTCAATGTCACTGTTGTAACTCTGCATCAGTATCATCAATAAGACTCTTTGGAACATTAAGTATTTTAATTTGTCCCATCACGATAGAGCTAAGGATTGATCCTGAGTTTTTTATCTCACCTCACCTCTTCAACTGTAAAACCTCTTTCCATTTCCAAAACTCTCTTTTCAGATATTTCCCATTCCCTGCTCAGGTGCTGTTCTCAAAAGCTCTGCACACAGGAGCACAGATCCAAGCAGAGGACTCGTGTTCAGAACCAAAAGCTGGATTTTCCATAGCTGTGCTACCACATTAATAGCAGGCATAGCTGCAGAGGCAGGCCAAGCAGTAAAAGTAGTCATTGTCTTCTGATCCTGTCTGGATACTTCTCCACAACACAACTGACTTCTTGCTGAACACCAGTCACATAAAATACTGAGAAAAACAACACAGTGGAACTGGAGACTTGACAGTAACACACATGAACCAGAGGGCAAATCAGCAACTGCGAATGGAAATGGACAAGCTCAGCAAAATTTAAGTCACAAATATTTCACTGAGCCCTCAGGAGTTACTCTTTGATACATTTTACCTTCACTTTTCCAAAGTCCTATATGAATTTGGTCAAAAACTCACACCTCAAGCCATAGCTAATGAAAATTCAGATTTTACATCCATTTAGCATCACTCCTCATACTGAAACTATCTTAAGTAGTCTGGAATATCCAGAAGTCTGAAAGCTTCCTTGTGTACCCTGCCCAAGTGACCTGCAGCCTGGAGTTGGTTTACAAATACATTCTCACACATTGAGGCACTCATAAAGAGCCAGTGACTTGGCAATGCTGGAGACAATTAATTACAGAAAGTGCTCAGTAAACAAATGATCCATTTGAGTTGCTTCCTTTGTTCTGGTGACAAACCACACAAAGAAGGTTGAATTCAAATTCTACTTCAACCACACATGCATATGATTTTTTCTCCTTTTATGCAGGGGGAAATAAGGGAGATTTACTCACGTTTCCCTATTTCTGAATGAACAGAGACCACATTGGAAGAATCCTACTGTAATGCAGGTAGCTTATGGGTTCAGTTAGATCAGCCAGAGATGTTTGTGCAGAAAGGAGAGATGTTTGCTGCCTGTTTCCTGCCAAGGAGGGTGACAGGCAGCTGTGTGTTCTGAGGTGAGCTTGCCTGCAAGGTGCTGAACAGGAGAAGCCACTTATAAAATGAGAACATAGGTTTAACGACCTGCAGGAACACTTGAACAAATACAAGCACTTCCGAGGTTCTCCCTAACCAAACCTCCCAAGTTTACCTTTTATGAATCAACCTGTCAGTCATGTTAAATGAATTCAGCTATCAATGAAAAAGCAATAAATGTACAATCATGAGGAAATGACCTAATGGACCAAGGCAGATTAACTTAACTTGTTATTAATTAGTTGCCCTTAGGAGAAACTGTAGAGGGAGTGGCCAAACACCAGGGATAAGGGTTAACAGAACACTCCCAATAAATGAGATTTTCAGTTTTGGTATGCTCCAGGAAGAATTGAAGAAAAAAAAAGAAATAAAAAGATAGTGTTCTCTGCTTTCTGGCAAGACCAGTGGTACATGTCGCTGCTGATAAATTAAATTAAAGCCCGCGTGCAGAAGCATTTAATCAGGAAGAACAAGCAAACAAAGTGAAACACTATCAGCCTTGTTTTGCTCTCATCCTGGCCTTATACTAAAACTGTTCTTAGCAACCTCTTTTTTATAATTACATTAATTACCACATTCTAGGGAGAAAAATAACCCTGAATAGCAATTACAGCCTCTCCAAGGGTAACAGAAACATTACTAAATAAAGAAGATCACTATGTGGAGTTCTATGCTTAGGAGAAGCTGCTTCAGCTACAATTTGTCTTTGCTATTAAGTCTCGTGTACTACAGATTTCTTTTTAACTGCATTTATACAAGCAATAATGGCAGACATAGCAGCAGTGTGCTCATCTATGTTTTCTCTTCATCTGTTGAATTCTTCTATTTAAACAACAGAGTCTAAAACTAACATGAAAATATTTTCACTCCTGTTCCTTTCTATCAACAGAAATCTGCCAGTGGCCAAACCACTCACCCTGACCTGCATGTCTGACCACTGCCCAATTCACAAGCTTACTGCCCTCTACTCTCCAGCCCACTTGTCATTCTCAAGAAAGGTCCTCTACAAACCTTCCTGCCCCAAACCCTGGCAATCTCGGATTGCTTCTTTCTTCCACCTCATTTCTAACTTCCTCATCTCTTACCCCTTGTCCTCTGAAAAGACCTCTTTTCCTGGAAACAATTTTGTCACACTGAGTCAGGCAGAATACTGTCCAATTTTCTGCCCTGATGTGTGAGGGATGAAATAAAGACTGGGACATTTGTGTATCGCTTGGACACAGTGAGCAAATTTAGCTCAGAAAACTTTCCAAATTAATGCCCATGCACTAAGGTCATTTCCCATTTCCTTCAAAAAACAAAGTGTTTTGAAAAAGAGCAATTTGTCCCAGAGCCTGTTCTCAGAGGCTCAAATTAGCCCTTCACGTTTTCCATTCCAGACAAATACACTAAAGGTTTCTTGACAGTAGGTCTTTTCAATCAACTGCGCCAGTCTCAACAATGGATTTTATTCATAAATAGAGAGTAATAACTATGAAGCAAAAAGGAACTCATGTGATTTTGTTTAGGTTGTGTTTTTGTTGTCCTGTGTACCGTTGTTACATTTCCACTATGCAGGTTACACTAAACAAAAGGGGATTTCTAGAATCAGATGTTCATCCATCCAAAAAAATATGGCCTGTCATGTCAACTTATCCAGACCTCTCCTGAACATTCTGCTTCTGATATCCAAATACAGGCTTCTTAATGTTTGCAACATTAAGTTAGATTAGCAAGACAATTAAGAAAAACAGGAGGACATACTTTGGGAAATACTAAAAGGGCAGAGGCAGAAACTGGAACTTTTAGCAGGATGAAAACCACTAATGGGGACAAAGAACAAAACCTCACTTGCCTCCCACATACAGTGGGAGAGTGCCCAGAGCATAGTACACCCAGCCAAACATTTTTGAACCAAATAATAACAGATTAAGTTTTATTTCAAAATTAACACAGAACAGATTTTCACTCCAATAAATTAGAAAGTTAAAATCAAAGCATGTAGAACTGAATGCTGGTAAAAGTAGCATCTGCCACAGAATGCACAAAGCACCATGGAAAGACACTGGAATGATCCAGGCTACTGGGGGCTGTCTCTAAATGCTGTTTAGAACATGACTAGCACTCAGAAAGGGATAACCTCCTCTTATGGGACTGAGAAGTAGACAGCCTTCAGAACATGGCCTATCCAAACTCCATTTTTCAATTTTTTTCATGGAAAAACATTAAGCTTCTCAGTAACTGTGGTGGTTTCACCCTGGCTGGGTGACAGGTATCCACTAAAGCCACTCTATCACTCCCCTCCACAACTGAACAGGGAATAGAAAATTTAACAAAAGGGTTAATGGGTTGAGATAAGAATCAGGAAAGAGCACTCACCCATTACTGTCATGGGCAGAACAAACCTGACTTGGGGAAATTGAATTTCTTACCAATCAAAATCAGAGCATGACAATGCAAAGTAAAACAAATCTTAAAAACACCTTCCCCCTACTCCTCTCTTCTCCTCAGCTCTACCTCTTTCCCTCAGCGGTGTAGGGAGACAAAATGGGGGTTATGGTCAGTTCATCACAGGTTGTTTCTGCTGCTGCTCGGGGATGAGAGTCCTCCCCCTGCTGCAGCACGGGGTCCCTCCCATAAGACACAGTTCTCCACAAACTTCTCCAATGTGGGGGCTTCCCATGGGCTACAGTTCTTCATTAACTGCTGCAGCGTGGGTCCCCACAGGTCACAAGTCCTGCCATCAGACCTGCTCCAGTGTGGGCTGCTCTCTCTCCATGGGTCTGCAGGTCCCTGGCAGGAGCCTGCTCCAGCATGGGCCTTCCATGGGGTGACGGCCTCCTCAGGGCATGCCCCTGCTCCAGTGCCCTCCATGAGGTGACAGGCTCCTCAGGGCATGCCCCTGCTCCAGTGCCCTCCATGGGGTGACAGGCTCCTCAGGGCATGCCCCTGCTCCAGTGCCCTCCACGGGCTGCAGGGCCAGGCTGCTGCACCGTGGGCTCCCCACAGGCTGCAGGGGAATCTCATCTCCAGTGCCTGGAGCACCCCCTGCCCCTCCTTCTCCACTGACCTTGGCCTCTGCAGGGCTGTTCCTCCCACACATTCTCAGTCTGCTCTCCTCTGGCCACATCACACCTGCACTATAGCTTTTTTCCTTCTGAAGTATGATACCACAGGGATGCTACTGCCATCTCTGATGGGCTTGACCTTGGCCAGCAGTGGGTCCATCCTGGAGCCAGCTGGCATTGGCTTTCCTGTTGGACACGGGGGAAGCTTCTGGCAGCTTCATGTGGAAGCCACACCTGCAGTCCCCCCACCCCTCCCCTCTACCAAAACCTGGCCATGCAAACCCAATACACTCTACTCCTCACCACTGTGAATCACATACTTAAGAATTATCATTAAAATCCATACTCATCACACAAAAATCAAAATAACATCACAACACCGATTTAAAGCGGAAAACATACTAAATTCATTCCCTTGTCCCTTCAGCACAATTACAACTAAAATTTTCCACCATTAGTGCATCCTCTGACATTGTTCAGCCCATGTTCGTCCCACTACATCTCTCAATTACTATCCTTATCTGAAATTCCTTCATGTTCCCGGGTTTCATGGAATTAGAACTGTACATACTGGTAAATGAAGTGACTGCTTAAAGCCCTCGAAGGTACAGTATTAGGTACCTGTAATATTACGGATCTACTTTCAATATCCCCCAAGACACTCTAAAATAAGTTCTCAAAAATAATCACTGAATTATTTTAAAAAAAATTCAGCTTAACTTGACAATTAGGTGAACTTTTTGCATACTAGGGAAAACCAATAGTGTCCAACACGTGAAACACAGGAAAAGCAGACTTACATTAGTGTTGCAGAGTTTATATTGCTTGTAGGCTCCAATGCACACGATGGCTGCAGCCCTCTGCGGCTGCGGCTGCCCCTGCAGGGCCTGAGGGTTGGAGTCACTGCCGTGGAACAGACTCTGAGACACAGGAAACGAAGGTGACTGATAAAGTGAGGGCCCCAGGACTTGGTGTCCCACCTGAGGCCCACTTGGTTCTTGGTAAAGATTCCCGTGCTGCAGGGAAGGAGCAGCTGCCTGGCTGTAGGAGTTCATGAGACTGGGACTCTGGTGGAATAGGTGGTTCCGTGACGACTGGCGCTGCCTCCGCAGCTTCTGAGCCTGCTGACCAGTATCAGTTTGTAAAGGTAAAATGTATGGCACTTTTCCATATCCATACTTTCCTGGACCAATAGGATTTCTGTTTCTGCTTCTAAAAACAGAGAAAGAGAGAGAAAACAGTTACTGAATCCATAAGCAAAGGAGCAGTTAGGTATTTACATGACTTGTAATAAATATGAACAAGATGCAGTCTAGCTTGATGTATTAGGAATCTCAGACGGCCTTGATCCTAATACTGCAGTCTGAAGAGTCAGTTGGCAAAAAAATATTTCTTTCAGTTCAGAGCAATGATTGAATACAGCTCATCTGGGTGACATTTGCAGCTGAGGAAGGGAGACACTATTAAAGAAAAATAATTTTCTTTCTGTACATAAAATACATTTATGTTTTTAATATAGATGCAAAACAGACTTGAACGCCAGAGAAAACCAGAAATTATAAATTGACATACTTATTTTCTAGAAACAGAAGTGTTACAGATGTCAGACAGCCACCAGATCAAAGGGACCTTTCTTTGGGTTTGTTTTTATTTGGGTTTGTTTGCTTCCCAAGTCTTATATTCTCCCAAGACTCTTGTTCAGGAACCCTGAAAGTCATTTCCCTCCCATTCCAGCCTTATGGCCACATGAGGCTTTTAATCAATCTTCCTGCCTCAAGATGTGTGAACGAGAGTGCTGATTTGCCCTGGCAGATAAGCGACCAGCACTCTTGAACTGTTTATCCCTGTTAATCTGCTCTGTGACCACTACAGTCATTGTTGAGGCAAGCTTTCGGTAGTTACAGCAGAGAGAGTAGTAAAATGGTTTTGGGTATTAAGGGAGGGAAAGAAAAGCTTCCCATAACGATACAGGAGAGGAAAGAAAGAGCACCCCTAAGCCTTGTGAAGCCTTGTCCCTACTTAGCCAGAACTAAATGAGAGTGAGATTACACTGCATTAGTTTTTCTATTGCTCCCTAGGTTGAAGAAGAGCAAGAGACAATAAGAAGAAAGCAAGTATTCAACAGTATTTGCAGCCAGCTGGGACAAAAAGGGGGAAAAAATGCCACCAATAACGGAGTTACCATCTAAAGGTAAATTACTGCCTAACAGAAAAATACATGTAGAAAAGCATTATGCAATTCATGTCAGACCACAGCCAGCAGACATCTCTGATCTATTGTGTTCATCTCAAGCAGAGGCATAACAGCTGTTTAATGCAGATCTGACAATCTCCTTTCTTTGGGCATAATTCTTATAAATATATACACCTTTTTGACTGCTCAGACAAATCTCTTTAGCACTTCGATAACAAAAATGATAGGCCCCTTTAAAGCTAAGCCAACCTAAATATATTCTTTATTTCAAAAAACACATTTGCCCAGACAAGTAAAAAAATCAGGTTCTGTGCTATTAATGTAAGGGTTGTAGCAAACACAATGATGATGATGATGATGATGATGATGTAGCATTCTTCCTGTTGTAACTTTTAACAATTTCTCTCCTGCTGAGAATATGTCAGCTGTGAACAGTAGGAACTGGCCCCTCTTAGCACATCTGCAGTGACAAAAAGGAATTTGGTTGTCGTAGCTTTTTCTAATTTTAGCCATAAGCAAACGTGTGTCTTGGTGAATCCATGCATTATCGCTGCCTCACAGACTTTATGCTAAGAACAATGCTTTGAACCTCAAGTGGTCTTCAAGACTGAAGCACTTTCAGAGCTGGTGGACTGGTTATTTATACTGAATAGAAACCTTCTTTGAACTAAGGATATACAGTGTCTTTAAAATACACAGGTAAGATTACAAATTTCCTGGGCCTCCACCTCTTCTTTTAAGTGCTCTTTACACAGCCCCTCTCCAACATACCTTTTCAATTTTTTCCTTTTTCCATCATTTCCTCTCTCCTTACATTTCTCCCACTGCCTCTAAATGGAGGGTCCCTGGCTCACTTCCAGCTGAAGCATAACTCGTTTTCTTTCTCTTCTGATGTCAGGCAGAATAAAGAATGTATTTCCATGAGCTTTTCAGCATTTCATTTATCTTATCTCCTACTATCAAAGTACTTCTCTTGTAAATGAAAAACTGCAAGGGTGAACATTAGCAAAACCACTCATTTATGACAAGAAGGAAGACTTGTTGTACAACTGCTGGAAAGTTTCCTTAAAATTAACACAAAGGAACTTCTGATTTCTCATATTTTCAATTCACAACCTTTCACTGTTTCTGAAGAAATAATGTAATGTTTTGGAAAGGTAAGAGCCATCAGCCACCAGTTTCATCAGGGAGGAGAAAAAAAAACAGAACTGCACAGGAATTACAGATTTTTTTTTCCCCAAAGATTTTCTCTTGTCTATTGACAGAAATAATTCCACAAGCAGATGGAGATGGTTTTCTTCCCTGTATTCCCAGTCACAACAACTACACTAACGAAAGACAACAGAATCTCACCACATGTCCCCAGATAAAGTAAAAAACAACACCTAGACGTTTCCTTTAATTTTGTGTAGAGTTTGGCCAAGTTTGAATCTTTTTTTTCAAAATCTTCAAATGCTTCCCTTACCAGGAGTCCTGTCCTGGAATGAACATTCAAGTCCTCCAACATGCTAAGGAAATCCCTGTCCTCAGTGAGCCTGGTCCAGCTGCACTTCTGGGTGCCCAGGGCCAGGCATTCTCCAGGTTCTTGCTGGTTCTCTTCACATGGGAATTCAGCAGCTGCCTACAATCTATTCTCTGAAGGGTTGCTGGCTGTGGTTGTGCCCTATCAGCACAGCAACCAACCCAGAGCTAGCACCTACTCAAGCTGAACTTAACACCGATGTATCAGCAGAAACAGAGCTTTTATGTGTAAGATGAAAGTAGAAGAAAAGACAGAAGACAGGTTACAAATTTGTTTTATAGCTTGCTTTACCAAGAATTATTTCACATTATTTACCACTGCAAAAGTCTTTTGAATTATACTGATTTGTGCTTTGGCATTGCTGTTACTTATCTCCATTTCAAAAAATGCTACAAAACTGCAGTTCTTTGATTTCAGCTAGAAAATTAGTTCTAAAGGAGCTGAGTCCCCTCAGATCCCTATCAAAGCTCTTTGGCTTAAATTTAAGCACTTCTATTTATCATGGTTTTAACAGAACTGCTTTTAGTAGGCAAAGTCCTCTATAACTGAAACAATTACATACATTCTAACTTAATTAAATCTATTTCTGTGGACAAGTATACCGATATTTAAGCTAATACTTGAGGTCATAGCAAATTATCTGTTTTGCAGCACTACATTTGACAGGTTTTGAAGGACACTACCCATCTACTCACAGTTCAAGTATTTAGTACAGAATTGTCTTGATTCTTTTTCTGAAGAACTGAAAGTGACTTATTAGGTATTCCTGTCAGCAATGACGCTATTGAAATATCACTCCACTATTTAAAATGTAATTAAGGAAAAAAAAAGGGAGATGGAAAGGTCCCTGGAGACACAAAATGTCAAATTGGAAAAATCCTGGTCCTAATTCCATAACTTTCTGTTAACAGGATTGCTATGGGCATATATTTTTTAATGTACCTCCTTTTAATCACTTCTAAATAATATTCCTTGAATAATTTCAGACATGCATTCTTAATCTGCGGTATTTCCTCCATAATTCAAAACTGTGACTGGTGTACCATTGTCCAAGTCAATCATTTACTTTCCAGCCCTCCTACTGCTTTTAATTTTCTTTCATGCTTTATATATTATTAGGCTCACAGTTAACAAGGTGTACTTTAAAAAGATTCCACCATAAATTTTCCCCCCTTAAGTCACAAAATAAACTGTCTTATACTGCTCATAACTGTTAGTGAGTTTACACCTCACAGTATTTTAGCAGATTCTTTGACACGAATAATTTTTAACAAAAATGACTGATATACTGGATCTGGGAACAGGTTTCCATCTCGACAATGAGAGCTCCCAGCAGTCAGGTTGATCCCCATCAAAAGCCACCATGCATTGCCTCTCCCACTGCACCACAGCCGGCACTGCTCTGCATCCCACGTACTCACTTTTCACCGGCTTTAAATCAATCTGGAGAAAATCACTGCAACAGGAATGAAAGAAGGGAGCCCTTTGACTGTTTTATTTTACAAAATGCATGCCTGTCTGCTCACTGATCTAGAAACTGGCCTTACAGCAGCGAGCAGAGACCTCTGTGAAATGTTTGGTCACAGCTCAGGCAGCCCTTCTGAGAAAGCATCACAAACTGCAAAGTGGGGCCAACAGCACCGATTTCTGCCACACTCCAGCACACTGTTCCCTCCACAGCAAGGACTTCTGCCACACCCAGCACACTGTTACCTTCACAGCACCGATTTCTGCCACACTCCACCACACTGTTCCCTTCAAAGCACCGATTTCTGCCACATCCAGCACTGTTCTCTCCACAGCACCGACTTCTGCCACATGCAGCACTGTTCCCTCCACAGCGCCAACTGCTTCCACATCCAGCACACTGCCCCCTCCCCAGCACCGATTTCTGTCACATCCCAGCACACTGTTCCCTCCACCAACCTCTGCCACATCCAGCACTGTTCTCTCCACAGCACCGACTTCTGCCACATGCAGCACTGTTCCCTCCACAGCGCCAACTGCTTCCACATCCAGCACACTGCCCCCTCCCCAGCACCGATTTCTGTCACATCCCAGCACACTGTTCCCTCCACCAACCTCTGCCACATCCAGCACTGTTCTCTCCACAGCACCGACTTCTGCCACATGCAGCACTGTTCCCTCCACAGCGCCAACTGCTTCCACATCCAGCACACTGCCCCCTCCCCAGCACCGATTTCTGTCACATCCCAGCACACTGTTCCCTCCACCAACCTCTGCCACATCCAGCACTGTTCTCTCCACAGCACCGACTTCTGCCACATGCAGCACTGTTCCCTCCACAGCGCCAACTGCTTCCACATCCAGCACACTGCCCCCTCCCCAGCACCGATTTCTGTCACATCCCAGCACACTGTTCCCTCCACCAACCTCTGCCACATCCAGCACTGTTCTCTCCACAGCACCGACTTCTGCCACATGCAGCACTGTTCCCTCCACAGCGCCAACTGCTTCCACATCCAGCACACTGCCCCCTCCCCAGCACCGATTTCTGTCACATCCCAGCACACTGTTCCCTCCACCAACCTCTGCCACATCCAGCACTGTTCTCTCCACAGCACCGACTTCTGCCACATGCAGCACTGTTCCCTCCACAGCGCCAACTGCTTCCACATCCAGCACACTGCCCCCTCCCCAGCACCGATTTCTGTCACATCCCAGCACACTGTTCCCTCCACCAACCTCTGCCACATCCAGCACTGTTCTCTCCACAGCACCGACTTCTGCCACATGCAGCACTGTTCCCTCCACAGCGCCAACTGCTTCCACATCCAGCACACTGTTCCCTTTAGCACACTGCAGGGCAGTTCATCAGGGCAGGCTGTCACTGCATCTCACTGACTGGCATTTTCATTAACTAAAGCAAGGGAACGAACTGCCTTTTTTACATTCATGGTAACTTCAGTAACCACATCATGATTTGTGGATCTGCTTCCCATGTATCACATATACATAAGAGTATTAGAATTATTATGAGCATATTTGTCCTAAAAAATTCAACTGCTAGAATTCACAGAGTAATCAACAATGCCTAAAAAGTGTTTCTTCTGAAGAAAAAATGGATTATACCACATTACATCACAAACACTCTCATTTCTATATCATACTAGAGGGAAAAGATATTTACATTTTTCTGAGACAGTAGAATTAATGAATAAGGTTACTAAATAAACTGTCTCTAGGGAACAGATTAATGGGATGTGGACTATCTTAAATGAAATTTTCTATCCTCAGAGACGACCACTGATACCCCAGTTCAGCACAGCTGTAATATGCCCAGTACAATAACTTAGTATATTTGCTTTTACTGATCTCTCAGCAAGTGCTGTATAACCTCATTTATGTGACTTTCAACACTGAGATAGGATTCCAAAACTCAAACCCAAATAATTCTATCCTCTTTTTCAATAACACCTCTGATCTCAGGGAATTCTTAACTTCTTCTTTAAGATTTGATTGAATAATGCAACCATGCAGTTGGCAGGTAAACCAGCAGAAGTTCAAGGCAAGTAACCTCATAACTCTGCTGAGATGCCTTGAAAATGATATGGGAGGTTTGGTTATTTTTAGCCCTCACTGATGGGGCAATAATTCAGTGGTACCTGATTAAACAGCAGCAGTGCTCTCACTTCCCCTCCCTCAGTGAGCCCAGCTCAGGAAGGGTTGAAATGTTCCGTAGTAAGAATAAGAACGCTCAGCTGGTTTGTAATTATAGTATTGTGTCAGGGGGTTATTTCTGGTAATCCCACTCAAAGCATGCTTGCAGTAGCGTAATAAAAATTGATATTAATTTGGTAATAATAGGTGAGACCTAGAGCATGTCAGGGGGATTAATACCCAGATGAAAGGTGTGACAGCAAAAAGTCAACCTGAGGCCTCAGCCATCCCAGCTAGCTACTCATTTTGTGAAGAAATACCTCATTTGATCACTACTGCTATTAGATCCTGTCCAGAATTTTATTTGGAAGGAAAATAAACATCTTTCTCACATGGCTTTAAATCCCTCAAGTGCTACCAAAATGAATTCTTTGATTACCACTGCTGCTCTTGGATCTTTCTGGAAAATTTATCCTTAGAAAGGGATCCAATCCTTCTCTCTCTGTCTTCCTTCTGTACACACACCAACCCACAACAAGCTTTTATAACCATAGTGGGCTTGGGGTAAAATCCATCACATTTGCATTCTGTGAGAGAAATAATGAAAGGAAGGGTGGCTAAGTACTTGAGCTGGGTTTCATTCCAGATACTAAGAAAAGCAAACACTCATGCCAATAAATAAAAACCCTCACAACTTGAGAAAATAATACCTTCTTGAACCTGAAGGTCCAGCAATCACACATTTTTCCACCTCTAGGAACCGGAACCGACAAGAACAGGTCACAGAAATTGCATCACAACAGTGGCTACTGCTTAAGGAAATAACAACAGAACTGTCCTCTTAAAAGTTAACTGTAGACCTGCCAACAGAGTGACTTACATTTGCCTGGTCAAAGAATCTGTGAGAGGGGGCAAAAGAAATACTTTCAGAAAGGAAATTCTGGTTTGACATTAAATGATGTGCTCTTCCCTTCCACTGCTCAAAGGCCTAGAAATGCAAACTGATCCTATAGAGGGTACAGAGCAGCACAGCAGACTTGCACGTCTGCTGCTGGCAGCAGAGTAAAGACCCAGAGCTACAGCCCTGTGAGAAGTCAATGATTTTTGGATTATTTCCTTAGTGCAAATTTTTTCTCTCACTCCTCTTCCAAATACACAAGAAATGCTTCAGGGAAGCCCTTTCCTTACTAACATACTTCTTTAACTTGCACTGTTTATGCAAGAATGCTTTAGTTATTTCATTATTCTGATGATAATTCTAGTTTTTTCTTTTTGCTCCTATGACCCCAGATACAAAGTACATATCATGCTCACACAAGTGGACACTGAGTTGCTCCACCACCAAAGCCTATGTGAAGAGAAAGTGAAGGTGGCAGATGTAAACATCCTACACTCAGCACATTGGTGAGAAATTGTGGTTCTGTCGTGGCCATCACCAAAACTGAGAACTGGAAATGCAACATTTAAGAAGTACTAAAACCTAGTCCATGAATAATATTTCCTTTCAAGAACTGTTTTCTCTCTTAAAGCATGTTATCTTTCTGCATGCCCTTATTACTTTTCTATATGTGCCTCTCTATAAAGATGTCTAAATGCTTGAGTATTTTTTCACTATCTCCTCTTTCCTGTTTGTTCTTAGTGAATGGTGTGCTCCATGCACTTCAGCTAGGTAGAAATAACAAACCAAACCTGTGCTACAGGGAACTCAGCTCTTCAAAGCTGGGGAGAGCTCCCTGCCTCTGCCAGTGGACAACCCAGAGAACCATCAGCTTTCTTTTATACTCACTCCAGTGACTGATTGTAATTAACACATTTCAATAATGCAAGAACTCTTCTTACTGCACGGAGTTAAACAGGAGCACTGAAATTTTTTAAACCAGGCTTCTAATTGTAGGTACCTCAAACCTCACTCTCCCTGCACTTCTCTTGCAGTCCTGGTTTGTAATGCCTAACGAAACCAGGTTTCAAAAGCTGAAAATGTGAATATCCTCTTCAAAGACAAGGTATAGCAAATTTCATTATATAAAAATTGTATTTTGGATTTTGCTAAAAAAACCCTAATCAGTTCTTTGTCAGCTGCTTGGAAGCAAGCAGAGAACTTCTCCACTTGTAGTAAATGACACAAACACACTGGGCTGCTGTATAGGACTGCTACTGCTGTCAAAACTCTTTGCCTTGGAAGCCATCCAATTTCATTCTACCATGTTATCAATGTCAGCTTATCTCAGCCACAGATGTCCATTCCTCTCTTATTGTTTTATGGAAGTCTGCTAAAATTACAGCTTTATATAAAGTCCAGTACAGTAAATAGAAATGCCCCAAAAAGTTTCCACTGACTGTACAAATTGTGAAAACACAAGTGTTATTTAACAGCCTGACACGAATATCCAGTATCATCCTTTTAGTGAACACTAAACACAGTTCTATAGTATAAAAATCATGTGTAGAGTAACTCACATTTTGAAATCCATTTTCCATATACCTGATAGGAACAGTAATCTCCTTTGTAAAGAAAGGTTTTACTCTGGATTTTGTAAATCAAGGAAAACTATTATGTTTGTCATTCAAATAATTCCGTTTTGAAATAACATTTTTTGTTCTCATTCTGTTTTTACAGTCATCACCAAGGAATCTGAAAGTTATGCAATACAACAGGCTCTAAAGCCACCAGGGACCTCCTAACACAAGATGGAAATAACTTATTATGCAAGTAAGATTAAAACACTGACCTTGAATCCACAGTCTTTTGCCAAGGGGCAGAGTGTGTGTGGGTGGAAAATCAACTGTGGTACAGAAGTTTGTACTGTGCTTAGGAAAGCATAAGAATTTTCAAAAGCAAATGCTTCCATCATACAGGAAAGTGAGCATTTCAATATTTCATATGGCAAGGCATTTCTTAGGAAATAACACAACTTCAGTTCTGCACACAGTCAGAATCATTTTCTGCTCACCATCATCTCATGTTCCAGCCAATCCTGCAGTGATTGTTCCAAACCATTCCAGTCTGTGCTGGCCTGCAGAGGCCACCAGAGCAGCAAGGGACAGCCCGTGGGGATGGAAGCCCAGCAGAGGCAGCAGGGCTGCTGCAGAGCCAGGCCAGCTGGGATTCCCTTGGAGAAGAGGTGCCAAGGGCTAGAGCAAAGAGCCTTTGGATGACTTTGTGCTGATGGTTCAAGGCCAGACTCCCAGTGTCAGCAATAACCCAGCCATGCACCACAACCTGGGGCTGTCACACTGCACAGCCCAGAACAGAAGTGCAATATAGCACATTATTAAGTAGGAAAAGAGAAAAAAGAAAATGTGACTTTTACCTCAATGCACTCATGTTAACACTACTCATCCTGTCTCTGGCACTCCCTGAGCTTCTGTGAGACCATCAGTCTGAATCTATACTCAACAGGTCTGGGCTGTCATTTCCATGGGTTTGACAGAAAGACAAAGCACTGACAAAGGGAACTGGCAACACCTGAGAAAACCAACATCTGAACTGCTGGTCCCAATTTTTGAAATTTGTGCTTCCCTGAGACAGGCAGGAGCTTAACAGGTTCCTTCTATTTTCAAGTATTCTTTTATATGGACCGAGTTTCTTGCAGGGGCTGAGAATGTCTTTATCAGCAGCAACAGAGTTCTACTGTCTTATTCCAGTCAGGCTGGAATACTGCCTCGAGGTGATACTCTTTCTTGTGTTTCCAAGGACAAAAAAATATCTTTCAAAAGGGAATTACAACTGACTGCTTCACAAAGAAAGATGCAGACGATATGAAGGAAGGTTTCTTTGGTTTGGGGAGGGGGACTGGGGTGTTTTTGTTTGGTTTGGGTTTTTTTGTCAGCTACCCCAAAAAACAACTCTTCATGCATCTCCCAGAAGAGAGCTGAAAGGGAAAGAACCAGAGAGCTGCTGGAATACATATTCAGAGGAAAGACAGAGAGAACAGACATTTAAGGAGCGCTCCATCCCAGGGGATCTCCATGCCTGTTCTGCTCAGTCTCCAACCTGGAAACACATCTATTTTCCTTTCACACATATTAAAAAAAATCTGACAGATTGGCATCTACATAGATAAAGAAGCGTTTCTCCAGAAGTGGGAAAATTAATCGGAATTACTTGTAACAGTACAGCTCCACCCAGCCTTAAAGACTGTTACTGTGAAATTAATAAAAATATATACAGTGTTTAAAATATCCTATATATTAAACAATCATATTTTTTTATTTTCTTCAAACAGGGAATTTTGCTAAAAGAGGTGGTAGGAAGAAAAAAAAAGAGAAAACAAAAAGGCAATAAATAGAAATACAAAACAAAAGTAGAGTCTTGAGTAGAAATAAAGTCAACAGACAGTTGAACATCCTTTATGAAAAAAAGTTAATTTTTTGTCAACCAATTAATATCAAACTGGCTGCTGAAGTTAAGAATACAATTATAGAACAGTTATTTGTTCTGATATTTAATGGAAATGTCAAATGGGAGTGCAGCAGGAAAGGCAAAATCTCTCAGTAAGTCATAACACAAATTCTAAAGGGAAGTGAGAGAATCTGCTCAGCACAATTGTAGAGTAATTCCATCTGCGCTTGGACATATTCTAAGTAGTCAAGGGAGGGCAGCCTTCCGCAGAAGGTAAACATTGTAAAAGTCATTCTTAGTGTCTAACACCGTCCCCGTAGTGTGCCAAGCGCCGCTCCCAGGTGCCCTGCCCTTGCCAAGGGAGAAGCTGTGGCACAGGCCCGTACCTCTTGTCCGGCTTGGCGCCCTGCGAGTGCCGGCTGCCCCTCAGGGCCGCCCGCCCGCCCTGGCTGCTGTTCCGCGCCCGCGGCGCGGCCCACGGCTGCTCCTCGGTCCTGTGCAGCGGCACGGAGGTGCGGATGGCGGAGATGACGTGGCCAGGGTAGGCAGACAGCGAGTCCTCGTGGTGGGCCGGAGCCCGGTCCGAGGCCGGGAAGTGGCGGCCGGGCCGGCGGTAGCCGCGCTCCCGGTAATAGGCGGGGAGGCAGGGCCGCGTCTGCTCCATCACCCCCCCGCTGCAGCTCCGCGAGCAGGCGGACCACGGGCCCCAGCTGCCCCACAGGCCGGGCACCCCGGCACTGCTGTCCTCAGCTGCATCGCCTTGCTCTTCTATCCTCTGCGGAACCTGCAGACACAACACACACACTTAGGAGTCAGAAGTCACACCGGAGTAAGAGGGGAGCAGGAATACCTCGGTGTTCAGGCATTCACTCCGCAGTCAATGGAGTGACATAGGAAGTAACTTGTCTTATTCTCTGCCTGTCAAAGGACTGCTAGTATGGGAGGGGGTCTCCTACAGCCATCGACCATTCAGGCAAAAACTTTGGGGCTGGTTCGGGGTTTTGTGGTGGTTTGTTTGGTTGGTTGGTTTTTTGGCTTGGGTTGTTCTTTGATTTTTCTTTTGGACTATCCGGATAGAAAGAGATTTTCTTTGTTCTCAGCAATGGAAAAATTGCATGATGCAAAGCTTGGAAATGTGTTACAATATTACCAAAAGCAGGAAATAAGGTCATTTTTGGTAATGAAATTGGGTCAACAGGCACTCACTGCTCTGCTGCACTCTGACTATTCAACAATGGAGAGTTCTGGTGGTTGCAGTAATATTTCAGAACTCCCATCTAATGTGGAACTTTTTACGAAGGCAATAATTTAAGAGGACAGGTTGATTTCCAACCAACCAAAAATACTGCTATAGTTAACTCTTATATTGCCACCGTTGCCCCAGTCCCCACATTACCACTTCAGGATGAGCCACTCAATCCTACGTTCACAGAAATTCCCATCAAACTCAATAAAAGATGGGACAAATTGTTGGTCTCTGGTGTTCAGTGCCACTTAGTCCATTTTCACCATTCAGCTGCACTAGGAAGGGCAGGGTTTCTCCAAAAGGAGTATTAACCCCTCAAGCCAAATATTTTAAACATCCTGACCTTGTGATTGGAAAGGTATCAGCAAAGCCAGGAAGTTAAAATCACCCATCCCCATCTCCCTGTGGTCTCCCCAAGGTTTAACCGTTCTTGCAGCTAGATATAGTCAGGATTTCTCAGTGTTTTGCACTGAGCAAAGTACTCAAACTTGCAGTTTTTCTCTTGCTTCTCTTGACCAACTAGCTGAATCACAAGTTTCTAAAGCAGGTTCCCAATATCTGATTCTCACAATTATTCATATGTAGAACATTCTTTTAAATGAGCATCCTTTAAGTAGTTTATTAATACTCTGAACAAGCTTTGTAGCAGCAAGCACAAGCATGCATCAATTCAGCTGGGAGACTGTCCACAAACAGAGGTATGGTGTTTGCCATACCTCTCCAGCCCTATTCTAGTGCAGCTACCTCAAAATGAGCTTTGGAAAGCCAGCCTTGTCTGTCACTTCTCCCCCGTTCCCAGCATGAGAACCAAACCCATAACTTCCATTAATAATTTTGCCTCAAACATTATTGTATAGCAGCAAAAGATCACCACCTGCACACTTGGTGTCTCATCACAGCCACCACGTGTGCAGTAACTGAGCTGTGCCCCAGTCTGCCAGGAGCACACCTGCCTCACCAGCAGGCTGCAGACACGGCAGGCTGGGCTGGAGGGTGCTTTGCAAACATGGGTTGAGTACAGCATTACAATACAAGCCAAGCCAGCGCAGGCTTTGTGGTGCTGCTGTGTAATAGTCGGTTGTGGTCCACATAATCTGAAACATTTCTCCCCTCTGAGGTTGCTCTCACACTTTCATCACCAATCACAGAAAAAAACTGCATTTAATTATAACTTCTGATTAATAAAAAGCATCTGCATTAGTGTGATATGTTACCCATTTCTCCCATGTTAATTGAAAACAGGAGCAGATGTCTCTGTATTTAATGCCTTTTTTTCCTGTGCGTACCCTATTTGGCATCAGCCTCTAAAATTCAATAGCCTGTACAACCTAATACCACATAATGTCAAACTTAGAACATTCAGCAAGGTCTTTTTGGCTGCTACATTTGCTTTCATATCCAATAACAGAACACCACTGGCTCACACTTTGACCAACTAAAGCTATTCTTCAGTTTGTGATTTTTCCAGTGAATATTCACTGCCCATACTTACACTATGTATTAATGTGCTCTGCCTCAGATGTGAAATGGTAATGACTACACACAGAGACACTCCTCTGGTCTGAACTCAGTCTGTAGTAAAATTTACCTACTGTAAAACTAATAGTCCTTTGTTATCAGACAAGGTTTCCCTTGTTTGGACTACTTCTTAATCATTTCTACAGTGGTTCAGTATACCTCTCTTTTTAAATGCCAAAGACACTCATGCAGGCAACAAATAAAAACTATAACCTACAAGCAATTCAAGTTCTCATTAACATAAGAAATGTACCATTTTGCAGAAATAGAAACTGAATAGTGAAAAGTGTCAACCTGCTATAGAGAGACCCTTCCAGCTGCCAAACTTCATTGCAGCAAGAATTGGTTCAGATAAATTGATACTTCATATGACTGAAGGCAGTGTAATTTCACACCCCCTAATCTTCATAGCAAAAGAGTTGTAGACACAGCACAAGAAGGTTTAATCCAGCTAGTTAAGGAAGAACATAAAAATAAAGCTTAAAAAAAGGTAACATTATAATGTCTTATACTGATAGGCAAATTCATCAATACTACTTAGTTGTAAGATAAAATTTTGAGATGGGAATTTTCAGTAGCAAATCTGGTTATGAACTTTCCTTACTTTTCTTACTGTTTTCTTGCTTTACATAAGATATGGGCTACAGATGAATCTAAGAGGAGATGATGTGATTGATGGTATAATCTACTCAGTGAATTCAACTATGAAAGACTGAATAAACTGAAGCTGCTTAGTTTAGGGAATGAAAAGCAGAGGGGACAATAATGACATTTCCAAACAGTTTACATAAATAAATAAAAGAGCTGTTACTTTTCTCTTTGCAGCAAACTGTTCTTGTTTATAGCCAACACATGAACAACCATTCGGATTTAAATTTCATCAAAGGTGATGCAAATTAAAGGAGGAAAACTACTTCGAGAGAAGGCAAAGAGAGCCTGGGAACAAATTGCCTGAGGAGATCCAGGCAGCACTGAGACCAGTCCTAAAACTCCATCAGGCAGTGGTGTCACTGACCCTTCCCCAGGGCAGAGGAGCTGAATTACAGCACTCACAGGCCACTTCCCCTCCTTTGATCCTGTGATTTCCAGGTAACTTAGTAGCCAAGAAGAAATTCTGCCACAGCTCTGTGATATAGCCAAGAAGTTACAGGTAGCTACGGGATTCAGCTGAAGCATTTCAGAATATCTCAGACACACCACATACTCAGAGATCCCTGACATTAGGTCCCTCCTTCTCTTGCTTTAAGAACTACCCATTAAAAGCACACTTTCTGAAAGGAAGAGTCTGAGCCTGCACTGGGGAATAAGTGAAATGCAAATTGGACTTTTCTTGCCAAATTAAATCACGAGAGTAATTTCTTTAACAGAATCACATAGCCCTTAAAAAGAAAGATCAACCAACCCATTTAATCTACTTTCCCACAGTTCATGACTGATTCCTTCTCTAGGTGACCTAGACTCATTCTAACTATAAATGCACAACCAAAAAGATTTTTATCTACTGCAAGTTAATGACAACCAAATATTTTGCTCTACAAACTCAATTTTTTTTCCCCTTTAATTTTCCCCTTTCTTTCTTTGCTACACATTTTTCAGTTGCTTTGCAAGCCCAGGTTTGGAAGAGGACACAATACTGTTCACTACATGCAGCTGTACAATAAACAATGTAAAGAAAAGTAAGACGGGTTTTCAGGTGTGCAAGTGCTTGCAATTTCTACCACTGCACCAGCTCTTATTAATCTCCTATCAAAGATGCCTTAAATGAGAAATTTTGAAATCATGACTGTTAGGTACCAAATATCTTCCAATCTGTCACCTTTCGACCAGTGAGTGGCAAATGGAATTGAGGCTGGATTTTCAGAGGGGTCGTTTCAGGGTCACCCCTTCCTTTACTCACCAGTACCCTGCATCCTCTTCTGTTCTTTTTCCCCAGTTTTCTTGTATTTTGTCACTTTTGTACATGGGAGCTGCACTACATACAGGTTTTATCCTAGAAGAGTTCGTTGGGTTTTTTTTCCTAAAATCATATGGAATTAAACATACTACCAGCAGGATGACATAGATGACATTTTAAATAGAAAAATAGTTTCTCTTTAATTCATGTAATTCACCAATCACTCTCATCCTGAGTCAAAAATTCAGCAAAAAGTAGGAGTACACAAGGTATAGAAATTCAATGCCAATTTCTAGTACTGCCTCTGTCAGAATTTAGAAATAAGATCCACATCTCAGGATTTCAGCAGCAGTTGTTGAAACTATACTATGCAAGAATGTCCCTGAAGAGGAAACGTCACTTGAACCAAAAGCCACAACTATTTAAAACTTAACTTGTGCGGGAAGACAATGGCAGACAATGCTGTACTGATCAGACAAACACTAATTTTAAATACTGCAGGACACTTCATCCTGTTAAACTATAGCTTAAATACAAATTAACTGTTCAGAAAAGTAGTGGGGGGGGAATGCTTAGATCAGAGACTCGTTTAACTCAGTACTGTCTTTCTGACTGAGTGGAAGAAGCAAAACTTTAGGAAACAGTGTAAGAACCAGGACATATTCAGAGATATCCAGGGACCTTCTCCTTAAAGCTAATCAATAATTTAAGGCCCTCCTTCAGCTAAACTCCATATTGCAATTGCTTTTCATACCCACTACTGGACTTACTCTCCATGAATACAATTAATACATTTTCAGCATATTTTTAATCTTGGCTTCCAAAAGATTGTACATTTTACATTGAAAAAGTGCTTCCCTCTGCTCTATCATACATGCAGCCTGACAATTTCACTGTCTCCCCAATTTTTCTTTGTGATAAATGAAGATTGGTCATTCTGTATTCTCCTTCACCATACTATGATGTCTGATTTGCAATTGCAAACACAATCACTTCCAGGATCTCGTTCTGAAATTCAGCAGTCCTAATCTGTTCAGTTTCTTTTTGTAAGGAATTCCTCATTCTCAGCACCTTTTCCATTCCTCCACTCTTATACGGGTGTGCAGTGTTGCATACCATACTCCAAATATGAATTAATGATGGAATTTCACAGTAATAATGATTATAATGCTCGCTGACAGTATATACCTTTTAGCCAGCTACATAATGAAGCTGTTACAGCCTCAGCCAATGTTACTAAGTATTCTGTGGATATTAAGTATGCTATAGCAATCCAAATTCAAAACTGAAAAGGGATACAAGACAGTGGCAAGCTTTAAACCTGGAGATATCTAAACCAATTCACACATTTCTGGTATTTCTTACTATTTTAGTTTAGATACAATAATGTTATTAGATTTCATAGATTTAATTTTTAACATATTATCCAGTAATTCTTTTTTCTGGGTAAATGCCCAGAATGGAAGTGGACTCATGAACAAATTAACTACATCATATTCCTAAATATACATCTGAAAGGGATATAACAGGCATAAATGTATGTTTCTCAAAGCTTTATGGTATTACTTTCACCCAAAGGCAAAGAAATTGTATCCAGAAGAACATTTTATCACCTACTCAGAAAAATGCTACCAGTGGTATTCACTGAGTTAACCCATATTCATATACTGGATGCAAAGTGGAATTAACAGAAGCCAGCATGTCTTACTTTCAGCTGCTACTACCCTGTTTGTCCTGCTCTTCCCAGAGAAAAGAGCCCCTATAAATTCTGTTCATGTTTCCCAAAACCCTTCAGGCTTGAGGTGTTTGTTCATTGTCTCTTCCATGGTCCTTGTTCTCATTACCCTGCACATGATAACCCATGCTATGACACCAAACTGCGCCCATTGTTACTAAAGGAGTATCAAGGCACTTGGGAAACATGACTCCTTATTTATTCCATTACTCCAGGGATGCCCTTTGTTAATCTTACAGTTCTGTCTAATTAAAGATTTCACTAGGGCACAGCCCATCACAAAGGATATGTGTGCAGCTTTTACTGGAGCCAGGCTTAGACTGACTGAGGATATAAACCACCAGTAAAACCGTATATTGATACTCTTTAAAATGCATGTGTTGTACTTGGGATGACATGAACACTGCATTCTTCATGAACATTCACCTTTCATTAATATAACTGATCAGTGATCAAGCCACAGATGAACACTGCATTCTTCATGAACATTCACCTTTCATTAATATAACTGATCAGTGATCGAGTCACAGAGTAAGAGCTGGACTTCACCTTCTTAAAATTTCAAGAGTGTAAAAACAAAACCAGACTCACAGAAATGAGACCTGAACTGCTGCTCGGGGCAGAGCATGCCAAACTTTGAATAATGTTACACTTGAACAGGTTCTAAAACTAAACTAATGATAGTTTAGTTTTAGAACCTGTTCAAGTATAACATTGTATTTCCCTGCCAGTATTTCCCATAAACACATCTATGGAACGCCTTTAATTCTTTTACCAATCTAAGCATCTTAAAGGAATATTCTTCCAGCTTTAGCTCAGCTGATTTCCAATAAAGTCCATACCTATATAGCTATGACAATTTCCCAGCAGTAAGGCTTTGCAGTCCATTTGAAAATTGTTCATTTGAAACAACCATATTTTTTATGCCTCTTATAAGAAACATGTGGGACATTGGTGGTTTGATAAAAAACCATCTACCAAGCCTCCCCACCAAAAAGAAACTTGCAGATAACTTCTCTCAAGGCTAGCAGAAAAATGGAGCAGAGGCCAAACAAAACATCATGACACAATGTGTACATGTCTGCCTGGTTCGTGTGCTCAGCTATTTTAATCCTTCATTGCATTTTGGAAGCCTTTAATCAGAGAAGTAGTAAACCATTTGAATTTTACAGTACGTGGTAAGTGTAAATATTACCAGCTTAAACGATTTGGGTTTCCGTTCTTTGTATAAAATCTCTGTCTGAACATCTGTGCCTGTGAAGATTAAAGGGCTAAAAAGCCTGGAAATAGAAGACCTTTGTATTCACAAATCACTGAAGGGAGTTACAGTGCCTGGACAGCTTAACTGCCCCTTCAACCAACTCCGACCACATCTGAAGAAACCTTAACATTATTTGAATAGTCTAGAAAGTAAACAGCTCTGAAAAAGGCTCAGAACAGTTTTTGTGCCAACAAAGCTTGAAGCTTCCCCCAAGTTTGGCTAATTTTTTCACACCAAGACCACCTCCACTGCACTCTGGGAGATGAGTGTTTTAAGGAAGAGGTTTCTTTCCACTCCTCTGTGAGACCATTAAGTGCTTTCAAGTAACAAACAGCTCACTTCTGACCTCACTTCTATACAACCATTCCTTATCCTTTGTAGGATTGCTTCTTATTTACAGAAAGGTAAAGATGATAAAAATCAGACCCTCACTATATCACAAATTAGGCTTCTTTACTTTTAAAAGTATTCCCTCACCATTCACTATCATTTGTGGCCTAGGTCACTAAGCTTATACTACCCTTGGCCTCCTCCAGGTCAGCCATCTGCAGCTGTGACAAAGTTGTTGCCATTCTATTTATTTCTACACTTAGGAAAAATTCTTTGGGATGCACATGTGGTAGAAATACACATTTTATTTCTTCTGTAATTGCTGTGACACCTCTCCAGATCTTTCAGTGAGTCATCCACCCATCACTCCAGAAGCAGAGAGGACAAGCTGTCATAAAATAGAAAGCAACATTCCCTAACAGAGGAACTCATCTGTGAATCCAAAAAGCTTCTCATCTTTATCATCAATCTTATCCAAAACTTGGACAGAACTAGCACGCAGAACTGCTCTGAAGGAAGATGAGAAACTTATCTATGACCCTGTAAGCTCACCTGCCCCGGAATCCAACTGGAACTCTGATATTTTCATCTTTTCTTCCAGAAAAACACAGAACTCCTGCTCTGAGCTTAAAGAAGTCATATTTTTTAATGTAAAGATAAAAATAAAAGTTCAGAGGTCCATGATAAAGCAGGTTAGATACAACAAAAACATTGGCCTTGATGTTTCAAAGAGTATATTCACATAAAATAATGTCTCCTTTCCCCAAACAAAGATGAATTTTATTTCCTAACCACTTTAATCCCCAACATCAAGGACAGGGAATTAGTAACAATACAGAGATAGCAAGAAAATTCTTTAAACTATTGTTCTAAATAGTCTGTTGCACTAAAAGGCTAATTTTAAAGGAAAATGCTTGTTGTGGTCTAAATCACATCTCCAGTTTCCTAAGGATTACTGCAATGAGAATAGCAACATCATTAGCTAGGAAGACTCTGTTTTACCAAAGGTTATGAAAGGAGCACATGTATATCTGTACAGTTAAAGTCAAGCATCTGTGCTGAAGGCAAGCAGATATACTGACCAGTGAAAAACTGCAAGGGCAATATGGACTCCCTTGCAGCTGGAAGTGTTTTATACAAGTGATGTGTGTGAAAGTACAATCAGAATGGACAGCAGTGATCCTATAAACAAAAACATTCCCGGAAAAGAAGGGGTGACACCTGGAACCATTTGTTGCAAAGGAAGAGCACCTGTGCAAATGCACAGTGACTTAGTTTAGTGACAGAGCCCAGCCAGCCAGACCCCAGTGACTTTGCAGTGGCTCTGTCAACAAGAGCTGAGCTCCAGCGCAGCAAATCCTGACAAGTTACACACTTGAGTCACTGCTGACCGTGGGGCAGAGCTTCACCCTGCCTGCACTGCAAGGAAGAACACAGCCCTCCCTTCCTAGCTTCAGCTTTGGAGCTTATTTAAAAGTGAGGAGGTGACCGGCTGTGGTGGAGGTCCCAGGGTGCTCCTTACAACTGTTAGGCTTTAGTCCTGGTGCCTGTCCAAAAGCCAAGCTCAGATATCAACTACTTTGTCTTACTCCAGTTTCCTCCAGTGTTTCAAGGATAGAGCAGACTTGCTTCATGCTTCACATTGTACTCTAATCTTAGAGTGTGTTCAAGTAGCTGAACTCCTCAAACTGCTCACCATGACCTCATGGGAGACCTGGGCCACTTTTTCCTTCCCCCTGTTCCACTCTTTTCCCTCAGCTCTTGCTTCTGATCCTGGATGCTGTTCCTTCTTTCTCTTGACTGAGAAGTGATGACCCCTCCATAAGGGCATTTGAATCCAACGCAAGAGAGAGGGGAAAAAACAGCCAAAAAAACCCAAACCAACAAATACCAACACACATCCCAAAGCACATTAATCTCAAAATTCTGTGAGGAGTATAGTCACATTCACGTGATAAATAGTTACTTTTCATAGAAACATTGTGTGTCTGACAGAGATAACATCAAGTTTATTTCTTGTTTAATTTTGAGCCAGCAGAAAGAAATTACACTGAGCCCAAAGAAGCTCAAAAATTTTTAACAGTATTGTACTGCCCCTATGAAAAACTTGTAAAAATGAATCCTGTCACTGCTTCCATACAATAAAAACCAGTTTGTTAAGACACTGCACTTCCATTGAACTCAATACTCATCTACAACTGATAAATTCAAAGCATTCTGTTGCTTCAACACTCCTATTTAGTGCCATAACAGAAGCAAGATGTTAAAACCAAGCAATATTCATGTCAGGAATTTGATTTGGACAGACTTTGCTACTATTTACATTACCAGTTTTGCTAAAATGAATAAGGCATAAATATAACTACAGCTTACTTTCTTAACACAGAAACATATGATTAGTCAACAATCCACCCAGAATGACTTCTGGAAAACTGGGCATACAGACTACAGTGGTTGTCTAGGAGAAGGACTGTTTATAGTTTAACCTTCAGTTCACCACAGTATGACACTTATCAGATAAGGTTAAATTTCAATAAAATAGGCACAGGGAGGGAGAACAGAGAGCTTGACTGCATCATGAGCAGCAGCAGGGCTGTTCATGTGTCCAGTAGTGAGGACAAGGCAAGTTAATTGTTCAAATAGTAAGAAAGATTTCAGTTTATCCAACTGCAGAGACCTTGGCTGATTTTAAAAGGCAAATGGCAATTATTTTGTTTCACATAACATTTCCCCCTTTTATTCTATTATTGATGAGTATTTTGGCCTTACAGAGTACATCTGATATTAGAAATTAGATACTATGCATGAGGAATAAATAAGTTAGATTATTAAAAAAAATCTCCAAGAGACTTCCAGCCAATACTGCAACTCCTGTCTTCAGCAAAACCCCTTAAATTCTTTTGCATAAGAATTTTTATTTCTAATATGAACATAGCATGTTTAATGTATTTACATTACTGTAAAAACCTGTGCCATTTACAGAGAGAGGATTAACAGAGTAGTGCCCAGATGTAGGAACATATAAAGAGGGGATTTGTTTTCAGTTTTTGTGCACTTCTGACAGCAAGAAAATGTTGATTAAAGTACAGAAGCTCAAGAGCTACTTCTGTATAAAACTCAGGTAGCCGTGTATTTCTGGAACTACAAAGTCTGTATTGATCAATTCTGACTTTATATGTCTGACGAGCTTCCAAGACTATCACTCAAAAATAATAAAGTCTAAAAGCAGAAAAATTGCCCAATCCAACCTTTTCCCACAACTTTCCCATTTGTTTTTGTCATTTCCCCAAGTCATCATTCCAATACGTGCACTTCCATGCTATGGAAGTAATTTGGCTCATTCTTCTAGCTATCAGTCTCATGCTGTTATGCCAGAAACAGATTTTTGTGTGTGCATCTGAGGAAACAACCTGCTGAGTTCTGCTCTTCCAGATTTTGTTGATGAAATTTGCCTTAAAATTAAAAAAAAAAAAAAGCTGTTCAACAAGGTCAACTTCTTTCCTTGTGTTAAGCTCCTAAACATGTCACTAAGTCAAGAGTAGCCAAGTGGTGCTTTAAACAGTTGAAATACACTGAAGTGAAATTTAAAAATGCCTACAAATAAGAGCAAACCTCAGATTTTTGTTGGAAGATCTACATTGTGTGAGCCTGTGAAACTAGTGTGACTTTAAACATGGATTTTTTAAAAAATAGAAGAAATAAAAGATTAAAAACTACCCAGATTTTTTTAAAAAATGCCAAAACCAGGAAACAATATCTTGTGGTATTTTTAAGTGTACTCAGGTCCTAAAAGAACAACATTTCAGCTGAACTGTAGGTGCCTACACTCACAATGGGATTTCCATCAACTGCTCTGGGGATTGTCCTGGGTTTCACCTAATTTTCCCACAGCTTTTAGTGTAACTAAAAATCTAGATTATTTGGAAATATTTAAATGAATTACTCAGCCAAATACCCAAATCCAGTTCTCTGGTTTTATTTCCCTTTCTATAGAGGCAAAATAACCCTGTGCAGGGTGGACAGCACAGATTCCATACACTCTCCAGTATTGCAGGTTCAAGCATCAGTCATGCTTGGCTTAATGCAAAATAAACACACAGTAAGAATTGGGGTATGATCTAATATTTCACTAGACTTCAGCTCTAGTTATTTGATTCCCCATACTGTACCCTTT
This sequence comes from Nicator chloris, assembly GCA_013400495.1. Taxonomy (NCBI): domain Eukaryota; kingdom Metazoa; phylum Chordata; class Aves; order Passeriformes; family Pycnonotidae; genus Nicator; species Nicator chloris. Next base: position 576,168 of record WAAE01016549.1, read on the forward strand.
GAGTGTGTGCATGAAAGTTAGCAAACACCACTTTCATTATTCACTATTTTGTTAAAATTGTTCATCAAATCCCTCGTCCTCCTCCTCCTCTCCCTTTCTTTCTTTTTTTTTGGTCTCCTCTCAAATAGAAAGAACCCTGCCAAACAGCAGAGACATCCACCCAGAAATACATGGGAGATGTCAGCAAATATATGTTGGAGTTACTGCAGGAAAAGGATAGAAGGAGCTTCCAGAGCTGCAAAGCTGAGAACTCACACTCAGAAACATGTCTGACTTGGCTTCAGAGTTACTAACAGCCCCTCTTGACTGGAGCTTATAGGTGGGGCAGAAGGTTTGTGAAAAGTGTAATAAATATAGAGTTCCAGTCTAAACACAGTTTGGCATGAATAGGATCCTCTCCCATAGGGTGAGAGCTGAGAATGACAGGCAGCTTGACAATGGGGCTGTGAGATTGTCAGCAGGGAACTTGTGCCTTGTTCTCAGTAACAGGGACGTCTCTAAGGTGGTTACCATGCCCTGAAGTCCCTTTAACTAGTATGGAACACACTCCAGACCCGTGGCATTTCTCATTCAATTGGAAACAAAGAATCTGATTTTATCTAAATTCATTCCGGGGCTTCCCAGAATGAAGCAATTGTTTCTCTGCATTACTCTATTTTAGTTAGTAGATTTATTCCCCCTAAGGCCATTTGGAAGTTGGACTGAAGCATCTCTCCACTGTCAGTGTTACAAAAGAATGTCTAATCAGACAGAGAACTGAAACCAGAGCAGCAGCGTGACCATCTCAACTGCACAACAAAAGAGAAGAGATGGAAGACAGGCAAAAATACTCAATTGTCCTGCAGTTTAGAATAGAGCCCTTGGACTGCTTGCTGCAGACTGGACTGTGCCAGTTTCAGACCACATCTTTACTGACCTCATTTAACTTGCCTTACCAATAGGCTGCACAAGGAGTTAACAGGACTTCTGTGTTCTTCTGGAACTCTAGCAACCAGACAGCTTCAGGTTTCTAGTCCATACCTATGAGGCTATTGTCCAAATTACTTTTTACCCTAAAGACAGTGGCACAAGCACATAAAAACCAGCAAACCCTGCATACTTGCCTTTTATCTCTTTTAACAGTATAGTTTTCAAAAAACCCACACATCTTGGATTATTTAAAAATCTATTGTTAAAAGCAAACTTGTTTTTACACAGGCTATTTGATACCTTCAATAATTAATTGCTTGTGTTTGAATACCAATAGATATGAGATATCAATAGACATTAAGATATGAGAACAACATTGTTATGAGGTGAATGTGATGAGTGTGAAGAGACAGAACAGCATTCAAGGGGTCTTGCCTCAGGTCTGTGGCAGAATCAGGAACACCCGCACATTGTTCCTGATAAACATTTGTCCAACACATTCACAGAGACCTACATCATGGAAATTCTAAATATTATTCAGTTAATATAATCTTCTTTATATCCTTACCATGACAAGTATTTTCTAATGTCAAACCTACATTTCCTTTGCCTTAGTTTAAATCTATTTCTTCTCATCTGCTCCACCAAACAGAAAAAAATACCCTTCTTTTTAGTACTCAAAAGTATTTGAAGGTTGTATCTGCCTCCAGCACCAATCTTTAGAATAAACAATATGAATTCGTTCAAAATTCCCTCAGAGGTAAGATTTTAAAATCTCTTAAAGATAATCCCTGCTGCTTTCTGTGTCTCTCCAGATTGTCCACTACTTTCCTGAAAAGCAGTGCAAAAACCCAGGGATTCCAGCCAAGATCTCACTAATGCTGAGCAGGATGGAAAGTGTGCAGGCTGCAAGCCTTAGAGATGCCAATGTCTAGGGTGAGTGAACCATCCACAAGAGCACAACAGGAAATTCCAGCAGTTTCCAGCTCCAATCTCTAGCAATTTGAATAGCAACAGAGTGCTTTGGGTCCAGCTTCTGTTTCAGACATTTCTGTCTCTGCAAGAGAAAGACCTGCCTATGAACAACTGGGTGGTTCTCTACTCACTCCATGTCTGCTCTCAGTCACAGGAATTCTTTTTTCCATGTCTTATGTGATGAAAATGCCCCAAAGCTTTAGTAACTATTTGTGACCCATAATACTCCATACAATTACTCAGCTAATTAACTATCATGAGCCTCTTTCAACCACATACATATTTATTAAAAAATTAAGAAACCAAAAAAACCCCATATGCACAAACCGAAGCCATTTATTCCCAGAACTTTCTTCAGATTGCATTGCTTTACACATCTTACTCTAATGTTTTCACATTTACCTTTCAGTACCCAAAGTCTGAATGTTCCTAATGCTTACCTTTCTGTGTTCAATTGAAGGCTGCGGGATGACAAACTGAAATCCCAGCACTGCTAGGGAACTGAGAAGTCTGAAAAGGCAAAGAGTGAAACAGAACAGATAATTACCACTAATACAAACCACACATCTACAATATCTTACAGGGCTTCACACTGCAAGAAAATATTTAAACACTTGAATGCCATTGCTAACCAAAGCAGACTCACTGAACTGTATGAAATGTTCTTATCAGATTCTGTTCACAGCAGGCTCATACCTGAATGTATGAACCAGGTTCATACATAGATTTGTCCAGCTATAAAGCAAAAGTGAACCAAATAGAATCCATTGATAGTATTTCAGATAACTTCATGTTTAAATTCAAAAATTCCTGGCAGTGCATATTTTAACCTCAGCATTCGGTGTCAAACTGACATATGCAAGTTTTCTCAAGTGCCAAGTAAGAATTCACCCATCTGTGGACCACATCTGCTTCTAGCTCTGGCTCCTCATTTTACAGATGAACACTCCACCTCCAGCACACAGGAAACAGAAAATAGGTTCTTCCCCAGCTGCCTAACACTTGTGAAAACTGAATAACCCAGTGGGCACAGAAGATGGAAAGTAGTGAACACAAGCCACCAGAGAGTCAGGATAAGCAGCCAGGCATCACCCCAGTCCCCACATCTTCAGTGTGAAAGGAGTCATAATGGGAACCATGCCCAGACAAACTGTTCTGTCAAGCCTCACCACTGTAGTGACTCCTAGGAGCCTCTTACAACTTAGGCACAGTTAGCTCAATCTTTTGTTTGCTATAATTTGCAACAGAGACTGGTTTGTCTCCTTCTAACAAGCTCCTTCACCAGAAAACATGGACAGGTATGGCAAATAGGATCAAGGTATCTTTGTAGCAGGAGTTTGACTTTTCAGACTATGAAGAGTGTGTTTCAGACCCACTATAAAGGGGAAAGCTGCTAATGATTTGCTGAATTTCAATGCAGAAGTAGCACTGATGGACACAAAATAAATCTGCAAAATAATGGACCGGACCAAATCGAGCTGCATTTCTTATTCACAGCTCCTTCCTTTGCTCCCTACTCAGTAACCCTTTAAACATTTCTTTTTGTTTCAGGTATTTTCTGAGACAGACCTCCTAAAGAGAAACTGGGTTTTTTTAATACCAAGCATTTAATTACCACCAATACAAATATCCTTCTGCTAGGGAGAATGTTTATCTTTTCTGTGTTTGTTCTTGCTAATATACTGCAAAAGGAACCATAAGGTAAGTACTGATTGCACATGACCTATCATCACCTCACCATCTATGCCCCTCTTTATCAAAGCAATAAACTAATAAAAGGCTAGAAAAAGTCATTACTTCTTTATTGCCACATCGATTTAGGAAAAAAAAAAGAAGACCTTTAAAAACTGTGTTAGAAGGAAGTCTGGTATTTCACAAAGCTATCACTTGTGATAAAACAAAATACAGAGGAGGTGGCTGAAATCAGAGCCAGTGTAAGACGCTATAAAGAAATCACAGCAGGAGTCAAACGTGCAGTTCAGAGCAAGCCCCAATCACACAGTGGTACATGGAAGACAAAGGCACAAATGAATAAACTGATTTGCAAATCACACCTGAAATCAAAGGCAGAAATAGAACTCAGACCTCCAAACTGCAAAATTACAGCATCAAGTTTGTCTTCAGCTCACCTGCCTATCTCTTTTCTAAGTGTTTAGGTGATCTCTCAACTCTTCTCAATGAAAAATGACAAGCATCTAAGTAGGTGGCGTGCAGTGTAGGCCCAGCCTACATCCTCTGCAAATTATATTTAACTTCCTTCTCAGAATCTTCCTATCCACCCCTGCTCCCTTATGGCTTCTGCTCCCTATAATCCCTCAGAGCATGTGAAAGAAAGTTCAGACTTTCCATAAGGAAATGAATGCTTTCATCCTCAACAGGACAGGATTTTTCTGATCAGTCTGACAGTCTACAGATTTCCGTGTGTAAATTCTTCTGAAATCATGCACAAGGTTGTGAGTTCTGAGCTGAATGAGAACTGTAATCTTCAAAGCAAATTACTTACCAGATTAAAGTTTTCAGTTCTAAAATGCAAACTTTTAGTATATGTGTGATTACTCTGTGCCAGGCTTTTCCTGACCATTCTTTAAGGAGATTGAACTGCAATCACCATCTGTATGTACGTGGTTCAAGGACAATAAAGACAGGTTTTAAATGTGCTTCTGTATCTGCCATTGGATCTGTCAGAAACAATGGTATCAAGCTACTATTTCAAACACACAGGAAATTTGCCAGGAATGCTTAAGCTATCCTGAGGGAAGCCCCTAGCTTTAAATTAGTGTGTGGCAATTTAATTTTTGTAATGTTATTTCCCTCAGCAGCTTCCTTTGGCTAAGTTCTCTGGACTAGGCTTTTTTATTTGTCATGCGTGACTAACTTTAAGCCTCCCAAGCTACAAAAATAGGCTTCTCCAATTTCAGTGGGTTTGGTTCAGGTATTCTCACAGTGCAGAAAAGCCAAAAAGAACAAGTGTTTCTCAAAAAAAGGCCAAACTTTTCAAGTATACCTGACAGGTGAGGTACCAATTGCAGCTGATTGATGGCTGTATAACTCAGGCCTCTAAGAACCTTGCTGGTACAGCCCCTGCTCTCACAGTTAAGGCACTGTCTGGAGCCAAGCACCCAGTCTGAAGCACAGTCAGACTTTGAACTGTCTCACTTTCTTTTGCTGGAAACACCAATTGCCAGTAATATGAAAAAACATAAAATATAAACATAAATGTAAGCATAAACAACTGGAGAAGAGGGGAAGGCACAGGCACAAAGCAAAGCAATATTAGGTCTACTGTAGGAGTATCGTGAAAAATTTCACAATTTAACACCTCATTTAGGACCACCTCTCAGACTTCTTCCTAGTCAGTGATTGTTAGCTCTGCATGAATGAAGCTAGAGGGTATCAAAGCAGATCTCTCACCTGCTACTGTCCCTTAGTAGCTACATTTTATGGAGGCATATTATGGCCAAGTGTGGATTGTCCAGATACAGGTGATCAGTACTGACTAGTGCAGTATGGCTCTTGTCTCAAATTCTCAACTTCCTCCCAAATCTGCTGAACAGCCCAAGTCTGGGACAGCTTGGGAGGAGCTATGCAGGTCATCTTTCAACTGGAAAGATAACACTGGTAGTGTCAATAATGTGTGACAGATCCATTTTGATGGAAAATCTGCCCTGGCATATTAGGAAGGTGCCGAAATTGCAATTCAAATATTGATGTCTCAAGCTCAGGAGAAGTAAGGTTGGAGCAGAGCTGTTACAGTAGCTCCACCCAGAGACAGAGCACTCAGCTGTCATTCTTTGCAGGAGGTCAGCCTGTGTTTGTGTGGCATCAGGGCTGCCTGTCTGCCCTGAATCTGCTCGCCCAAGGACAGGACAGAACCAGACAGACCAGCTTAGAAACAGCTGAATGTTTCCTTTGTTAGGAAAGCTGTTCAAAAGGTCTTTCCTATGTTTGCCCACTGGCAAACTGTTTCAGGAATGCATAAGACAAATCCGTGAATGAATTGCAGCACAGGTAGTAAAACATGTAAACCAGCAATTTAAGCCCAGTGACTGTAATTGTACAGCCTCATCAAAAAACCCAGGAACTTTGCAGTAATAGAGACCATCACATTGGCACACACTAACAGATGCTCTAAGCATGAACAAACACTGAGAACTTTCTTTTTTCACTATCACCAAAGAATGCTATGTCTGGTATGCATATACTTGAGTATTTGGTCTTAGGACAAGATTTCTATTTACCCTCCTATGATGCAGACACTTCTAACAGCAGAGCAAGAGACAACCAAATTGAAATTTATTGCAGTGTGTTAAGAGCATATTAAATAAGACTTAAAATGTTTTATTGCATCACTTACCTCAAAGAAACTATTAAACTGTCTACCATGATCTTTTAATGAAAGGTATCTTGAAGTGAAAAATACCTCTTCACTGTGGTACAGCACAACGACAATCACACACAAATCCTACAAAAAGAAAGGAGAAAAACAATTAAGACTGCTTATTCAGTGTTTTCCAAGATACAGACCTACATTAGTCACCTCTACTTCAGTTCTTGGGACTTTACAGCAATTCACAGTGAATATCCAGTGTATGTTACAGGAATAAACTGTACGCACAGCATTTTTTGCCACGGGATTTCGATAGTACCAAAGTGCTCTGCAGAAACACTGTGGGATGCAAAATCTTGGTTTGATTCCCAAGAAGGCAGATCTGATGTTAGACTTACTTGCCTTTCTAATTTGCATTCCTGGTATGTCATTTGTATAACAATAAAGCAGACAACCTCATTTACAGTCTTGTGTTAATAAAATTCATAGAACTGAAACTGGGTTACCAACTTCTAATGGACAGTAATATTATTAATACACTGCATTTTGTGAGCAATGCAAGGATGACTCTGGGAGTGCTTATACAGTTTGCAGAAACAGCCTGAAGAGCAGTGCTGTTTCCTCTACTACGGATGGAAAACCCACCCACAATGAAGTTAAATGCCAGCCAAGGAGGAAATCTGAAGTTAAACAGCGTGCTAAATAAAAATTTAACTGATCCTTATTTCTAGGTACTATCAGTGCATCACAACTACTGTGAACACACAGAAACCCTACCAGCCCTTGGCAGGATTACCCAAGCACACTTTCAGTTGTTTGTAAATAATCTCAAATGTTCAGATATCGGGGAAGTCCTTATTTTAATAATTTGTAATCATATATTGGGCATCTAAAATGCACCAGAATTTTCAGGTGGGAAAGAGATCCTTGCAGTGAGGAAATACAGCATAAAGCAGAAGGGCTGGTGGGAGAGTGGCAAGGAGGGAGGAAAAGAGGAAATAAAACACTATTAAAAGTGAACCTAAATCCATACATTCCAAAACTTGGTCAACCACTGTCTGTATCTTTCCATTTACAAGTGGTTACGTGTTGAAATGCAGTGGAGTGAAGAGAAACAAGAGAACATAGCTGTTCACAGATAAAGAGCTCTCAATTTCTGTCAGACAGCCAGATAATTGAAAACTGCCTAGAATGGGACAGGACTGACAAGAATGTAAGAAATGTGCAGTTAGATAAATTACAGATCCTGCTGCTAGGAAAATGCAGATTGTTTGCAGGTAACTGGACAGGTTAAATATTCCCCACCCTCTCCTAAAAATCAAACAACAACAAATTTGGTTTAGGAAATCCCAAAATACTTATAACATCTTCAAACAAGAATTCCATGATTGATTAATGATTTGATTGTTTGGTTTTTTAAATGGAAGGCATTAAAAGTTGAGTACTTGGAAAAGTATCACAACAAAAGTTCTGTATGTAGCAGTTTTGAGTTGGTCCTGAGGACGAAAACACTAAGGCTGAGCTAAACTTCATCCTCTCCTGCAGTTTCACAGTTGTCAGTAGATCTAAGAGGTTTTCTCAAAGATATTCATTGGTTTCACTACTTAACACTGTAAAATTGGCTTGTTTTAAGATGGGAAGCACTTCTGAAAACAGATTTTTAGTCTAGATCTGCAACACGTTTGAGATTTTAGCACATTCAGTAAAAGCTGCATCCCTTTAAATGTTAGGCAAGTCCACACATCCAGCAGCACCACCAGGCATTTAGACAGATCCCCTAACACAGGGCTTACTAATTCTGAACTGAGAAGGAAACAAATGTCTCACTGCCTACAACCTGACTCTTAATTACCAGGAATACTGAGGCAATTGTTGTTTATATCATTTAATTGTTGTTTATCATTGAAGATGGAGAATCTGCCTGTAACATGGATTGTCACCAATATGGTTTCAAGTTCTTATCCTCTTGGGGTTTTTTTCCAGATGTACTCTCTTTCAGATTTTTCACTCCACAATAATCTTTTCATCCAACAGCCTTGTATGGAGTGACACAGTCTCAAAAGAACAGTGCTACAGGATACAAAAACACCAAAATAGCAATGCACACTCCACTAATCCCTTCTATAAACTGCACCTCATTTGGAAAGGAAAGATAATGATAGAGCTAGTTTTGTAAAGAAACAAGAAAAGGACCCTGAGTGCTTCTGGAGGCTTCTTAAAAAGAGCACCTAAAGTCCGTGCATATGTTTTCAATTTTTTTCAGTTCATTTGTATCTTCATTGTCAATGGCAGGTTGCATTACTAACTCTACTTTCAACTGCATTTCAATGCCTCTTTCAAAACACCTCTTACTGAAACTCATAGATGCATTTCTTTCGAAGTATCATTTGTAGCACATAGTGTAAAAAATTGCTAAATATTTAAGTGACTTTAAGAGCTTGTTTTCCAGATTATTTAAGAGCTTAGGTGCTTACAACCTACTGAAAGGCATGCCATTTTGGCATTGGTGTCTTTGATATGAAAATGTGCAGACGTGACAATCATTTTCCCTCCAGAAGATCCAGGGCAAAACTAATAACTGAAATGGCTACACAGTTAACACTGGGATTGAATAACATGAATTTGGCAGGGAAACTTTCAAAAGCCTGATGAGGTGTACTTGTGCTCGATAAGTCTTGCATTGTAAAAGTCAAATTGCCTTCCCAGAAGGGGCTCAAAAGCACTATAGACCTTTCTAGCAAAAAACTCTCCAGTAACTCTGCATAGAGCAGAATAGATAATAATTTCTTAACTGGAACAACCCACACTCTTCTACTTCACAAAGACTTTCTCCACTACATTAAAATATTTGAACATTTCAGCAGTCTTCCTTATTTCACTTCCAAGCCGGATGAAAACAAGATCAATCTGTGAAACTGAGTGGAAGAAAAATCAACGACAAAAACACAACCCTCCCAGGAAACCAATCAATCAAACCAACAAACCCACGTCACAGGATGGGATGGAATACAAACCTCTCCAGAACCACGGGATGACAATCAACGGGAGAGGTGTTTTATTGCATATTGTGTGTGCATTGTGTCACGGAAATGATTACAGGACCCTGCTTAAAGTCTCCTCCCCTTGCACACTGCATCTGAGTGGTTTTAACACCTTCCAACTGCTGCTGTCAGTCTCAGCAGTTACCCTACCAAGCAATGAGCCAGTCATAACCATCCCTTAACTTGGTATTTACTGACATTTAGCCAAACCCTTTCTCACAACATTAGAAAATAAAAATACTTATTTGTAATGGAGATTTCAAAAAGGAGTAGGGATGGATAACGGCAGTACAAAAATAATCTAATAGGCTTATAGGCAGTCACAGCAATTTGCTGATAAGGAGAAAAAAAGATTTCTCAAAGAGTTCAGTGACACCATACACAAAATTATCTGGACAGACACCACAGATACTGTGCAGAAAGTTAAGAAAAGGAAGAAAGTTCTTCTGAGAAGTCAAAGGTAAGAGTTACCCTTCGGCTAATTAAATTCAAGAAACGTCTTCCTCCTAAGAGGTTTGAAATTTTGCAGAGAGCCAATGTTATCCTAACCTCTTAATTATCATGGGACCACTCACATGTGGCTTTTCATGTGACTACCCTTTGTGTATTGTGAGTGGATGGTATTTCACTTCCATGAATTCCTATGTCGTTTTAGCACCAATCTATACTTCTTGTAAGCCCTGTCAATGCACATCCATCCATCTGCAGCTGTGTATTAACTGTAACAGAAATTCCTGAACATGTGCATGGCTACAGTACCTACTTAAACAGTCCAAGGCCCCCTATTTTAACTCACAACAGGAATGTGAGATTCATCATCTAGAAGGATATGCTAACTCAACCAAGTTCAGAAGTGCTCTGAGCTTTTAGCCTCTGCCTTGGTGACTTACACATATATGAAGCCAACTTCAATTTCCTTCAGTATTTATCTTTTCGCTCAGATTATGTATCTGGCCAGCTCCTGACAATGGCAACTTGAAGCAGCTATGAAAGTTGAGCACTGTTCCAAAGTCATGTTTCCACTGATAGGAAAAGATCTCATTTTCGGGTTTTTTTTGGTGGTGGTGGTTTTTGGTGTTTTGGGGGTTTTTGGGGGGGGGGGGGGGTTTTGGTTTTTGTTTGTTTGTTTGGTGCTGGTTTGGGGGGGTGCTTGTTTTTTGGGGGGTAGTGGGAGGGAATCATAAATAAAGAATACCTATATACACTTTAAAGATAATATTACACCCTTTAAGACTGCCTTTGAATCTCTTGCCTTGCACATTGCTATAGTGTATCTGTTGGTTTAGTTGTTCAAATCTATCAAATCATGTTCAGTGCAAGTCCTTTGGATTGCATCCAAAATTCACTACATTTGCAAGACTTTGATAAAGCACTCAGAGTTTGCCAGGTTTATCTAGCTACATAATTTGTGCATACATCCAACAGCTTGAACTGCAGCTGTTGACACCAGAGTTTTAATCTCTTCAAATATTCATTAACTACATTGAAACATACACTTGTCTCTGAAAGCTGCATAAAAGAGAAATCTAGCATTAGATCTGATGAAAAGTGCTGATACTTACATGGAGCAAACATTTTATTAAAACAAAAACGGCAAGTTACTCCACCTAACCCTGCAGGTACCTTTCTTTTTTACTTTAAATGCTTTGAGAACTTTCAGGTTCTCCTTCTGGGTGTGCCCAGAACTACTGCAGTCCAAGAGAGTTCAGCGCCTGTCTCCAATGTAAGCTTGATCAAGACGGAGTTTTCATTCCTTTGCCTCAAATCTGACCTGCAGGGAGTGCGGTGGGTGTGCTCCACAGCCAGCAGCACAGGCCGAGCCATGCCCGAGCCTGCCGCTGCCGGGCGCAGCCGCGGGAGCCGCTCGGGCGCGGGGCTCCTGACTCAGCGCGGGGCCGGGCGCGCAGCCGGGGCCGGGGCGCTGCCGCCGCCTCGGGGGCCGGGGCTGCTGCACGGGGCACCCAAACCCTCAGTAACACAGGAACGCTGCGGCCCAGAGACACCCACCCTGGCCTACTCGGGCAGTTTGGGCCCGTTTCTAGAGCTTTAATTCAGCAAATCTTTCACTTCCCAGCGAACGAGTTCAGCTCATTTGTCTGCAGTTCAGTGTGTAACTGGGTAACCCCATTATTTGGCATCCAACCCTGTCATATTTAATTGTTCTCTGAAAATCTAGGAGGCAAAGGTGGCAGAATCCAACAGTGACCACACACACAATTTCCCAAAATATGCATTCACAAACTGCAAATTTTGGCTTTTAAAAGTACTGTTATGCGGGAGGGTGCCACAATTCAAACAATTTGCTTCCATCTTTCTTGAAGAATATACAATTTAAGATCAAACAAGGGTTGTGACATTAATGTTGTAAGTAAAGGGGAGAAGCAGGAAAGTGCTTGCTTATAGGTCACAAGCTGCAGTCATATTTGAGTAGTAGGATTTGTTTCTTTTAATTTTTCTTAATCTTTGTGCACAACACTGATTATACATTTTCTGAATGTGCACTAGTAATAAAAATATCATAAAAGTGGAATTATTGCAATAATCAGCCTGGTCTAAAATTTATTAAAGACTTCTTAAACTCATTGATTTGCTTACATATGGATTTAAGACCATAGGTCTGATAATCAGTTAAGTATATTGTTGTGGCATGAAATATGACAGAGTTAGCTAATTGACACCCAGTTCAATTGCAAAGAAAATACACTGGAATAGCAGTGTTAAACTGATTAGTCATTCTGACATTATTTACAGTCACCAAACTCTGTAAAGGTAGTTTATGTGGAGTTCAGACGTATCAAACTTTAAAGAGTCCAGAAAACACAAAATCAAATGTCAGAAAAACTGAATCAGTTGTTCTTTTTTACATCTTTGAAATAATAACCCAGAGGAATGATCTTTCTCAAGATCCAGGCTGCACCAAAATTGCCATTGTTAGTATGAGTTTATCCCCTTTTTTACCTTTTGGAAAAAGCTTACTGCATATAAAGTTCTCATGTGCAGTTTCCAGGCAAAGGACAATTATGTAAAACATAAAATTAATCCCAAAATTGAGATCATATCACTCTCCAAATTTACAAAGAGATTTTTGTGATGCAACTGTGTGAAAACAATGGCAAACCTATCTTAAGTTCATCTCAAGATTCCAAAGTAGTAGGCTGTGTAATTTTGGCCAAACCCCTGGAATTAGTTTTAAAACTGTGCTTAGTAACCACATGGTGGTTGTTTTTTTACCTTCCCTTCTCTGTGCAAAGAGGTACTGTAGGGATCTTGATACCAGCTTGTCACCATTGACTGGTTTAAGGAACTTCAACTCTTGTCATAGCTGTTCTGGATAACTAGTGCACAACAAACTGGAAAGACCTTCTATAAGACAGGAGTGCAGAGACTGAGCAGTTCTGTTCCCATATGAAAGGCCTTCCCCAATGTTCAGCTGGTATATTCCACTTGTGCTGTGTAAATGTGGCTGAATATTCCCTTTGCCCACAGATCCACTAACACTCATTGCACACACAGCCGCTAAGACCTCCCTGTTCCACACTTAACCACCCCAGAGAACTGAAAGCTTCTAGCAGTTTCAGCATTTGACAACCACAAAAGGTGCTACTTATCACAGCTCTTTCTATAAGAAATCATTATCTCTTCTAACAAAACACATTCCATGTATTTTAATAAATTTTCCTTTCCTTGTAACAAACTTTTTTGCTACGATCTGAATCTTTGAAACCAAGGATGTAGGAGGGGCTGAACATGTAAGAGGAAGAGAGAGATTACATGTTAGAAATCCTTTTCATTAAACAATCTTTCTTAACCATTCCATAATCCTGATCAACATTTATCTGATTACTGATGTAGAAAGACATGGAAAAAAATAACACTGAACAGCCTAAAAAGTCATGTAGAAATACCTGAAAACTCTATAAGCATTGATACAAAACAGTTGAATCCCTCATTGTTTTGACAAGGAAGAGAAATAAATCTGGGTGAACATTGCTATGATTGAACATTGACAGTTTTGCCTCCAAAATGAGCAGTAACAACACAAATTTGTTTCCTGTTCTAAATCCCTTTCTATCAAGTGTGGGTGGGTAGAGTGGTGCTTTAGATTTGGTTTTGAGACCCACTCCATTTTGTGGAAACTCAGGTAAAACTGTCTGCTGTGACTGGTAGTTAGAAAGCCCTGGATGGAAATAACTGAGAGAAGGATTATAAATGAAATGTCAGTCTGCAAATCTATTCATTTAGTAGAAGTCTTAACGATACTGATATTCCAAGGCATATAACTCCATTTCAGAAAAACTAGGAATTATGGAAATTTCTTAGAGCCTCTGTTAGCCATACTAATTTCTTTACCTGTAAATATGTCAAGGAAAATTAACTTTTCTTAAGCTCTTTTCAAGACTTGGTTAATGAAGGCCATTTTGAGACTTGAAGAAAGGTTGAAAGTTAGAAGCTTTTCCTAGTCTGTCTTCAAAACACAGGCTCCCAACAGCATTTAACTGGTGGTTCTGAGGACCTACTGTCTTTTTATGAAAACCAAGGACCCACCAGCCTCACTCAGAGAGTTGTAACACACCCTGTTTAAAAAGGTCATAGAAAACAAATATTTCAGCAAAGCTAATTGGAGGCACATGTACAAGGAAAGTAAAACACAACATATTTCAGGAGTATAATCAGCTATTAGTAATGCAGCTGGGAGACACCCCTCTCATTATGTAAAAACCATGTATATTACATAATTATTGTGAAGTTAGAAGATACCTTCCTTTTGCAAAAACGAAACATGATTTTCACCCATCTGTTTAATAAGAATTAAACTCTATCTGGCAGACACAAGTCTTCTTTTTTTCATTTTTTAAAACTGCTTCCCATGAGAATGGTGTTCAAGAAACACTGTAAATACATGCCTAAGCATCAATATCCTCCATGTAGTAAAAGAAAGGACAAAATATAGGAAGCTGTGCCTCAGAGGATAATTTTTAAAAGTACTAGGCAGCATTCAACATAATTTATAGTGAAGAACAAGTGTTCCTGTTGCTAATGTACCCTCTGAAAGAAATATTTCATTTACTGGTAAATAGATGTGTGTGTCATTAGCCTACCACAATTAACTCTGCATTGCTCCAGCACAAATAGAAAAACTGATATAAACTACCCTTTACATAAATTAGAGCTGATTCACAGTAACAGGATAGTAAAAGGAGTCAGCAATTCCTCTGTGAACTCACAGAAACATTTCTAATAGAAAAATCCTGCACTTCATAGCTGTGATTGCCTAAGGAAGAAATTAAGCAGTAGAGGAAGGCTTAAATATATCACAGTCCTCATAATTATTTTTTTTAAATTTTAAAAATTGCCCCCATCAAGCTATTACCTGAACACATACAATCTCAAAATATTAACTTTTACAAAGTTCCTTCTGTTCTATTGGCATGATTTCTGAGGTGTTGTGGTACCAGTGTCAGAACACAACATGAAGGACAGTATGAGATGTGGACTTGTAATCTTTGCTTGCTTATTCAGAAATAAGATATTTTCTTTGGAGTATCAGTGGGAACCATCTCTCTGCATAAGTAATACCTCCAAATAACAGTGCTTTCTGGGAATATTCCTACATTATCCACAGCAGACAAGGACAGAAGTGTTTCAGCACAGGGACACTGAAAAAGTCAAACCAAACCACTTTTAAACTTGTTAGCCAACCTCTAATGGCTAAGCTAAGCCTTGTTAGTCCTTGGAAAAGATCACTTTGCATTTTCCAGTTACCAGAGAAAACACAGCCTTGTCAAGAGTGACTAGGTGTTTCTCTTCTGGGCAGCTATTCATATCCACTATCATCAGAGATGTTTAATTTTCTAAAGTTAAACTCCATGCAGAGGAACAGTTACTAACTGGAACATGTACCTATAAATACAACACAGGCATCCTATTGAAATTAGCAGTAATATCCTTGGGATTCAATTTCAAACTTCAGCTACAGTTGGGCTTCTGTAGCATTATTCTTGATGTACTAAACTATAAATGGGATAAAAACCATTTCTGGGGAACTTCAGAGATTTCCCTGCCTGTTATGTAGCTCTCTGCCTTGGGTTAGGCACTAAAGAAAGGCTGGCATTCCTTCTAGACTGAATGAGTCTTTGACACACAAGAACAATTAGCAGAAAAAAACCCAAACAAACCCATCCCAAACCTATTTGTCAGTACAGGTAAAAGCAAGGCAATTCCATGTCAGTTTATTGGTCCATCTACTTAGAAATAAATACATTTATAAATGGATATGCCAGGCCACAACCCAGCAAGCGTCTCTTCCTTGCAGTTTGGCAGCAAAGAGTCAATGTCTTGGTAGACCAAGGACTATCCCCAGTGTTTCAGTGCAGGGCTGCACTGCAGACCACTGCCTCCTCTACTTCCTATAATAGAGATTAATGTGGGCACACACCCTAAAATAACTCATCAAATCCTTTTCTACACAGGTTTTCAAGGACAAGTGTTTTAACATACATTTCAATGCCACCAAAACTGGAAGGAAAAACACCACAGGTACCCAGTGACACACATTCTGTACTGACAAATGTCCAAGAAAAAGTGACCAAGGCTTTCGTAATAGACTCTAAACATGACAAAAATCCTCTTCCCTTCAGTCCTCTTCTGCAGTCAGCAAACTTCTTTATTTTGGCCAAAAAAAGGAGATTTCTATTTTCTATCACACCATTCCTACACGACTTGGGCTTCACCTCAATCAGTGACCAGCACTGCTCAGGTGACAGCAGTTTTGCAACTCAGTTGTCATGAAAAAGCTGAGCAGCAGCTTGAAGGTGCTGTACTGTACTGGGGCATGGAGGGGCAGAGGTGCACCATCCTAAACATTCAAACAACACTTTGTCCTCTAGCATTTGGGATAATTTGGGCACTAAACCCTTGCTGAATAGTTTCAGGATGAGAGCAACACAAAGCTTCAACTGACCAGAGGCCAGACACAAGGATGTAGAACTTCTCAGGTACCCATGTGGGAATATATTTTAGGGACCATTGAAAAACAAGTGACACATGTCCAAAATAAACAGTGCTGAGATTATTATGGCATCCTGGTAACTTCTGAACATGCCTTTGCTCAATAAAGCATAAAAAAAATCAAATGTTCACATCAAAGAAATGTCATATACCTAATAGCAAGACTTAGACTAGACTCTTTATTTTTTAAGAGGAAGTACAGCAAACTGCTAGATCATGGACAGAAAAACAGTTCACCATGTAGCTTACACATCTTCATTGTGCATTTCAGAGTCTAGGCTCCTGAAACATATTGAATGAGTTGTGCAGGATTGCCTAAATTACTTTGTTATTAAATAATTCTACAAGAATGATGATATTGTTATTTATTTCTGATTAAAATTCTCCCTGATGTGAGGCTCCTCACATACTTGTACAAGGCAACAATGGAATTTGAAGATTTATTGTTTTCTTTTATGTTTCTACATAATGATGAATAATAGGTCTAATGAAAGATCTTGCAAGAGCACTGTGAAATGAAGTATTTTTTTCATAATTTTGAAATAAAATGCCAGGGAACTTCAACCCAAGACGAAACAATAAACTATCAATGGATCTCTGACAGCCAGCTGGAAGGATGGCAGTAAGTTATCTTGTACATCTTTTGCAAATATTAAATTCTGAATGGAAGGAAATACAGGGATAACTCAGAGAACACACTGAAGAACGGTTTCACAGAGGTCCATTTAGCTTTCATCCACAGTAAAATTTAGATGGCATCTCCAGCACAACAACAGAGACATTTAATATGTTTATCTGCTGGGCTTGATATATATAGAATCTTACAAATAGTTCAGTTCCAAAACTGGACTGGCAACCAAGAGAGTAGCATCAGATGCCAATTGTGCTGCCAAGCCTTTACCACTTAAAGGGGTACATTTGCAGAGGTGCATCTCTTTTCTATGGGAAGAAGATGTTAATGGAGAAAAAAGGGAAAACACTTAAGTTACCAAGCTTTAATTGGTAAAGATGACAAACAATGCTATTGTTGTGTCTTTTCAAGAAAGTGAAATTAAGATTCTACATGACTAGTCACAGCAGAAGAAATGTAAAATCCCTATATTCAGAAATCCAGAAACAATTTACATTATTAATTCTACCCCCGAGACTGATGCCGCTGAATATAATTTTCCTGAAGTCCTTATTTGGTTCAAGTTCCAGAAATATCCTAATGCTTGTATCAATCATACCTTCATGTGGTGAACCCTTCAGCCTCCTGCATTTTAAAGCTGAACTGCAAGATCCTTTAAGTGTTGGGAGACAGAGCTGTTTATTCTTATTCTGTCAGCTTGAAAGGGATTTTAGACATCCTACAAATCTTGTCTTGCTGCTATGCCTCATGTGCTCTGGTGGTCTAGATGACAGTTAGTATTTCAGTCCATTTAATGTAAACTGCATGAACTGTTACACTCCTACAGGAGATACCAGTCCTTGCCACAAAACCACAAAGATAATCATACATTCAAGGAATCTTGGGCTATCATTCACTGAACAGGGAATTTGAAACCTTTCACCAGCTGCAGATTAAAATCTCCCTATTAGGAAATTTATAGTTTGGAAGATGCCATCCAGTGGCCTGTCAAGAATGAGTTTATGGTTGACAGATAAAAGATCCAACCTTGCAGAATCACCAATAGCCCTTGTCACCCTTGCTAGTAGCATTATTCAAAAAACCTAAACAAGTCAGGAAGATGCCTTTTTGACTTCCAGTCATCCTTTCCAGGTCAGGTTCTAGTCTTGAGTTTTTCTCAGCCTATAAGTAAACTCAATACTGCTTCCAATAGAGGTTTGCTTTGAGAGTAGGAGTAAGACATGATTGTAGTCTGACTTTGAAAGGACTGAATCAACTTTGCTACTTGAAAAGTCATTCACCAGAGCTAATGCACACAAGTACCCACTCTTATATCTGCAAAAGCCAGAAGGGTTGAAGAGAAAAAACAGTAAGAAATACCATAGTTCCCTATAATTCCTGCATGGGCTTGCAGAGAAAGGCAGGTTAAAGAAAGCCCCTTTTTAACAAAGCAGTGGAAACCATCAGTACATTTAGTCACTGCATAGTAAAGAGGTGACTCCATCCTGCCTCCCCATTTAGCCATACACTACTTTATTCAGAATAAGGCAGCCCAAACATACTTGCAACACAGCAGTTTGAGCAAAATTATTATCCTTAGTTCAGTGAGACCCTGTACCTCACAGCTTACCAACATCCCCAGGTTAGGAGGATACCAAGAGGGGGAAGTGTGACTACCACGATACAGGTCCACTCACTGACAGCACATCCAGCCTTTTGGCTGTATGTAGTCACTGACACTTCAGATTAAGGTATTATCTTCTGTCTTTATATAACAAAAGTCTTAACATATAAGCATCTTTGCTCACTATCTCTGTTAATCAGATGCAGCTTAGAAACTGTACTTCACAGTGGTAATTTCAGAGTTGGCAGCTGTGCAAGTCACAGTGAAGTCACTTCTCTCTTCAGACCACAGTAATAAGCAAATCTAATTCAGTGTATCAGTCATCTACAATCCAGAAACCTCTGCCACCATTATATCGAGTTTTGGGACTTTCATAACCATTCCTGCTCAAGAAGATCTATTCAAGTGAGTAGGGCCCTTATTGCATCAGGTAAAAAGAAATCAAAGGTCATCTCCTGGCAATAGAGCCTGAATTTATTTGTGCTTGAGGGCAGGTTATTACAGCACACTGACCCTCACCTGACGTCACTCAGTGCTTCCCATGTGTCTGCAAACTGAAAAACAGGGACTTAAAATGTGAATGTGAGGCTTGAATCTGCATGACAACAAGAACAGCCTATTAGAAAACACTGGCAAAGGAAACCAAGTAATCCCTCCAACACTGTGGACTTCAATTGCTGCTTTATATAATGTGTATGCCAGAGCTGATACAGTGATCTTTAAAAAAAGATTTTAAAATTTCATACACTGTCTTTTGAGTTTTTGGGTTTTTTTTAATCAGAGTCTACTGCTGTTGCACAAACTTCTTAGAGTCAGCCAGTCTTATATAGTGACTTTTAATCTTCTACTTGAGTACTCACTGTTGGAGATAGGTGAAGACTTGCTGAAAGGAATGCAACTCCAATGGAATCACTCTGGGCACTGCTTCACACTGTGCTCTCTGTTTTAACATAGTATCTGTATGGTCTGTGGAAACAGGCATTTTGCAAAGCCCAGAGTTTTGAAAAGCTCTAATAACATAACTTTAAGAAAACAGCAAAACAAAAAGCAGAAATAAACCCCACCTTTCTGAATTTTCAAATGCCGGGAAGATACATTTGGAACCATTTGGTTTCTCCCCCCTCCCATTTCAAAGCAGTAGAAACAATCACAACTAAATCACAAGCACTATGTTTCAAAAGAAATCAGAAAATGACAGTTTCTGTCCAATTTTAACAGTATGAAAGCAGCAAAGACATTTTAGCCCTTTCATGCCCTCATGATTCAAAAGTGCATACGGATTTTTTCTTGTTTAAAATAATTCTTAGTTATTGTTATTTAAATTTTGAACAAGCTCACAACTATCACTCTGCATTCAGCCACGGTGTGATGGATTTGGCCAGCAACAAATACAGGCAGAAGGCACAGCTTTATGACAACTGATTGATTACAGCAGCATTGTGAGTGCCTAAGCAATAAATCTGAACCTGGTCCTGCACTGTAAACATTCCTATGGGAAGAAACAAAAGTACTCCAATTGCCTTAATCTGAGCAAATCTCTGAACTGGAGGGGGGCAGTAAGAAGAAAGAAAAAAAGAGACAATCTTTTTGGTGTGCAATATGTATTAATGAGTACAAGCAATGCCTGAAGAAGAAAAGGGGTATAAAAAAAATACATTTTTCATGGCTGCTTATCACTGCAAAAAAAATCAAAACTGACATCCTGCCTTAACCCCCGTGTTCAACACATGAACAGTATTTCCTGGGCCAACAAAACTGAACAATACTAACAGTTAATGGTTAACCCACTCTGTTCTTTTAAATCCTTATTCTTATGCTGGTTTAGTAAAGTGCTTCAATTTCACATAGAGCCCCCGAAAATCTGCAAGGAGGTTTGCCCACTACTCCCCACTCACTTCCCCAGTGAATGCAGCTCCACGGAACCACAAGAAAATGACACAGAGATTTCATTTCTGCCAAATTAAGTAATTGCATCCATTCCATGCAATTTATCACTCTTTTGGGCAGCTTGTGTCATGGGATGACATTTTGTTGTAATTATGCAGGGTGGGATTGGACAGGCTCTTGTTTCTCTTTGCCAATCTGATAAGCAAAAATATTTGGTTTTTTACTTTCGTAGAAACTACATGTTTTAGATAAAAATAACGAAACAAAAATACAAGTATAATGCACAACCAACTAATGGTTTGATGTTACCAAGTCAGGACTACAGCAATCACCTTTACTGTGGAAAAAAAAAAATCCAGGATATTGAATACTTTCCAAGTCAACATTTACTCTCAGATTAGTGTCAATAGTTTTGCTGAATTTGCCATTTACAGATAGGTTTGTCCTTCCATGCACTTCTCTGCAGCTAATCCAAAGGGAGTATCAGGGGAATCCGCCTGATTCAGGATTACAGATTTTAGTCATACAAGATTCAAGTATCCAAGTGACGTTTTTCTCCTGGGGGAGCAGTATCCATGCTCACATCTATCCAAGTGCTGATCCAGCAAGGCCAAGCACAACAGATGTTTTTCACCAAGAAGCAGGTTTCATGAAGAAGGGCTTTTTAAAAGGGCTTCTTTATCCATCCTTTTCCCAAAAGCA
Organism: Nicator chloris; assembly: GCA_013400495.1. Taxonomy (NCBI): domain Eukaryota; kingdom Metazoa; phylum Chordata; class Aves; order Passeriformes; family Pycnonotidae; genus Nicator; species Nicator chloris. Next base: position 597,251 of record WAAE01016549.1, read on the forward strand.
GAGCAAAGAAAACACATTCCAGCTCGGACACCATGACTCATAGAAGGGAACAAGCAGGAAACCACAGGACTTCTATCAGTGTTACAGACAGTATCCTCAGGCTCCCAACAAACACTTTGGGAAGCCTTCTCCTCCTGTTCTCTTATCTCACCGGGCCATGCAGTCCCAAAGGACAGACCTTGCTCCATCTCTTGGGCAAGCCAGGTCCAGGATGTCGCATCAGCCCTGCTTGTTCATCAACAGAGACAAACTGGGAGAGTCTGCTCACTACCAGGATTCCCTGCTAAACTTCATTTTGATACAAGAAGAGGTCAATACAACCCATCCAAAGATAAAGGAAGTTCAGAAGTTGAAAGTTCAGAAGTTGGAACGTCTGTTGTCACGGCAGTTATCTCTTGGATTTACTAAAGGGGACTATTCTTTTACTGTTAGTATTTTAAGAAGCTTGGCTTTAGGAAAAAAGCGCAAGTAAGCAAAGTTAAATCAACAAAAATAACATTCAAAAAAGGGTAGTTTTCTGTATTTCTCTCCACATTTAATCACATATGGCTGTATATAACTCATGAGTTTATAGCAGTCTTATAGGAAGGGGAATAAAGGATCACAGTTACGAACAAGTGGCTCCTCTGCAAAGGGATGAATTTCATCTACCCAGTCCTGTAAGTTAAATATGTTTTTGGTAGCCAGAGTCTTCCAAAGGCTCCACTTCCTGGAACCAACTATACAACAAGTATAACTTGTTAAGTTAAAGAACAAGTTACTAACTCTTGTACTGTCAAAGAAAACCCTGGAAACTCATAGCTGAAAACAGTAGTCTTGCTTTCCAATGACAAGAGCACTTCATGTGGGCGTGGTCTGATCTGAAAGACACTGAAGCCGCTGATAACCTTTTCCTTGACTTTACTGGCTCTTAGACCAGAGCTTTAAATAAAGGAGATGGTGGCTCTTGCACTCTAATGAGAAAAAATATCTACAAAACTGATGGATAAAGTAAATGTTTTAAAATATTTTTTTCCATATAAGGAGCCTGGAATCTTCCTGTGAAGGGAAATTCCAAAACCAGGACCAAAATAAATACTGAAGTGGGATGCCAAGTAGTAGCAGCAGCACAGGACTGATGTGAAATAGCCAACAAGCAAGACCAAGCTGTGATTTGGAGAAACACAGTAAGAAACCTATGAAGCACATACTACATAATTTGGGTTCATTCATGTACAAGAAATATTTTTACTCAAATGACTTTTCCTTTTCTTTTTTTAGCATCTTTGCATGCAAACTATCTTCAGGAAATTTCACAGTTGACCAACATCCTGTAATTATCATACCTAGTTCAGAGATAAAGGAACAAGTTCAGAGATAAAGCAAGACACCAATGGCCTGGATGAGCAGCACAGAGCAGCCAGTGGGAGAGTTGAAACCAGAAGCTCACATTCCAGGAACTCACACGTCCTTCACCTCCACAGCCCACAAGGCTCCCTGCCCTCACAAGGACCGGGCTGAGGTCCTATCTGCATTTCTAGTGCAAGAACAGCTCCTGTGGAGAAGCCCCACATTTGACACTGGTTCCACCATTTAAAAAATATGTAACAGATGTCTGGACATGGTGCTGACAAGTGCTGACTGTTTAACAGCAACCAAAATTATGAATGCTGACCCATCTCTGGGAATGCCATAACCCTGCAGGGGTTACACAAATTTGATGTGTGACATGACACACAAGTCCCCGAGAGAAAAATGGGTGGGACAGAACATTCCAGGAGGAGAAAACTGAGTTGGTTTAAATTACAGAATCTGAGTCTGTTATTGTGACTAACACAAAGAACAAAAATTAAGAAAAAATAATCAGGCAACAGTAAAGCATATGGTCTCAGCTCTGTTTCCTTTATACAGAGTAAGATATGAGGCAAAATCAGGTCCATCAGATCAATTTATATATATATATGCTTAACATCCCTCTAATTAATCTTCTAAATGAATACTAAACCATGCATTCTTCCTAAGAATCTAATATACATGAACAGAATTATCTAGTGTAAAATACTGACTATCCTGAACAAAAATGAAGCTTTTGCAATGCAAAACACTGTTGCTTATCCTGCTAACAATGCAACCACGTTCATTGGTCACATATTGAGCCACATATATTCATAACTTAATTAGCTTTACAATTACCCAAGTCATGGTCCAAACTGCATTTAGATCAGGTAGAGCTGCTGTCTGAAAACAAAAGAACTAATAACTGAACTGTACATGTGCCTACTCAAGGGAACAAGACTTGTCACAGAATCTGTTCTTCAGCCAGCACTGTTACCACTGGAAGCATTTCACAACTGAAAGCTACAAAATGCTTTCCCCATCACCTTTGGGGTAAAAGGGCTACTATCAAGGTCCAAACTCTTCAAGAAGTTGGTTTGACACAGTAAGTTTTCTTTTACTTTTCTTCCTACTTGCAAAAAATAACAACCTTCCAAACCTGCAGCTTGTTATGATAACACAACACTACAGGGGACACAGCTAAAATTGCTTATGCATCATTAACTTTGGAGCTCCTTGGGTTTTTTAAGTGCTTACCCACCAAGCCTTCCTTCTCTCACGCAGAATTTAAAGCCCACAGAAGTGTCTGCAATGACTGCACTTCACTGTAGATGATAAACCTGAATTTCAAAGTAAGGAAGAAAATCCCAAGTACCACTAAGTGTCTGAGTAGCACTTCACCTCTGTTTTCAGTACAACTGCCACTGTGAACAGTCTGAATATCACACATCTGATGTCACATCACAGAGAACTGAGACTGCAGTGTGGAAACCCAGCTTTTCTGTTGTCACTGTCTGCACTGAACCACACACTGATTATGAATATGAGTCTTCAGGATGATTCTGGCTTTCTTGTTTTGTTTCCAGCCTTCATTTAATGCACCTTTCTAACATAGTTACTCAGTTTGTTCTACAGCAAAACCGAAGATTTTGGACTGAGATCATAAAACCCATCACTGCCTGGGAGCAGCCTAATTAATCTTCTACAATTAAATCTGCTGGGGCTCTGAAGTAACCTGCTGTATGAAATGCAGAAAGACAGAAATCTTGCACCATACAACACCTCCAAGTGTTTCTGAGGGTTAGTCAGGAATCAAATGCCCCTTCAATTACAATGGAGCTTTTTCAGATTAAAATCAGCAGCAGCAAGACCTGCAGTTAGTCCTGCTCCTGGATGAAACCTGGTAAGTTATGGTCAGGGCACAATTATGATAAACAATCCATATTTCCTACCTAAACTCACTTTGAAGGACTCCCTATGACAATCCACACCAGCTGGTCTCATATTTCTAACTTGGCTAAAAATGCTCACTTTGCAGTACTTTTCTTGTTGAAAGGCAGTCTCTCCTCCTAGTCTACTTAAGTCCATTCTCCCACTACATTCTCTGGAAATGGAGTTCCCTGGTGATGGAAAAGAAAGCACCAAGAATTACAGGTGTCTAATGAATTTCAGCAATATCCAGTTTAATTTTAAACCCCTGATGATACTGAATAGGAGAAAATCACATCAACCAGTAGATTACTACTAAGTTTACACCATAAAGAAGTCCAAGTTGGCAAGCTACAGCTTGGTAGATCAACTTTCTGAGTGCATTGGCAGTTCCACAAACAGCAATAAACAGACAGATTTGGGCTATTTTCAGTTCCTGCTCTTGCCACAGAAGACAGGAAAAACATGCACAGCAGACTGACAATATTAAGAGCTCAGCAGGCAACTATTTAATCCATACCCTTATACCCTTGTATTGAGCCACTAACCACTAGTGCCTTAGACAGTGGTTTCTGATGAAATCAACTGATTTATTAACAGGTGACACATTGAGTTACAAATACTTCTATTACTTTTGATGGCTATTCATGATATTGATGCACCAAATTATCTGTCATCTCTGCTAGCAGACGTCAGCATGCCCTTATATAACCCTGTTGTATTGAAATCTTGCATAGAGCTCAGTTTTGCTGATCCTTTGATTTAAAAAGTTATGAAAAAAAGAAAAAAATGCAGAAAAGAGAAATTACACTGGCAAGAGATACAGAAGAAAGGTGACTAAAAAGCTAAGAATTCTTTAACCTGAAATAAAGAATAGCTGAGGTAGACAGATAATGAAAGAACACAGCTTTGAAATAGCGCAGAGATAGTGAGGAAAAACCAAGCATAATTCATTTTATAAGGTCCATACAAGTATCAGGCACAAAAATTAAAAGAAGCAAAAGGAAGTCGTTTTTCCACACAACATAGTAACCTGTGGAACTCACTGCTGTCAGCCTCTCTAAACTGCTCATGTATCTAGAATCTGGAAAAAAATAATTTGGATGAATTAATGTCAAGTGTGTCAGGAGCTATAAAACACACAGATGTGGACACACTGACAGTCGCAAAAATTTAAAGCCACAGCTGGAGAGGAAAAGGTATTTCAAGATTCTCCTGTGCTACAGCACAAACCCTCTAGCCTGACAACTGAGCACAAACAGCTCAAGTGTTGGTAGAATTAAAGGAGAGATGGTAACAAAGCCAGAGGCAGGAAAGCGTGAAGAGAAACACCGAACGCGGTTCATGCTTTGCACACTGTGCTTAGACCAAAAGATCTGGCCCAAAGCAAGAACAATTGCAACACGCGTTCTTCGTGAGGCGAGTTATCCACTTCTTTCCCTCTCCCGTACAAACTGCTGGACTCGGCTCAGGCTACGTGCAGCTACGGCTTCTGGTGGGACACCGAGGCAAAACGAAGCAGCTCCCTACACTGCCTCTGGATGCAGCGCCTGGAAACCGAGCGTGCGAGGAGAGCAGCTTTGAAATGGCTACTTACACAGCCAAAACACGCGGCGCAAGAATCCCGCGGAGCGGAGCAGAGCCGAACGCGCTCCCGCAGCCGGGGCAGAGCGAGAGCCCGCGGGCCGCGGCTCCGAGCGCGCACCCGGCGCGGAGCAGCCCCTCAGCGCGGCCTCGGCTCCGCCACGNCACCGCCCACCTGGCGCGCCCACCCTCCCGGGCCTTGCCTCACCGCTCCGCGCCGGCGTCCCGTCCGGGCGCCCCGCGACGAGGCGCTCTCGGGGGCGAGAGGGCTGAGAGCCGCGCGGCCCCCGGCGCATGGGAGGCGGCGCGCCCTCGGCCGGGAATGCCGGAGCCCCGCAGGACCCGAGCAGGTTCCCGGCGGCTCCGGGGCTCAGCCACAGCCTCTTCCCTCTCCCCTCGCTCCCGAACAGCGCCCGCGCAGAGCCGCGCGCCGGCTGCTGCCACCTGCCGGCCGCCCCGCGCAGCCCGCTCCCTCCCTGCCTGCCTCCCTCCTGCCCCGGCGGGCCGGCGCTCCCCGGCGATCTCCAGCTGGGAAGCCTGTGAGGCGAAGGCGCAGCGGCACCGCACCGTCCAGCGCCGCCGGTGCGCGGACGTGCGGGGATAAGGCGGCGTACGGGGGCGGGTGCGAGGGAAACGCCGGCGGGGCCGCCCCCCGCATCCCCCGCTGACCGGGAGCGCAGGTGCCCACCCGCGTCCTGCCCCGCGCGGTGCGAGCGGCGTTCGGAGGCTGTCAGGGAGCGGAGCGCTGCCCCGGGCCGGCCGCGCACCCTCCTCTGCAGGAGCGGCGGGGCAGGTGCCGCAGCCGTTCTGCGCGGCCAGAGCAGGGTAACGGATACACTGTACTTCAGGCGTTTGCCGTTCTTCCACCCTTTCGCTCTTTGAGAGGAGGGCACTAAGGCACTCCATACTGCTGCCCTCGGACACTACAAGAAAACGCGAGAGACAGTCATCTCCCTACTCACTGGCTGGGTGAAAGACCATCTGCTTCCAGAAAAAGTACTGACAACTAGACAGTAATATGTGCTCCTGACAGGGTTTGCTTCAACGTCTGAGATCTGAAACCGAGCCAGGAACAGTGATACACTGGCACTGTGAAAAGCACACCACCGATAAGCAACTATGAGGAGAATCTTCTCTTGGTAACTTTTGAGTTAGCATCTGAAGAAAAAGCCTGGAATTGTGTCTCTGTTCCTGCTTTATATTAACTGTACTGGACCTAAGATCCCTAAAGGCTTTTTCACTGAAAAGAGCAATAGTGTCCAGCATGAGCTCTAAACCTAAGAACCAGATAGTCACTGGCAACAGTTCATTGCAACATTTATTTTTATGCTTTAAAAAACTCACAAAATTATTATTGTTGTGCTGGAACTGGCCCAGCCAGGTGAATGTATTTATTTTAAAGCACAGCAAAACAGGTTGTTTTTTCTTGCCAACATTTTGGGCTTCATTACACTTGAACCCAGACAAAAAGAGTAAAAGATGATGTGTTGACTGTGCTATTCATTGCACAAAAACAACCTTCTCCATTCCCAAGTTCATGTATAGGCTCTAAGACATAGGCTCTAAGCAAAAGATCTGCTGCAGAAAACCTACTTTTTCCTGTGTGTTTACCAGGGAATTGCCACAGCACAACACTCCCAAGCAGTTTCAGATGCCTTGTAGGCACCATGGCAGATCTTGGTTGCAAAAAGACAGCTGTACACAGCTGTATGGTAATGATTTCTCACATGCAAAGAAAAGCTGCATTATAACACTAAGAGAAGGGTAGCTATGCTACCTCCAAGACGTCTCATTTGTAGGAAGAAAATGGGTTTGGAAACAACAGATTTAATCTAGAAAGAATTCTGCCAGTCCCTCCTGAGTTATGAGGTGGTTTATTATCAGGTACAACTTTACCTGTGCTTCAGAAACTAGACTGAAGCCTGCTTGGCAGTGGTAGACAATCTCTCAGGAAGCAAATGCTGTGCTGCTCTATGATCTAATGAAGTACATAAATAAGTGACTAATTGCTAAGCCAGGTAGCATGTGAGCAAGACCAGCTCTGGCACGTTACAGTATTTTAGTTCTAATCTCTGCTCAGAGTACACATTCTACTTCACCTACTCTGCCAATTGCATGACTACTGTTTGCTTCGGGGAGAGACATAACTGCAGCCAGATGGACTAGAGACAGGAGCTCTTTTCAAGAGTAAAGCCTATGTACTAAGGTATGAATTAATTAATTACTGTTCTTAGTTTACCTGATGTGAGTGCTCTGCTTGAGACAGTTCCTAACTCTTGATGCTGGAAAGAGATTACTTAACCTGCGTCAGTCTGAGAATTAGCTACCAAATTTTATCAGCCCTTGGGGAAGGAAGATTTGTTCTAAATTAAGGGCAGCTGAACAGCAGTAGCCTTCACTCCGGAGGTGCCAAAGGCTGTTCAGCTGGGCACAGCCAGCATCAGAAGAATACATTAAAGCAGGGACCACAAGGAGGCCTTTTGAAAAGCCAAGGAACATACACTTGTCACTGTTTTCCCTCCCTGTCTCTTTTGCTGCCTTTACTTCAATTTCCCTAACTTCCCTCTGGCTTGCCATTTGAGTTTTGGAGTGATTTCTCCCTCCCAAGAGCTAATGCAGAGCCCTGTCGGTCATCCCTGTGTCTCCTCCTCCCTTGCTGCTGCTGAACTGCTCAGAACAGCATGCATCATGTTTTCCCAGCAGTGCAGGAGGAAGTTGTCCTGCTGCTGAGGGACAAGGAGCAATCCTTCCCACACCTTATCTGTGCAGCAGAGCAGTTGACACTCAATTTGTTCTGAACAACTGCAGAGTTATGAGTCCCCTCATTGAGCTGCAATGCTATCTGAGATCTTTCGTGGTCTCACTTAACAAACATGGCTATCTGATGAAAACCATCCAATATACTCAGGCTATTGGCTGCTTTTTTCTAAGAAATGGACATCAAGGGAAATGTGAAATGGCATCATTCTTTTAAATAGAGAGCAAAACAAATACTTGAAAGAAAGCAGCATTCACTAGGAGATTAAAGGTAATTGTAGTAACTCACAAAGGAAATGTTTGTTTAGATTTAATTAGTTAGCAAAAGATGCTGCAGAAAATAATGCTTTTGAGGGAGGTATGAACTCATCGAGCAAAGAAAGATCTGAGCATAGGACAGGAATCACAGAATCATTAAGGTTGGAAAATACTTCTGAGATAATTGACTCCCAACCGTAAGCCCACCACTGCCAAGCCCACCACTGAACCATTCATCAGAGTGCCACATCTACACGTAACCACATGAATGAACCCACTTGATCGTCTCTTCAGCACGTGGTGATTCAGTCACACCTCGTCTCCTCGAGTCAGGGCAGGGATAGCCACCAGCACCACCCACCCAGCAAGCTGCAAAGATTCCCCTTTGAGATGCAAGGGGTACTGGGGTATTTTTACTTCCAAAGCTGAAAGACTTCCCTGCCCATGAGCCAGTTCTTTGGCCAGCTGCCTCAGTGAAAGAGGAGGAATCTATTTCAATTAGTTTCATTAAAATTCTTTGTGTTACAGCAGCTTGGGAACAAGACATTAGTGCTACTTCAAAAATTCAGACAAGGGTACAGCATAAAATGATAAGACTGGCAACAGACAAGAGGGTGGAAGAGTGCTGTAGGACTAAACTGCTGCTTGCTGGTCTCAAAGAATGATTTCACACTAACAATGGGAATGAAAGTGTGTGAAAATCCCCATTGGGATAAGGAAAGAGAGAATTTGAGAAAGAAGATTAGATTGTGGTAGAGTAGGAAGCTAGAGTTTCCCTCCCTTGAATTGTTTCAGCCACTTATTATTTGTTTCAATAGTTCTCTGTGAGCCACTAATTGTCGCAGTGGGATCTTTCTGCTTCATTTCCTTCTCTTTGTGAGAGCAGGCGTCAACACTGCAAAGAGTTAGAAATCTGAAGCCTAGTATACAGAAGACAATGTCCAATTTGCAACATGTCCAGCATAGGTCAGTGGCACGGTTAAGCCTTGGATAGTGCCTTTTATACAAGCATTAAATATCTTTTAGAAGAAATATCACTACTGCAAAACCCAAAAACAGACAGAAAAAAAGAAAGACAGTAGATTTACAAGTTTTCTCTTCACCCCTTGATCTGTTCCTCTTTAAGCAGGAGTACTTAGGAGAAAGAGTACATGTCACCAAAGGAAAATAACAGTAGCTCAGTTGTAGCTTTAGGTATCCTGAGCAGCAGCAGTGTTTTGTAATTTACACTCAAACTGTGTTCAGAAAAACCTGGTTTATCCCCTCATCCATGCCTTTCCCCAGTGCTAGATCAACACTTGTCAGATCCTTGCCTGAGAACAGCAGAGATGGATAAAAGTTCTTGAATTAATAAGTCCCATTACAGAAATGGCAGAACATGCCTGTTTTAAACTTCTTGTACTTTGCATGTGAGGGCAAGTTCCAGGAATGGCAATTCCCTGGGACCTGCAGCTGCTCTGGTCCCTGGTACCACTGCCTCCTTCTTATGGAAAGCTCCACAACAGCACAGCAGGACAAGCTGACTTTCTAGTCAAACAAAAGAACTTGCCCCTCCCTCCTCCATACCAAGTATTTCTCTTTGGTCACACTGAAGGACTCCTCCGTGTTCTGGATAAGCACCAGCCAGGTCATGTACAACTACACAGACCACATCCTTTGCTCAGCAGTTGCCTTTATGTGGGCATACTCTTTTACTTTCTTCCACTACCTTTTGCTAATCACCATCTTTAGTCCTTTAGAGCTAGTATTATGAAATATATATCAAGTAACCTGTCTACACATCTTCCCTGCTTAAGCCTTCCTTTTCAAACACATTCACAGCAGAAAATATGAGTGAAGGAGAAGCAGATTACACAGATTTAGGTGAAGCAAAAATAGACGTTTAGGAAAACATAAGAGTCATTCAACTGAGTGACCTTTTTAGCTTGTGTTTCTTATCTTTACTATCTAATAGCAAGACTGGAGACCTACAGCACACACATCATGTGCTGTTTTACATTTATTTTTCTTTGGTGTTTCTTAGCGGTATAATTTAAACCTTCTTTCTTTTACTATATCTGTAACTACAACACATTCTAATATTTACAAATGGAGAGTGACTTGGCACAATATTGGGTGAAGTCTGTCTGCCATCAGAGAGAGAGGCATTCTTCAAATGGACCTGCCCACTGCAAGAGCTGGGAGATCTGAACTGTTCGTTTAAAACCTAACTTCCTCTGAAAATAGCCACGCACAGCTGTAGGTCTTTTGAAAACCGTTAAACAACTGGAGATTTAGACCAAAACATTAGTTAGAACCCTTTTAGGGAACAGCTAGATATGCCAGGATAAGTGAGAGCAAAGGGTGCCTAAGGTGTTCAGAAACAAGCAGCCAGAAAGCAAGGCACTGTGCTAGGCAGCAAGCCTTAATCCTGCCGTGCAAAAGAGGTAGGAACCTAACTCTTGGAACTTAGAAATAATCATGGATTTCAGCATTTTTCAGGGGTTAGAAACGCAGATGCTCAGTCACCAACAAACTTTGCCTAAGATATCTTTATTTCCTCTGGATGCAAAGGAATAATTACAAAGACCTATGATTAAGACTGACAACATCCTAGCAGACTGAGTATTCTAGCTGAAAAGCACCTCTGAGACAAAGAATGGGATATGCTGGAGTAGCTACAAACACCCAGTTCCCTCAAGCTGCTCCTACATCAGGGATTTACTGACAGGAAAGCATTAGTACCAGTTCTTGCAGTGCAAACACATAGTGCTGCCTGCTGCCATGGGCAGATGTGGCCAGAAGCTTCCAGTAAGAAGCTCTAAGCCAGGACAACCAGCTCCATTCAGCACCACAAAGACAGGGGAAGAACCCACACGCTGGCTCTCCTTACTCCACACTTCCTCTCTCATCACAAATCTGTGCATTTCTCCCCGTGCCGGAGCTCTGCAAATGAGCCTTCTAAGCAGTGTGAGAATAACAGGATGATACTGAGGAAATTGTTCTTGAGCATGAGCTTTGACCCTTCCGGGCAGTGAATACGAACCACATGGTGTTTTTTTTTAATTGGCACATTAGCTGCCTTTGTGAAGTTATTTGCTGATTCAGAGGTGTGAAACTCTAAAAAACACTGTGGAAGCAATGGCACTGCTTGTGGTACTGAAACAGCATGGATTCCTCCTGGGCTGTTATGACTTCATAAATATTGACTTTGGAAAAACTTTCTAACAATATTCTGGTTGAGTTTTTAATTTTTTTCCTTTTTCCTCCCAAGTGGGTGCCCAGAGCTAATTTACTTAAGGCAACATACATGACACAAGAATAAGCCCTTTGAATAGTGATGCAATAGCTTGGTCATGAAATGAAAAAACTCTGGATTTTGATTGATAGTTGGAATTCATGCTGTTTGTTTGATTTGCTCTAGATTCTTTGTCACCTCAGCGCTATTCCTGCCAACACATGTCAGAACACTACTGATTATGGGTTGAAATACTGTTTTAAAGTTGTTTTTTTTTAATTTTAGATTTATCAGTTTTCCTTCCTCTTCCATAAGAGCAATGCAAATTTAGCCTTGAAATTTTTTTTTCAAGAAATCTCAGCTACAACTAGGCTCATGCTATGCCTCTTTCTTTTCTCATCTGCAGCAGTATGAAAATTAAACCAGCATAATTTATTTCTGTGAAATCATTCCTATGCAGTACATCAGAAGTAGGTCTAATATACTTCAGGAAAGTACTATTATTTTTCACTCTGTGGCATGATTGCAATTGCTTTAGTACACTGCTACACCAGTTGGCAGTCACAACTGTCACCAAATGGGCACCTGCACACATTTGTCCCGGTGTTATGCACAAGGAAAGCCCTGATCCAGTACAAAAGTGTCAGGATGCTACAGTGAAGATAAGTACATGGGGGAAGTGATTGTTTCCTTGTCTTGGAGACAAAATCAGACATTTCTTCTGCTAGAAGAGCTCTTCAGTGTTAAATGTTCCTATGCGTTAGCCCGAATTAGGCCCAAATTTATGTCTTTTATTCTCAACAGACAGGTAGGCAGAATAACCAAGAAAACAATGAGGGTAGACTGTAATGATATCTGAGAAAATAGGAGCTTAAATATGATTTAATGCACTTTGATATCCTCTCCCTTGGCAGTGGCAGGTAGAGCTTGGTAGACTCCAGCAATGTTTCCAGGAATGCAAGTCGAGTATTAATGTCGAAGTTTTACTCATTATTTCTTGACCATTTACTCCGGTATGCACCACTGCCCCTATATCAGACACACATGCACAGACTGAACTCACAAATCTAGATTGGAATAGAGGTTGTTTCCAGACAGTTTTTCTCTTTAATATAACCTTCTTTCCTAGTTTACTGATTCTTGGCTGAACTTAAAATTACCTGAAAACCATTGCCCCTGAGAAAATCTTTATTCAAGTACTTGCTGAAAGTGTAACCTGAAGAACAACATCCAGAGATCCAGACTCTGTGCTGTGGCTCTGATCAGACACTTGAAAGCAAGTCATTGGCAGGAACACTCGTATCAGCTTCTTGTCATGCTGTCAGCTGGCAACTTGATGTTAATAGCTTAACATTTGTATCAGCAACTCAATGAGGATATTAATTTGAAACAGAAGAGAGTTGTTTACCAAAAATAAATAAAAGCCCTATGGATTATCTAAGTACTGAGCTACGAGGTTTGCCTTTTTGTACAGTGAACATCCCTAGATGCTTTTCCCCTGATTCATGGAAACAATTGGACCACAGGCAACCTGTGTGCTGATCTGCAGGCAAATCATGTGTCAAAACATTGGTCTATACTGAAAACATTTCCAATGTATGAGGAACAGCATGGAAAAAACCATTGTGGTGGCCCCCTCTCCTGTACCCTCTGAAAATTATTACTCTCACTGAGGGGTGTGAGCCCTCATAGAGTAAAGGTTTCCATTCTGCACTGAGAAGAATAAAAGTGCAATGGAACATTGTATACTGACTGAATTATTAGGTTATTAAAGACAGAAAAAGACAGGACAGTGGAAAATGGACGTGTTCAATTCCCCTTTCTGAAAAGAAGTGTTTTTTTGGATGAGGCATATGCATACAGCATTTCAGGAGGGGTATGTACAAGTCAGCCTTTTACATAAATGGTCATGGCCAAGACTATCCAGCTGCTCTGCAACACACTTTCTACACCATGAAAAGTCATCTTTACAGCCAAATCCCTATGAGCACCATGTGAGCAAGATTTTACCCTGTCTTCTGTAAAAACACAGAGTCATTCTGGGGCAAGAAACCAAGACATATTCTATATAACTCAGGAACAATTCCCTCATCTAATAAGCCTAAACTAAGGTTTCTTCTTGAAAAGTTTACTAGCAGAGTAACTAGAAAAAATCCTAACAGATTTGAATATCATTTCTAAGCTAGATATTCACACTATAAATTCAGCAGTATATAATGTAACAACTATAAGATGCACAATTTCTGTCTGATAGTCAACAGTTTAATTTGGTCTGATTAACCACAACTGCCAAAGACTTACTGTACAAAACACATTCTTCCTTTTATTTCAGTTTAGGCTCTTAAAAAGCATTAAGATGTAGTGAATTTTTAAAATCCTGTCTTTTTTCCCTCTTTATTTATCCCTACTTACAGTTATAAAATAGATTGTCACTATAGCCTTCTTCCTGCCTTCCTCCAAACACCTGACACAAATAACAGGTATTTCATAGCAGGGAAAGTCTTTTCCCTGGGATGATCCAGCATTGAGCACTGTTGAGCTGCATTAAGGGTCTTGGGTGGCACAGCCCATCCAGCCTGCCTGTGTTCTCTCCCCAGGCTGTGCAGAGCCAGCTCTCTCCAGGTTGCTCCCTGGCCAGGCTCAGCACAAGGATGAGCTGTCAGCAGGAAGCCTGGCCCAGGCAGAGCTGGAATCCCCACAGCCAAAAGCTGAGCCCGATGATAATCCCTCCCACCAAGCACTTGTGCTGCTGCTCCTCAGCTGCCTGTTCTCTGCCTGCCCTCGGAAGTAACACACTCTGGCCTCTCAAAAAAAGCTGTTGATTCTAAAACTTAAATCAAATTTAACTTATTTGTTACAGTGAAATAAAGGGAGGAACAAAGTGGGTAGAGAGAAGAGGGAAGATACTCTAATTTAAAGATTAACATGAGGACAGTATAGTAAACTAGACTTCATATGTTGCCTTTCTTTGTGCATGATGTAAGCAGAGCTCAGTTCACTTCAAGCAAATGGTCCACAGACTCCAAGCACGTAAAATAAGGGACAAGCACAGACCAGCACAAAAGGATGAAGAAGACCAGGGTTTTTGAAACATCCCAGTATAGACTTACTCTAATGTACATAAATACTGCACAGCAAGACACTCAAACTCCGCTTCATTCACCTACCTTCCCATAAAACAAAACCTACGTAATATCAGCATCTGTCTAGCAGGACAATTAGACCTGTAATGGTCTGTTATAGATACACACATACACAGAGCCCCAGATTGGGTAGTTTATCACATTCTACAAAGAAGTAAATAGAAGTACTGTCATGGAAAGCATTTTTCTCATGTTGGAAAAGCAACCTAGAGATATTTGAAGAGTGAATACAATGCTCCTCACTATCTAAATATCTCTAATTCCCAAATTCTTTGAAGTAGGCACTGCTAATTTTTTTTCATGAAAAATATTCCCTTATGCCTTTCAGCTGCACCAGAGAAGAAGTGTTGAACAGATGTGTTTACAGGCACAAAAGAACAAAAACATAACCTTATAGCTTTGTAGCAATTTTTCTATCTGCAATGTTTCTGGATATTCACTTTACAATTCCTGTAAGTTTATTGCAGTGCTGTGGCATTAATTAAAATCCTTCTACAAAATCAGATAAACAAGAGCAATGGGGGAGGGAAAGTGTGTATTTTATGTACTGTCTATTCATCTCTAATGAAGCCTGCCCCATGTGTACAATGAAACATCTGGGGAAAGCCTGCACTTCAACCAGAGCAATCACTACTCACATTCCAGCTTGAGTAGCTGGTTCTTTTCTTGAATTTTGTGTGTATGTATCCGTGCACAGATACATGGTTTCAGTACACGTTTCACAAATGAAAGAAAAAAGTGAGAGTTTACATGGCCTTTAGGTAAAAGCCTTAATAAAAACATCTTCAGGCCTTAAACTGTAAGCAGATAACATCTTAGAAACTTCTGCTCTGAGATTTTATGGGAATGAAGAAGTAGCCTTTTAAAGTCATATGTAACAGTCATGTATTGATGTGAGAGCAATCAATATAATCAAATAAATCAATCTAGATAACATTTACCCTCTATGTATGTCTAGGATCTTTCACTAGATGAGATGATCTACGCTGGAACTAAATCAATGATGAAACACCATGTGGATTTCAGGCAGCTGGGTCAGAGCCTT
The DNA here is from genome assembly GCA_013400495.1 of Nicator chloris. Classification (NCBI taxonomy): domain Eukaryota; kingdom Metazoa; phylum Chordata; class Aves; order Passeriformes; family Pycnonotidae; genus Nicator; species Nicator chloris. The sequence goes on from WAAE01016549.1 coordinate 612,498, forward strand.
ACACTGCAAGTAAGAAACAGCTTATATTCAACTCTTGAGTAGTCATTTTATGCAGCAAGATGGGCTCGTGATTGTATAAGAGCTCCTATTCCCCAGGGCTCAAAAGAGCACAGTTGGTTTCCTAGTTCTGGTATTTCCACCTGTCAAGTCATTCTTTTTGGTAACTAAGTGTTTCTCCTTCTGATGGAATCTGGAATTTTACTCTTCTCAGATAAGCTCTGAATGAAATTTCTTTAGTCACAGCAACAGCCTTGCCTCAGGACTTTGAGAGCTATGAGATAATGTTTTATGCCATGTCACCATTGAGTTAAGAGAATCATACCAATAGGGAAGGCAGATATATTTTTGTCTGAAGAAAAAGAATCTGCCCAGTTCTCCATACACCTTTAAGAGACCAATGCAAAGAGCTATAATGAATGCTGCCTGTTCTGGTCTTATCTGTCAAGTCTGAGCTGCATCCATGGGTGGCAAGAGTTCTGCATCCATGGAACATCGCTGTGCTGTGGTTAACACAGAACAGAGTACAACTTCTTTATTGGGATAGCATTAGTGGGCACAGCAGCTGTGCAGCTTCAAAGGCAGGCAGTGTGTAAAGGAAGAGAAAAACTACAGTCACATAAAAGTAGCTCTTTGCATAAGAGGTTATTAGATACTTTTACCTGAAGTCAAAATAGATTTTTCATGTCATGCAAATTTTGAAGACTACTTTTGATGAATCATTCTGTAATAAGATGCTGCAATTCCCTTGATGCAGCAGGATACCATCATATTCTAAAATGACACAACAACCAGTATAAGTTGTCTCTGCTTAATGCCTGAGCTAACAATCTCTGTTTCTACAAAGCAACTGTTCTCCAGTCCAGTATCTCAGATAATACACGGTGGTTTTGGTGCTTACATAACTTCCAGGCAGATTGAAACAAAGCAGATCTTTTCCTATGAGCTATCAAAATTGTTACAGGTCACTTGGTCATTACTTTCCATATTTTTATGTCATTTACTTCAAGTATTTCTTTAGCAATCACTGCATCTTTTGCAGCATTTTGCAGCTCAGATCCAGACACAACCAATTCCCTAAATTCCATCTTGCACACTGAAGCATTTGGACATCTTGCCTACCTTATGTCATTTTTGCCCTGGATTCAATATACATTAAAAAAAAAATATATAGTTCAATTTATTTTTCTTCAATGGCCTTCCCCTTGAAAGTTTAGTTTAATTTTCTCTTGGAATTAGGGATGTAACTTCAACTCTGAGGAAACTAGAAAGAAATCACCTTTCTCTATGTTATTCAGACATTGTCTGTACAGTCAGTCAGAGTCTAAGCTCAGTTTGTCAGCACAAGTACTGAAAGCCAAATCATAACCTCCACTTAGGTGTGGACTAGGTGACAGAAATAGAAAATGCATTACAATGTCCAGAAATCTGTCAGAGGCTGAGAGAGATTTTAAATCTTAACTAGCACAAAGCTCTGCTTCCCGTGCTCCCAGGGCACGGTGTGTTTGGGGATTCCAGGTTACACTGGATGATGTTGGCTGCAGAGGCAGTGAAGCCAGAGCAGCCTGGCTCTGCACAGCTCAGGGTTCTCACACATCCTCGACACAATCTGCAGAAGGAACACAATTCATAATTCTGAGTCAACTGCAAAGGTTGTTTTTCTACCTGCACAAACTCACAATTCCCCAGTATGTGCAATGAAGAATATGAAGCTGCTCAGCCAGGGCATTTGGGTTTGGATGAGACAATCCTCTGCATACTTGGAGATCTAGAGAATTTCCTGACAGATTATGAAATAATTAGTTGGCCAGAGATCCGCTTCTGGGCCCATTCAGTAGGAAGACAAATTTTATTCCCTTACAATCTCTGACTGGAGCTGGACAGAAAAGCTGGGGGTTTTAATCCCTAGGGCAAAGTTGCTAGCTTGAGATAATGGATTTTCCAAAGAAGTTAAAGTTACGGTGAAAAATTATAAGTTTCCTGTTTGTTTTTTATTCTATACTTTCCTGGTTTTCTCACTTTTGTCCTATTATCTCCTCTAAAAAAGAATGGAGTTTGGGGGAAAGGAGGTTGGGGAAGGAAGAGAAAATGAAAGTGATCCTCTCCTTCAATAGTTTTCATACATTTAATCCAATCCATTTTATAGAAGATAGTGATTATTAAGAAAATATGTAAATGCAAAGCCAACCTTTTTCTAATTGCTAAGATAACCCAAATGTAATCCAGAGGAGTACCAAGATTCAAACTGTGAAGTACAATTCATCAAAGTAATGAAATACAAATAATCAGATTTTTTAGAATTCCAAGATTACTCTTGGCACAAGGTAAAACCAAGCTCTAAAAAAACTCCTTCAGCAGCAGGCAGAAGAAAACTTATCATAAACTTTTGATAACTCAAAAAATAATGAGACCTTTTGAACTTTGCTGACATCAGATAGAAATATCTGGGGGAAAAAGGAAAAAGAAAGAAAAAAGCAAACCTAAACAAAACCTAAATACACATGATTCAGAAACATTTCTGCTTGATAGTCACAGTAGAGTGATGTACACCACATGAAGGAGTTTAGTGCTCTTCATTTTCCAAAAAAACTACAGCCTCCTCACTTGTTTCACTGTGAAGATACAGGACAAGCCAGCAGAGATCATCTGTGGAGCCTTGCACAGGGCACAGCAAGACTAATGATCATGTACAGAAATCCTTCTGTGATATTGCTTGGCTGACTAGAAAAAAATACAACATGGAGCTCAACCTGCTCTAACAGACCCTGCAGCAGCATATTTGTTCTCCATGTAACCTAGAATAGCTTACAAAAACACTCCTGACAAATTTACTGGCCCGTACTTTATCAGACAAGATTTGGAATATGTATTACTTAGAAGCTATGTCATTTCCCAAGGACAGCTTTCCACCCAAGGTCTGATGCTGTCTAAAAGCTTCTGCCATCTCAGCTTGAAAAACCACTACCCTGCTTGAAATAGAAATAAAAAAAAAAAAGAAGGACCTAGTTGAAAGCTTTCCAGGGTACCAACATCATCTGCCAGCTCTTGTTTAGTAGTCCCCATTATTTATTCCTGTGATGCTTTTTCCTTTTTCACAACCTACTTTCTCACATAAGGGCAAAAGCTCAAAGAAAAATAAAATAGACACATACATACACACACATATACACAGACACAGAGCCTATTCCTAATCCTGACGTTGCTGCAACCCTTGTAGTTTTGGAAAAAGGAGCCCAGACATATTTTAATCATGAAAAGCTGATTAGATAAATTTGGCCTGATTTGTTGTTTATATGATAAGTTGTTCTAACAGTTTCACCTACCATGGCACATGGCCAGTACTGGCCCAGAGTGGATGTGAGTGTCACCTCTAGTTTGCTCATGCTCCCTCCTCAACATTTATTCCAACAGTCATTCCTTCACTCTCCCTGTTCTTCCAGGACTGTGGACACTCGCTGTCACAGGATCATAAACATGCAACCGTTTGAGGCTTTAATTTTTGCTCTTTTACAGTATTGTTTTTGATCTTGGTTTTGTTTTAAAAAAAAAACAAAAACCACTGCTGAAAAAAAAATCACTGCTGTTGTCAGTGCACACATTTCAGCAGGTTTGTTTCTAACTCCCACACATGGCTTGATGCCAGTGCATTGCTTTAGGAGTCAATAAGGGGCTCATTCACCCCTAAGGAAGGGTCATAGAAATGATCAGCAATCAAGGGGCAAATAGCATCACTTATCTCCTCCTCACAACTGCCAGGCCAGGATGTGGAGCTTATTGTCAGGTCACACCATTCTAATAAGGCTTTCAAAACCAAACCTCTGCTCAGCACTGGCCAAGTAAGCATCTGACACATTTCTCCTATACTCTACTTGTTATCAAAGTTATGATGTGTGAAGATAAAGCTGATCAAAAATTAGCATGGACTTTATGTTCAAGTCAGAAGTTATTTCTCAAGCCCTGTAATAAAAATATAATGCTAAATATCAGTTGAAGATTATTATATAATAAACTACATTCTGAAATATGACTGGAAAATTTTGATACCTACTTTGCAATATCCCTAAAGAAAGATACACTATAGGAGCTTAAGTCATCAAGTCAGCCCCTCAGTACCATTGTAAATTGTGCAGCATTATGCTCTACTCAGACATATATATAATAAAAGCCAGAAAACACTGATGGAGATGGGCCATTCCTCTGTCCACCTGAACTGTTCCTATACTACATACTGCTAGTACAGTTTAGCTTCTAAGTCTCAAGGAACAGGAGCAAATGTTTAATTTTGCCAGTAAAACTACCCTACATTTTAGGCTAACTCTTTTCCTTGTCTTCAACAGATATTAAATTCACTCTCAAATTATCCCCTTTCCTGGAACTGGCCTAGATGTCATTAATCTAAAGAGAGAATTTTGTCACAGCTGGAGTTAGTAAGCATCAGCTATGGACAGCAAAAAGAAGTAATTCCTAAAAGCTCGTGTGCAGACATTCTGGCACCTAAATGCAGACTAAACTATTTCTATACTGTCCTTTCAATCTCACTGTATTTCTTATATTTCATCAAAATACCCGTAATTTTCTTAATATCGTGATTTGCAGGACTACTTATGTCTCTAAAGTCTTTGTTTGTGTCTATGTTATTAAGTTGCCCAATAATTCTACTTCAAAGAATAACCAAACCTACAGAGGCTATGAATCCTGTAATCACAGAACCATAGAAAATACTCATGCCAGGGACTCTAGGGACTTCTCTTCTGTCCCACTGCAGGATCAGATCTACCTGGCAATTGCCTCTTAGAGTTGTACTTAAAGGCCCAAGTGACAGAGATGTTACACACTTCCAAAGAAATAGTACATTATCCCTAAGCATTCAAGCTCTTTATTTTTGTATCAAAACTTGAAACCACATACATTACTCTTTCTACTTTGCAGTAGTTTTCTAGCTATTAAGGAAGGAAATTTTGTTCTCTCAGTTAGAGAATTTAGCTTTTTGAAAGAGCACTGTCACTACTGGAAGATGAAAGGAACATATTTAGACCTTCTGGGAGCTCCAAAATACTGCTTTCTTTCCTAGCATATTCAACACAGCTGTTTCTACAGCAAGCATTGTGCAGTGACCAAGTACAAATGACATAATTCATCTTGACCATGCCAGAATTTCAGAAGTGAATCACTGGCTCCTTTCCTTCTATGGAATTTAGAAATTAATATCTTCTGGTTTGTTCTTAATTGGGGTTACTTGTGTACGGGTCCTTTGGCACAAGTCAGAAAAGCATCTTGTCTGACAGCCCTACAGGATTCTGAGGAGCAGCTGGAACACCTACGAGCTGCAATTCTATCTCCTTTCATTTAACTCCTACCCTTTTTCATTCTGCTCAATATAAGGATCAGGACAGAGAAATCATGGATATCAGAGAACTTTGTGCTGGCCACCAGAGCACAAAGAAGAACTGTTTGGGGAGAGCATAACTACAACAATGTATTTGTACACCCTGCAGTTAAAATTACATGTACATGAGTAAATCCCTCTAATTTTCCTATGTCATGATTTACGATACATGTCATTCTAAGAATGTTAATGATTTCAAGCTTTTCAAGAACCTAAACAACAAAGAATCATTACCCTGACTGTTTGTAATTCAACCCAACAGATGACAACTTCCTGACAGTAAAATACTCTCTCTGTAGCTATGAATACATAAAACAAACAGGGAGAAAAACAGTTCTCAAACCCTGTCCAGTGTTGAAACAACCCAAAGTCACAGACAATATTCTGCAAGATCCAAAAACCACAGTCACTGTTTTCCATTCCACTCTAGCAAGAATAAACATGTAGTGTTGTTCTCACAGAAACAATACAACAATACAATACAATAAAAACCCAACTGCATCTCAAGAAATTTTTGCAACAAAACACCCACATTGATCAGTAAAGATAGCAATAGCACCAGGGAATCAGATTCAGTTGCCCTGAAATTAGTGAGTTACTCAACTGCAGAGCCACGTTGCAATCCTTATTTATAATCTTTTAAAAACTGACCATCTGTAACTCACTACCCTAAAATACTGTGAAGTTTGAGTGTGCTAATAAGATGAATAGTGACCTGGAATTGGAAAGAATAATTGCTTTGTGGAGTTTAAAGGAATACTGTTTAAAGGAAGATATATGCTTTTTTCAGATAAACATTTTGATATTATGGTCTTTCAGTAAGAACTGGCACTATGCTGAATGGGCTAGGAAATGCCTCTAAATAAATGCTTGATATGTGCACTAAATTTGGAGAAGTTTGACCAGAAGTACTATTTGTATATAACATGAATAGAAATACCATCACGCTGCACTTCAAATGGGATTTGGAAATACAGGAATTGCTATTGTAAATCAGGCCATTAGTCCAGCCAGATCTGCTATTATTTTTCCTCCTACTGTGACTAACCATTCTGCTTTGGAGAGGAGCACAAGAATCCAGCAGTTCTTTTGGCCTCACTGATATCTGACAGTGACAAGATTTAGTGTTCATTGCTTTACTTTTCTAAAAGCAATGCCTTCCAATCTACAAGAATGTTCTTGCCTAGGTGTTATAGAAAAGGTGAAAAGAAACACAGGTGGACTGTTTCAGAGCACACCAGTACAAACACACCAGTCAGGCCTTTTGTCCTCTACAGCCACAGTCCTATTTCCCTCTTACATGTGTCATTCTGGTACCTTAGGTCACTTTGGTCCCTTTTCATTTCCTCATAATGCATGAGTGTGGCTGCAGCAAACTTAAAACATTACAAGCTGAGTATTATTT